>CM036615.1:15607520-15731746 GCA_020745705.1 Hemiprocne comata
CACAGCGAGGAGCTCCGTCAGACGGCGGAAGATGGTGGAACGCAAAAAGCTGGAGTTTTTTGTTATCTCCCTGGCAGGGGGAAGGAGGCAGCGTCAGGCCTGAGCCGGCTGGGCACGTGTCTTTGGGGTTTGCACCAGTCTGGACATCACCAGTCTGCAGCACTTGGATCTCCAAGTGCCATCAGCACCAGGGAAGGGAGGGGTGCCCAGTCCCTGAGGAGTGTGGAGAAGGGGCTCTCACCTGGCGATGATCTGCACTCCGGTGAGGTGGGTCTGGGTGCTGAGCAGGGCGTCCCAGCCCCCCTGCTCCTCGATGGCCAGCACCTCTCTCTCACCCCCCATTTTGCTGAGCACCAGCCTCATGGACTGCACTGCAGACCTGCACAGGGAGAAGTGCTCAGCTCCCACCGGGACCTCTGGCCTGGCTCTGGGTGGCTTGCAGGGATAAGAGGACAGGGATGGAGCACCTGATGTAGTAGAGCTGAACCTTTTGGAGCTCCATAAAGAAGATCTCTGCTTCATGCAGCGTCAGCTCCAGGATGAAAGGCACTTCCAAAAGCAGCACCAGGAAAACCTTGGGCAAAATCTCCAGGTACAAGTCAAGCTCATGGATGTCCTGCAGAGCGTCTTCCTGCAGGAGGATCTCCCTTATCGCCTCGTTTGCCTGCAGAAGTCACCCAGACACTGAGATATTCCCCATGCCCCTGGGAGGTCAAGGCTTGGGGTGGGACAGAAGGGGAGTGGGAGCCTGGAAGAGCTGAGAAGCCCCAGAGGTCAGAGAGGCCTCATCAAGCAACTCACAGCCAGGGGAAGGAAGCCCGAGTTGTCCTTGGTGGAGGTGGAAGGCTCAGGCAGTGACGGGTTGATAAGTTTGCTCAGCAGCTCCCGCAGCACCTTCTCTGTCGTCTTGGGCTTGGAGAGCAGCGCCTTCTGCGTGGTCAAGGCGACACTGTGGGGAGGCAAGGGCTCTGTCAGAGGGGACATCCAAGAGGATGGCCGGGCTGAAGTCCCTCAGGAGGGTCTTGGGTCGCCTTTGCATGTGAGAGGAGCCCCAAAGACTGGTGGGCCCTGCACCTGGTGTACGTCAGGGTGCACTGCATCTGTCTGGTCACCGCCGTGCTGAGGTAGTTGCCTGTCACCTTCATCAGAGTTCTTTCCAGGCTGCTGAGGGCTTCCACCGACCTGATGAAGAAGCAGTTTTCATACGTGGCCCACACGATGTTATGAACCTGGAGGGGAGACACGGGTGGGAGTGGGAATGTCAGCAGGGTGAGCGCAACCGTTTCCCCAGCTCCCACGGGGAGCTGCTTCCATTCCCATTGCAGTATGATGGCTGGAGATGGCATCAGTGCTGGCCAGGCACAGAGCCAGGGGAGGAACTGTCCCCCAGTGGGCTGGAGCATCAGCTGTGCCACCCACGGGCTACTCACATGCTCCTGCTGGAATTCCGTTTGCTCCACAAGGGTGTCCACCATGTAGACAGCCATGTGGATGCTGTAGGGGCTTGGGTGTTTCATGTTTCTGATGGCCATGAGGATGATATCTGCCCGGTCGGAGGGCTGCAGGTATTCCACGAGTAGCTGTGGGATGAAGGAAAAGGGAGATGTGTCACCTAGAGAGAAGCTTGCTGGGGGCCTTTGCCTAGCCCCTGCCCAGGAGCAGCAGGAGTCCCCACCATCCCCGTGCATCGGGTGTCCCTGCACTCACGCTGAGCCCTCGGACCAGGAGCCCAAGGCACTTCTTACCGAGAACATTTCGTGGGCGCTGTGCCTGGGCTGCAGCATTTCCCAGCGAGGCTGGAGCTGCAGCACCTCTGTGTCACCCAGCCCGGGACACCTGCCTGGGGAGGAGCAAAAGCGGGGTGCTCAGAGGGACAGTGCGGAGCTGGAGGGGCGGTCTGAGAGCAGCGGGCAGAAGAGTGGCTGGCAAAGGAAGGGGGCAGCCAGGCAGGGGAGGAGCAGATAGCCAGGGAGGGTCCAGGGCCATTGGGAGCAGGGGCGAGGGGAAGTGGCCTTTCAGCCTGCAGGCAGGCAGCTTGGGTCAGGTTCTCTCTCAGCAAGGAGAGGGGTCCCTGGCTGCCCATTTCTAGGGGGACCCAGCCTGACATGGCTTCTCTTACTTCTCTGCTGCAGGATGAAAGTGTGCAGCTGAAAGAGAGCTTCTGCAGCCTGATGACAGGTCAGGTTGTTGTTGCAGGTGCAGCAGAAGCTGAGGTGCCCCACCAGCATCCCCAGCATGTCAAACTGGTGCATCTCAGAGCACTCACGCCTGAGGTTGATGGCTCGTGCAAAGCAGGGGCAGAGCTGGGGGAAGAGAGGCAGGGTGGGCACAGGGTGAGCCCGGGCACACGGGGAGCCCTGGCTGCTCCCAGAGCAGCAGCTCAGGGCAGGGCAGGGCAGGGCAGGGCAGGGCAGGGCTGCCAGACCCAGGCTCCTGCCGGTGGCCAGGGCAGCCCTGGGAGAGAGCATGGACAAGACAGGGCAAAGACCCCTGCTCCCAGCCTCCTGCTGACTGGGTGCCCAGCTTCCCTGGGGGGTGCTGGGGCTCAGGGGCACTGGGGCTGCCCAGGCCAGGAGCTCGGTACCTGCAGCCCAGGGTAGGTGGTGATGAACCTGGTCAGCTGGGCAATCCGTGCCACGGCCCTCTCCTGCACCTCTTCTTGCTGGGAATTGGTGAAGGGCAGCAGGACCTGGGAGGAGAAAAGCTGCTGATGTGGCATGGAGGTGGCAGGGCACAGCAGGGCAGGGCCAGGCTGCGGGGCAGTGCCTGGGATGGGCACGTGTCCCTCTTGCCCCCACCAGGCAGGTCACCACATCCTGCTCCTGCTGCTGCCTCTGCTGCCTTCCACTCACTCCTCCCCCCAAAACGTCCCTCTGCCCCCCACCCAAGGCTCTGGGCTGGCCACCTCCCTGGGGATCCGTGGTGGGGCCTCTGGGGTATGGCCCGTGGTGAAGGCAGAGGAGGAAAGCCCCAGGGCTGGGCTCCTCTTGCCAGGCAGGCAGGTCCATCTGGGAGGGGCGTTGGGCAGGATGGGTAGAGGGCAAGGCTGCAGAGGGGGGTGGGGGTGGGGGCTAGGGCAGGAATAGAAGGGGCTCTGGCAGCAGTCAGGAGGCAGGGCCTGGTAGGGGGAGCATGGCAGGGAAGGTGGGACATTCTCTGTTCCCCTCCTGGCACCAGGAGCTAGGGGGGGAGACACTGCTCAAGCCAGGGCTCACTGCCTGTGGGGACCCTGTGCCAAGGACAGACCTGAAAGATGGTCTGCAGATCCAGGACAGCAAAGTCACCAGCGCTGCGTATCAGCTCCTGCAGCATGTTGTCCAGCATGGCCAGGGTCTGCAAGGGGGACAGAGGCTTGGGGGCAGTCCTGGAAGCCTGGAGGAGGACAGCTGGGACCCTGCAGTGCCCAGGAAGGGGCCTTGGGTGGAGGGAGCTCCATGTGGTTCCCCTCATCATGGTTTAAAGCTGGTCCAGCAATTAACAAATGACAGATGCTCTCTATTAACTCCTGCCCCATCCCAGAAAGGGAAAGAGCTGGACAAGCCCATGGCATACCTTGGAGTACATGAAAGCCTCGGAGCCCTCCTGCTTCTCCAGCCGAGGCACGCAGAAGACGCTGGAGAAGCAGGCATGGAGGAGCCTGCTCAGCCTCTCCCGCAGGGGCAGCCCCACTCTGCTGCAGGGACAGAGAGGTGCTCTTGGGACCCGGCAAGGAGGAGGCAGACCCCAGGGCTGGAGATCTGGACTGACTCCATGCCATGGGTGACATCTCAACCCCCATGACACTGACAGTGACGTCAGGAGGGAAAACCTGGTGGCACCCCCTGGCCCTGCTGTCTGTCTCCCTCTTGGACCAAGGACTGGGGATGCCCCCAGCTGGGACCTGTGCTCCTGGGGCCAGCGGGCACCAGGGAGGCCAAACTGGGGGCTTTGGCAGGTACCTCATGGAGGTGATGGCCAGCATGGCTTGGCGCTGCACCGTGGTGTCCAGGTGGTCAGTGGACTCATCTTCCAGCAGCAGCTCCTGGGAAGCACAGCGGGGTGGGACGGGTCAGAACGGGGCAGTCTCCCTCGCCCAGCAAGAGCCTGCAGGGCTGGCAGAGCCCGGGTGCTCCCACCCTGGCCCCCCCCTCCCCAGTCAGCACCCAGAGGTCCCCAGCTCTGTGGCAGGAAGGGCTGTGCCCATCACAGGGCCACAGGCTGGCCCGAGGGACCTGCAGATGTTGTTGATTCAAAGTCCTGGCTCCAGCCGGGCCACCCAGGTGTCTCTGGAGCATCTCCAAGGACGGAGTGCTGGAGCAGTGCTCATTGGTACCCCAGCCTGCCTGGCCAAGCCCTCTCCTGCCCCCAGGGCTGTGGTGCTGCCCCTGCCTCAGCCTGCCTGTTCATCCCCTCACCTCCACGTTCTCCATCACCTCCTCCTGCATGCAGTAGAGGAAGTCCCACACAACGGAGTGCATGCTGGTGGTGCAGCAGAGGGTGCAGAGAGCATCCAGAAACTTCAGTTTCTCCTCATTTTGCTGCCAGCCGCAGAGGGGACAGATGGACAGACAGTGTCAAGGGGGAGAGACAGCCGGGGGAGCCCAGCACAGCCCCCAGCACCTTCTGAGCATGGGACAGGGGCAGAAAGACTGGCCAGGTGACACAGGCACAGCCTCGTGGAAGTGGCCATGGATACCTCTGGTGTGTTCCCAAAGATGAAGACTTGGATGGTGTCCAGGAGGAGCAGAACTTGGCCATGGAGCTCAGGCAGGGCTGGGAGGCAGGCAGGGGGGAAGACTTGAGCCCTCTGCCCAGCTCCCAGGGATGTCCCCAGCCCTGGCTCAAGGCTGGGACACTGCTGTCCCCTGTGCACCCCAGGGGGGAGGGTGCGATGCTGGAGGGCAGCACGGGGAGGGGCCCCCGGCACACCCGAGTGAGGGGTGTGCTGGCAGCAGGGGGAGGGAGGGTCCCTGTCCAGGGATGCTGTGACAGGGCTGTGCCCCTGGCCACTGCTCCCTGGGAGCCCTGGTGCCAGCCTGGCTGGTAGGTGTGAGCCTGGGACAGGGCAGGGCAGGGTGGGCAAGGCAGGGTGGGCAGCCCCTGCCCCCAGTGCCCCCACACTCACCTGACCACAGCGGCTGGACATTTCTCCTCTTGTGGGGCTCTGGCCCGGAGCTGGGAGGCAGGGAATCTTCAGTCTGCGTCCAGGCCTCCTGGCTGGGGGTTCGATTGTCCCCCATTGTGAGAGACGGACTCTATTATGGCCTTTAATCCAGCGACATCTACTGACCATTCCTGGTAATGCACTCCCCGGCACAAGAAGAGGCTAGAGGCAGCAGACGCATGCGCACAGACTCAGACTACAGCTCCCAGGGGGCCCGGCGAGGCCGGAACCGGGGGAGAGCAACGGGCGCGCTCTGTGAACACTCCTACGCTGTGGAGGCTGTCGTGTAGCTGCTGCGTACCTTTTTTTTTCCTCTGTGGTTGCTGATGTATGAGCACGCTGAACGGACTGCCCGCCTGGACTCGCTGGAGAACAAGGGTCCCGACTAGGGATCGGCTTCGGCCGCACCCCGGTGGTGAGATTTGCGAACTTGATTACACTCTGACGTTTCTTACTAACATTTACAGACATTCACCCATTCACACACACCTCTACTATACACTTGCTTCCTTTAATCTCCCCAAAGGCTCTCTCCAAGTTCTCTCCCTCATTTTCTGTCCGGGACCGAGATTGTGGGGGGGAATTGGGAGGGGGATAGGATTGTTTGTATTGTATTGTATTGTACTGTTGCTGTATTGTATTGCATTATTCTTCCCTAAGATTGCTGTTGCTTTGTAGTTCTGTAGCAATAACCCCGCCTAGATAGTAGTGCCTTTAATAAACCTATTGATTTTTAAACACTGTTTGTGAGTGTGACAGGGAGTGGTCCTCAGCCCTCGATTCCCTTTGTGTAGGGCAGTGAGTCGCAGTTTTCCTATCTCGGTTTGCGACATTTTGGCGTAGTCGGCAGGATGCGAGGGTCTGTGGTAGCCCCTGCACATAGACAAAATAAAAATGGAGGACAAAACAAGCGAACTGCTGATTGATATCGATGTTCCTAAGGAGGAGGAGTCTGGCGCTGAGTCAGGCGGCCCTGAGGAACTGGAGCAGGCAGTGGGAGACACTAGTCTAGCCTACTCCACTGTTCCCAGCAGTCCGATACATGCTGAGGTACGGGCAGAGCCTCCTCGCCCTGAAATCTCGGTTTGCGACACCCATCCTGTGGGAGAGAGGGCTTGAGGAGGTGAGAGGGACCCCTCGCCTCCCGGGCTGCCCCCCCAGGGGGTGGTGAGGCAGGAGTGGCCGCACTCAGGGGGCTCTTTGCTCCCACCCTGTCCCAATACTGTCCTCCTAGACACTGTGGGGGCAAGGCTGGATGCCCCAATTCACCCCCCCAAGTCCCTGATTGTTCCCTCCGCAGGACCTCTCCGCCTGCCCCAGAGACCCATGGACCCTCCTTGCCCTGAGGGAACAGGACTGACTCCCTCTTCCTCCCGCTATGGGGCTGGGGCTCATCTGTCCCGGGAGCCTCCCCCGTGTTGCAGGGGCCCCTCTGCCCCCTGTCCCCTCGCTGCCGGGTCCTGGTGCTGCCCCCACCTGTAAGCCGGGGCGCAGCCCACAACCTCTCAGCACTCCGAGCCTCTTTCCTTTTAATACAGGAATCCCAGGACAAGCCAAGGGATCTCCACACTCCAACGTTGCGAGCGAGCGAGCAGCCTCCCGTGCGTTCAGCTGCGAGCACCGGTCTGCAACCCTGAGTCCCCCGAAAGGGTTGCCAGGACGCGTTCCAAGGAAGGTTCCAACGAACGTTCCAACGCTGGAACCAGTTGGGGGGGGGCGGGGCTCGGAACCATGGAACGAGGGAGGGTTCCATCCCCCGCTGCGAGGTGTGCGGACCCGACCGGGGGAGCGGGAGCGGGAGCGGGAGAGGGGCAGCAGGGCAGGCTATGGCGGCGGGACCCGCCGGGTGCTCCCCGCAGCGGGCGGGCTGGCAGTGGGAGTGACAGCGGGGATGGCAGCGAGCTGGCACCGGGGATGGCACCGGGGATGGCAGTAGGCTGTCACCGGGGCTGGCACCGGGCTGGCACCGGGGATGGCAGTAGGCGATGTGAGAGACGGACTCGATCATGGCCTTTAGTCCAGCGCCATCTACTGACCATTCCTGGCGATGCGCTCCTCGCCCCCGTGAGAAGAGGCGAGAGGTACCAGGCGCATGCGCACAGGCGCACAGACTACAGCTCCCAGGAGGCACCGCGGGGCCGGAACCGGAACGGGAACCGAAAGGGGCGCGCTGTGAACTTCTACGGACACGGTCGCCGTGTGTCACGGACTGAGGGTAATGGGGGAGGGACAGTGCCCCCTTCCCCCAAACTGGGGGTTCATCAAGTCGAGGTGCTCCCCAGGGGGATACTGGGAGCACTGGGGGGGGGAAGAGGGAGGATACTGGGAGGGTACTGGGGACACTGGGAGGGGCTGGGGAAGGGGGTGTACAAGGGAACTGGGGGCAGTGGGGTGACTGAGGGGCACTGGGGGGGATATTGGGAGGCACTGGGACAACGGGGAGGATACTGGGAGAGCACTGGGGCGGACTGGGAGGGGCACTGGGGGGTGGGGGGCACAGGGTGATGGGGGAACTGGGGGCACTGGGGAGATACTGAGGACACTGGAAGGATACTGGAGGCGCTGGGAGGAGTGGAGGGATACTGTAGAGGAATACTGGGAGGCACTGGGGGGGATACTGGGAGGGCCTGGGAGGGTATGAGAGGCACTGGAGGTGGATTGAGAGGCATTGGGAGTGGACTGGGAGTGAATGGGGGGATGGGGGTACAGGGGAACTGGGAGCACTGGGGGCACAGGGGTGAGTGGTGGGCACTGGGAGGGTACTGCGTGTCTCTGGGAGGACTGGGAGGATACTGGGAGGGCACTGGGAAACACTGGGAGGGGATGGGGGTAGAGGAGAGCTGCGGGAACTGGAAGAGCTGGGGTACTGGGATACACTGGAGCGATACTGGGAGGGTATGGGGAGATCAGGGATACAGGAGGACTGGGGGAACTGGGGACACTGGGGAGATACTGGGAGGCACTGAGAGGGGGGGAAGTGGGAGATAATGGGTGAACTGGGAGGGACTGAGAGAGACTGGGAGTCACTGGGGCTACTGGGAGTGAGTCACTGGGCCCACCCTCACGTGACCCCCTAGCCCCGCCCCCTCCAGCAGGTACACCCATATGGTGCTTCACCTGATTGGAGGAGGCCAGAGGGGGCGGGGCTTGCACTGAGCCACTGGGAGAGGAACATGTCTGATTGGCCAATTACTGCCTTACCCCTCCTACGGCCTCACTCGGTGCCATTGGGTGACACTGGGTGTCATTGGGTGCCAACCTCGTGCCCCCAGGTCTGCCCCATGGATGTATGGGGCATCATCCAGCCCCAGCCCTGCTACAACATCCAGGGCTGTTCCTGTGAGTCAGCTCCCCCTATAGCGACCTATAGCTGCCCCATAGCACCCTATAGAGTCCTGTGGAACTCTGTAGCTGTCCTATAGTGCCCTATAGAGCCCCATAGCTGCCCCATAGGACCCTATAGCTGTCCTGTGTGACCCTATGGAGCCCTATAGCTGCCCTATAGCACCCTGTAGAGTCCTATAGCTGCCCTGTGGGACCCTATAGCTGCCCCAGTGGGACTCTATAGCTGCCATATGTGACCCTAGAGAGCCCTATAGCTGCCCATAGCACCCTATAGCTGCCCCATGGGACCCTATAGAGCCCTTTAGCTGCCCCATAGCACCCTATAGTTGCCCTATGGAACCCTATAGCTGCTTTATAGTGGCCTATAGCTGCCCTATAGCCAGCCCATAGTGCCCCGTAACCACCCTATAGCTTCTCCCATAGGCTCCTCCTATAGGGGTCCAATGGGGTGAGGCCTCCTCATGCCCTCCCAGTGCAGGGGAACTGGTCAGACTGGAACCCCTGGAGCCTCTGCACCCCCTGTGTGGGGCCAGCCCCACATGCAGCCAGCAGCGCCACTGCCAGCCCCACCTCCCCCCTTCCCTGCATGGGGGCCAGGGGGGCTGGGGGGCTACAGGGTCAAATGGGGGGTCTGTGTGGTCAATGGGGGGCTATTTAGCTGGGGGGCTGTGGGGTCAATGGGGATCAATGGGGGGGATTATGGGGATCAGTGGTGGCTATGGCGTCAATGGGGGTCAATGCGGATCAATGAGGGTCAATGGGATCAATGGGGAATAATGGGATCAATGGGGATTAATGGGCTTCAATGGGGACATATGGGGTCGGGGGACCAGGGTGGATCTATGGGGTGGGGGGGGATCTGTGGGGCTGGGGTGCCCTGGGGGGGGTCTATGGGCCTGAGCTTCGTCCCCCCCAGGCTGACGGTGTCTCCCATAGGGTCCCCATCCCCCATCAATGTCACCTTCTGAGGGTCCCCCCACACCTGCTGCCCCCCTGGGGAAGGGGCTGGAGGAGAACCAGCCCTGCCTGCAGGTCACACCCTGCCCTGAACCCCAACGGTCAGCCGGACGCCTGGGTCCCCCTTGGGGGAGGGAGGGGTCTCCTGTGGAGGGGTGGAGGAGGCTCATGGATGCCTGTGTCCCCCTCTGGGGGGGGGAAGGGGTCCCCTGGGGAGGGTGGGGTGGGTCCTGAGGAAGGGGCTTCCCAGACACCTGGGCATGCACGACTTGGAGAACTATCGTGCCCCCAGTGCTGCAATAAAGATGCTGCCTTCTAAAGCTGAAAGACAAGTGTTACAGGGTTCTTCCTGTGACCGGGGGTTACGGTAACATTTTGGTGACCCAGGTGGGACCCACTCCTGAACCTGGATGGATCCTGGGATCCCAGGGCCCCCGGCCAGCACTGAGGAAATTCTTGGGGAGAGCCTCCGATCCCCGGAGCAAAGAGCTCGGAGCAAGTCCCCTGGTAAGATCACAGGCATTCTTCTGGGGTCTGGTGAGGGGCTGGAGTCCCCTCTGTCTGGTGCCTGCCTGGGAGGCAGCGGTGAAAGATCCTGCAGGGCTGGGCTGTAAAAGGTACCTTCTAAAACTTAGGAAAAAAACCAAAAAGGGGCATCCCCTGGTTGGTGAACTCAGTTCCTGGAAATGTG
The DNA here is from genome assembly GCA_020745705.1 of Hemiprocne comata. Lineage (NCBI taxonomy): Eukaryota > Metazoa > Chordata > Aves > Apodiformes > Apodidae > Hemiprocne > Hemiprocne comata. Next base: position 15,617,657 of record CM036615.1, read on the forward strand.
TGCTCTTGTTTTCTAGACTGTGGTTTCTGCCTTTGTGGTTTGAGTAAGATTTGGTTTTGGTAATTCTGGTCTTTGGAATTACTTTGTTTATGGGACTGGGGTTTTTGCTTCTGGGATCTGACTAAAATGGGAAAGAGACAGACTAAAGGTGGTATTCTGAAAAAGTCTCGTTCTTTTGCTTGTGTGTGATGATCTCCTTGTTTCACTCCTGTTGTTATCTTTTGTTTCACTTGTATCTTGTATTTGGGTTGTTAAAATGGGTAATGTGTCCTCAGCCGGAGGTGACGTGACCAAATGTTCACCAGGATGTTTGGAAGTAACCCCTTACCTGGCAAAATTTGATTATGTATTGTAATGGTTGGTGGCCACTTTATACCCTGACAGATGGGGGAAATGGCCACGGCTTGGAACTGTTATTTATAATATTCTGTTGCAGTTCATGTTGTTTTGCAAACGTGAGGGAGGGTGAGATGATGTGCCGCGTGTGGATGTTGTTGTGACTTCAGGAAATGATGATGGTACGGGAAGGAAATGTGGGTTGTTGGTAAGGGTTGTTGTCAGTCGGTGGAAGGGATGAGAATGTAGAAGATGTGCAGTTGCTGGTACCCTCAGCTCTCCCTCTCCACCCTGGTAATATGGGGGGCAGTGAAAGGGAGGCGAGTGGGTGTTTGGAGGATGCAGATTTCAGTCTGGTGGCTGGGAAAGGGCTGGGGCAGTGAAGTGAAGGTGGTATTATGGACTCTGTTCTCTTGCTTTCGAGTGTGGGTGCTAACAGTTTTTCTGAGGGGAAAAAGAAGAAAAGTTACTCAGATGCAGTCAGAGGTCTCTGTTTTAAAATTTCAGATCATCAGGACTTTACAGTTTGTTTTCTTCAGACTCTTACTTCCTTTATATGCTTCATTGAATCTAATTCCTATAAAATGCTTCTTACAGTAAAAAAAAAAAGGGTTTTTTTTAGGAGTATAGGGGTGAATCTGGTGATTTCAGTTCTTGAGTGAACAGACTGTTAGTTGTGTCCTCTCTGTCCTTGGGTTGTAATGAACAGTCACTGAAGGCTTTTGCAAGAAGGGTGTTTTATCTTTTAGTATCTTTTGTTTGTTCTTTGAATCAGTTCAGACTTCCCAAATAACATCATGTCTGAGGCAATCAAGCTACAGCTTTTTTAAAAGATTAAAGGCTATAATTCACTGCTCCATTTATTACTAGCTTAGGTGTCTCCACTGGTGGGAATAAGATGGTGATTCAGGGCTCCTTCTCCAACCATCTGGCAGATTGACATTAGGGAAGGAGGTTCTTTGGCTTTGCATCCCATAAAGACTTCTTTTCAGAGCATTTTCTTTCCTTTTCCTCCCTTTTCTTCCATGATGGAAGAAACCAGGAGACCTTCCTGGAAGTGAATGTTCTACTTCTGAAACACCCTTGATTATCTATTGAAATCAGCCTAAACTCTCCAGTCTCTAGGAACTTCCTTACTAGACATGTCCAGACAGTTCATAGTCTTTTTTGCTTCAACATAAATGAACCCAAGCGGAGAGAGGAGAGTAGTTTGGGCCAAAGCGAAGCTGAATCTTTTTATGGTTTTGATTGCTTTTCACTGAAGTAGAAAAACTAGGGTGGGAAGTGATGTCCTTCATGCAACTGAAATCAAAGGAATGTAATAGAAGGGAAGATTTGCAAAGCCACTGCAAAAAAGTGAGTTAATTCTGAGAGGTTAATTCTGTCCACTTCCTGAGGGGAATTTGAACTGGCAACTTGTGAAGAAAAAGCCAGGTACTGTGCTGTGGGGAAACCTCAGAGGATGAGCAAGTTAATCTTTTCCTTACAATACTGGATCATTCTGTATGAAGAATTAGAAATACTTCCAAATCAGCTCAGGTTTTGTGTCTCTCAGGAGCTGCAGAAGCCTCGATCCCTTTGGCAGGTGCCTTTCCTAGCTGAGGAACATGCAAGTGCTTCATGCAAAGGAAACAGTTATGGAAAGAAGAGTCCCTGATTCTTTGCCAAACCTTTTTTTCTAGCTGTACATCTCCTCAGACAAATGAATGGGCACAAATGTGAACACCTGCTGAAACCTGCTGGGCCTGGGCCGCTTCAAAAACAAAGCCCCATTCCAGGCTGACAGCATGGGAATTGCCAGGGGTCTGATATTTGTCTCATTTCCTAGGAAAGGGAGACCTGGAGTTTCCAGAGAGGTACTTGATGTGGAAACATCTTTATCTGCAAAGTTTTAAACTTGGCCTGTTTTTACAAAGACATTTTCAAGAAAGGAATTAATTTGAAATACAAATGTGTGATTTAAAGCAGCTTAAGTCCCATATGTGTATATTTTGGGGGAGCAGGGCATCTCTGTCTCTGCACTATATAGTACACGTGTGAAGAAGAGATAGGACACTTTCACTTAGGAATTATTTTCATCATTAAACCAGCTGCAGCCTAAACAGAGGGGACAGGTTTTCAGTAATCCAGCTGAAATTTGTACTGTCTTTTTCCAGGTGTGTTAGTACTAAAAGCAAGTATTGTGGCTTGCAGTATTTCAGGGTTGATGTTTTAGTTACAGTTTTACAATCATCAAGTCTTTCATAATTCTAAATGAAAGCATGGAATTTCTGTTTTAGTCAAAAGGAAAGCTGGCAGAAAGAATCAGAAGATTTGAAAGAGGAAAAGAAAAAGCTAGAAGAGCAAAAAGAACAGAATGTGACAAAAATGAAGGCTTCTTCTGTGAGTAATTTGGTTGCTTTCATTTTTCAAAGGAGTTTTAATACATAAACCAGAGAGTTTCATACAATGCTGTGTTGGGTGGGGAAAATGTTGCAGGGGAAAACTGCTCAATTCAAATCAAATGAGAAGGGAAGTGGTTTATTGATTTAGTAGAACTGCCCCCACTGTTAGAAGTTCTCATGCTTCTTTTAGACTAATTTTCAACATGACCACGATTTCAATGTGACCACGATGCATTTGTACTTCTTAAAAAAAGACTAATTTTCAATGTGACAACTTTATTTCAAGTTTCTGATGTTGTGGTTCCTATTCCATCTAGTTGCTGGTCATCTTCCTCTTGATCAGTGTTGAGCAAAAGCCTCTCAGAGAGTCTCAGGTGTTGTGTGAACACACAATGTTCACACTGACACTGCTCTCTTACCAGCAGTTGTTCCCCAGGCTGTGTGACTGGCAGGAAGAGCAGTGCAGGCACCTCCATGGAAAACACATCAATTTGTACTAAGATTTCAAGTTATTCTTTTGAGTTTCATCTTTTTTATATATACACCTGTGAGTGCACATGTAGCAATACTTCCCAAAAACAGGAAACAATGAATCTTTCTCTTTTGTTTTACTTCCACCATGTTTGAATGCAACATTCTATCAAGAAAAGTGAGAAACAGCTTTTTAGAAAGGTGCTATTTCAAAGTTCCGGGGATGAATTGCTGCATGTGCCTCATCACAGCCCCAGTGCAATTTGAGGTGGTCCAGGTGTCTTTGGGCAGATGCCAGAAGCTGCCAAATAGGACAGAAGACATGAGGGACACTCGTGTCCTTGTAGAGAAGCAGACACAGGGCAAGGGTGTCACAAGGTGTTGAAAATGACTGTGGCTGCCTAACTAACCCTTTTCTTCTGCTGAGAGGTGACTGTAGTGGCACCTGGTCCTGCTTATAATCATGCTCATAACTGCAGCTGATCTGCAAAGTAGTTGTATCCTGAGGCAATGAAGCCTAAATAAATGTCTAGAAAAGTGAACTTGAAATTGATTTGTGGGTGTTTCTACTGTGTGTTTAACAAACCAGGGCACGGGGGGAGCACAGACCATCTTCCTGAATTTGTTCAGTGTCTTGTTCTGCATTTCCAGAGTCACAGAATTGATTGTAGCAGGATTAGATATATTTCTGGGATTTGTTCTTTAAATATCTTTGAAATCAAAGTGTTGCTGAGATCTTTGAAGAAATTACTTTTTCCCAATAGCTTTGTCTCCAGAAACACATCCCATCCAAATATAAGAAATACGTAGAATCACGGAATCACAGAACATGCTGAGTTGGAAGGGACCCATCAGGGTCATCGAGTCCACCTCCTGTCCCTGTGTAGGGCACCCCAAGAATCACCCCATGTGCCTGAGAGCATCATCCAAACGCTTCTTGAACTCAGGCAGGTTGGTGCTGTGACCACTTCCCTGGGGAGCATGTTCCAGTGCTCAACCACCACCCTCTGGGTGAAAAACCTGTTCCTGATATCTAACCTAAGCCTGCCCTGATTCAGCTTCCTGCCATTTCCCCCAGACCTGTCACTGGTCACAGGAGTGAAGAGATCAGGACCTGCCCCATCTCTTCCCCTGGTGAGGAACCACAGACTGCAATGAGGTCACCCCTCAGCCTCCTCTTCTCCCAGCTGAACAATCCAAGTGACCACTCCTCGTAAGTCATCCCATCCAGACCCTTCCCCATCCTCGTGGCTCTCCTGTGGACACTCTCCAATAGCCTGATGTCCTTTTGACATTGTGGTGCCCAAACCTGCAGGCAGTGCTCAAGGTGAGGCCGCACCAGTGCAGAGCAGAGCGGGACAATCCCCCGCCTCGACCGGCTGGCAACGCTCTGCTTGATGCCCCCCAGGACAGGGTTGGCCCTCCTGGCTGCCAGGGCCATCTTCAGTTTGCCATCAGCCAGGACCCCCAGGTCCCTCTCCACCACGCTGCTCTCCAGCCACTCGTTCCCTGGTCTGTACTGAGCACCAGGGCTGCCCCGGCCCAGGTGCAGAATCGGGCCCTTGCCCTTGTTCAGCTCCATGTGGTTGGTGACTGCCCATCTCTGCAACCTGTCCAGGTCTCTCTGCAGGGCCTGCCTGCCCTCCAGGGAGTCGACAGCTCCTCCCAGCTTTGCATCAGCAGCAAACTTGCTTAGAATTCCTTCCAGCCCTGCGTGCAAGTCATTGATGAAGATGTTGAAGAGGACTGGGCCTGGGATGGAGCCCTGCGGGGCCCCACTAGTGTCTGGTCTCCAGCCTGATGTGACCCCCTTCACTGTCACTCTCAGTGCTCCACCTGTGAGCCAGTTGCTCCCCCATCGTATGATGCCCTTGTCCATCTGTGTGCTGGGCATTTTGTCCAGGAGGAGACTGGGAGAGACAGTGTCAAAAGCCTTGCTGGACTCCAGGCATATTCCATCCAGTGGCTTCCCTTGGTCAGCTAGGTGGGTTACTGTGGGAAACTTGGGCTGGTCCGAGGGACTGGAATGCAAGTTTGAAGTTGCCCTTGAGCAGATAACTGTGCCCAAGCTGCATTGCTGAACTATACAGGACAAATTGAGTACCATCTTCCCTCTCATCCGCTATGCAAATTAGGAAGTCAGACTTGTGTTGGGCAGAAACAATTAAATCAGAGGGAGCCTGTGACAGGACCCACAGTATTTCCAGATGGATCAGGACAAACCGGGAAAGCAGCTGTTGTCTGGTATGGTGGTCATCAGGGGCGACATCTAATTGAGCAACAGGAAGGTTCACCTCAAATAGCTGAGCTTCGTGCCGTTCCTTTGGTGTTCCAACGATTTCCTTGTGCAGTGACTGTTGTTACAGACTCAGCCTGTGTGGCGGGGCTGGTCCAGGACTGGATAAGGCAATCTGAGGGGCTGTGAGTAATGCTTTGTTATCTGGTGTATTGTGGTTATTATGGCTGACAATTCGAAAAAGATCACAACCCTATTATATTTTGCATATTAAGAGCCACACCAATTGACCTGGGTTCTTGGCAGCTGGTGATGCCCGAGCAGACCAATTGGTCTCAGCTGTAGCACTGGGACCAGTGCCTGATGTGAAACGACAGGCAATGGAATCTCATCGGGTTTTGCATCAAGGCTTTCGTGCCTTGAACCGTCAGTTCCCTTTGACAACTTCAGAGGCCCGTTCCATTGTTGCAGCCTGCCCTGACTGTCAGGGCCAGCATGTACCTGCGTGTTATGGTACAAACCCCAGAGGGCTACAGGCTTTACAAATGTGGCAATCTGATGTCACTCACCTTGGAGAGTTTGGTAAACTCAAATAGGTGCATGTGTCTATTGACACATTTTCCTCAGTCATAGTAGCTACTGCAAATACAGGAGAAACAGCTCGAGATGTTATAACACATTGACAAGGAGCTTTTGCTATGTGTGCTGTTCCATCTCAGATTAAGACCAACAACGGTCCTGCTTATGTTTCCGGCTGAGGGAAAGATTTCCTACAGCTTTGGGGGGTTACCCATGTCACTGGTATCCCTCATTCTCCTACTGGACAGAGTATTGTGGAACGTGCACATGGCACACTCAAACGTATTCTTCAGAAACAAACAAGGGGAATGACTGGTGAACCCCCTGAAGCCCGGTTCAATAAGGCCATGGATGTGTTGAATTTCGTTAATATAGCAGAGGATTTGCAGGAGCCACCTGTGGTTCACCACTTTGAGTCACTACGTAAATTGTCCACCGTTTCCCCCGGTGTCAAGGTTAGGGTGAAAGACCTACAGAGTGGCCAATGGTCACCTCCATGTGATTTATTAACCTGGGGAAGAGGGTATGCTTGTGTTTCCACAGGTACCGGCCCCGGTGGGTTCCTGCTTGCTGTGTTCGGCCCGTTGTGAATGACTGACACAAGTGAAGGAGGGATGGTTCAACAACCAAAGCAGAACATACTTTGTGGATCTACAGAAATGTTACAGTTTGGTGTGATTATGCTGCTTCTAACATGTCACATTTTTTTCTCTTTTCTGTTCTAGTTGCTTTGCCTGTAGAGATGCTTTTAATTTGTGGGGATAGAGCATGGGGGAAGTTGCATTGAAACTTAATGTTGGGCCATGTAGTCTTGGGCAGCTTACACCCAACCTTACTTACTATGATCACGAACTTGGGATGTTGGTTGAGTAAGCAGACCAATGCTGCACTGATTATGCTGAGTGGCTTGTTTAGTGATGTTGATAGTGTTAGATATGCTGTATTACAAAATAGAGCTGTAGTAGATTTCTGTTCAAATGAATAGCTTGTTTAAGGGATGGGGACTGTCAAGGTGGTTGCTGCTTTGATAAGAACTGGATTGTTGGTTTTGTTCCTAAATGTAGTTGTGTTATTGATGTTGCCATGTCTTGTGTCTCTGCTGCAAGGGGCCCCGCAGCGGATGGCACGGGCAATTTTTGTAACGTAACTACAAAAAGGGGGAATTGTGGGAAACTTGGGCTGGTCCGAGGGACTGGAATGCAAGTTTGAAGTTGCCCTTGAGCAGATCACCGTGCCCTTGAGAGGCCTGGGAAACTTGAGAAGAGCTGAGTAAACAAGAGAAGCAACTGCCAGGTGAAACATCTGCTGAACCACCAGATGGGACGTGAAAAAGAAGACTATCAAAGTTACAGCAGAGAAAAGTTGTCCAGTTGTGGACTGTTGATTTTTGCTTAACCAATGAGATGTAGACACACATGTATAGGAGAGGATAGAAAAAGGTTTGGAATAACAATAAAGTGGTCTTTTTGCACGCAAGCTTGTGTTGTGTCCGTCCCAACAACGACAGCAGTGACTCTCCATCTGGCATGCTCAGGAGACCATGAGCTCAGGAAGCCTACAGCCCCAGTGCCAGCCTTGGTTCCTCCCTCAAATCTCCCATCTCTGTCATCCAGGCTCCTCCTGGCCTCCCCAAAGGTTAGAGTGAGTCCAGAGGAGGCCACAAAGATGCTCAGAGGAGAACCTCTCCTCTGAAGAAAGCTGAGAGTGTTCAGGTTGTTCAGCCTGGAGAAGAGAAGGCTCCAGAGAGACCTTAGAGCACCTTCCAGTAACTGAAGGGGCTACAGGAAGGCCGGGCAGGCACTTTTGACAAGGGGATGGAGTTTCAGGAGGAGGGGGAACAGTTTCAAAATGGAAGAGGGGAGATTTACATTAGACATTAGTGAGAAATTCTTTCCTGTGAGGGTGGTGAGACACTGGCCCAGGTTGCTCAGAGAAGCTGCTGCTGTCCCAACCCTGGAAGTGTTCTGGGGCAGGTTGGATGGGGCTTGGAAAAACCTGATCTAGTGGGAAGTGTCCCTGCCCATGCAGGGGGTTGGAACCAGATGATCTTTAAGGTCCCTTCCACCCCAAGCCATTCTATGTCTCCATGAAGTGGAGGTCAGTGGCAGTGTCTCCCTGGCTGACATGCTCAGGAGATCCTGGTGCCAGGCAGCCTGACAGCCCTGGGGAAGTGGAAAGTGAACAGCTTTGAAAAGATCAAGTGCTGGTGCTCCCTGGCAGTGCTGTTGTGCAGCACTTTTCCCCTCCCCCTCTGCACAAAGGCCCTGAGAAGGTCCCAAAGGAAGGATCTCGGAGTCACTGGAAGGTCTTTATTCTGTTTAAACACACAGAGGGCACGGCTCCTAATTTACACAGTCTCTGGGTCAAACAAAAGCTGGACAGACACATAGTTAGAAAGGGCACCAAAAATGACAATCCTTTCTGGACAACAACAGAAAAAACAAAACAGAGCAAAAAAAACAAACCTAAAGTTGATAACCAAGGCCAAGAAAAACTGGCAAAAATGGGCTGGACAAATAATGAGTTACATTACCAGTGATTTGCACAAGAAGACAACCAGTTGAGCACTTATGAAAATCATCGAGTCATCAGTTTCTGCACAGCATCCTTGAGGTCCTGGTTCCTCATGCTGTAGATGAGGGGGTTCACTGCAGGAGGCACCACTGAGTACAGAACGGCCACCACCAGGTCCAGGGCTGGGGAGGAGATGGAGGGGGGCTTCAGGTAGGCAAACATGCCAGTGCTGACAAACAGGGAGAGCACGGCCAGGTGAGGGAGGCAGGTGGAGAAGGCTTTGTGCTGTCCCTGCTCAGAGGGGATCCTCAGCACAGCCCTGAAGATCTGCACATAGGACACCACCATGAAAACAAAACAGCCAAATCCTAAACAGGCACTGACCACAAGAAGCCCAAGTTCCCTGAGGTAGGAGTGTGAGCAGGAGAGCTTGAGGATCTGGGGGATTTCACAGAAGAACTGTCCCAGGGCATTGCCCTGGCAGAGGGGCAGTGAGAATGTACTGGCTGTGTGCAGCAGAGCATTGAGAAACCCAGTGGCCCAGGCAGCTGCTGCCATGTGGACACAAGCTCTGCTGCCCAGGAGGGTCCCGTAGTGCAGGGGTCTGCAGATGGCCACGTAGCGGTCATAGGCCATGATGGTGAGAAGACAATACTCTGCTGAGATGAAGAAGAAAAAGAACAAGAGCTGTGCAGCACATCCTGTGTAGGAGATGGCCCTGGTGTCCCAGAGGGAATTGGCCATGGCTTTGGGGAGCGTGGTGGAGATGGATCCTAGGTCGAGGAGGGCAAGGTTGAGGAGGAAGAAGTACATGGGGGTGTGGAGGTGGTGGTCCCAGGTGATGGTGGTAATGATGAGGCCGTTGCCCAGCAGGGCAGCCAGGTAGATGCCCAGGAAGAGCCAGAAGTGCAGGAGCTGCAGCTCCCGTGTGTCTGCAAATGCCAGGAGGAGGAACTGGGTGATGGAGCTGCTGTTGGACATCTGCTGCCTCTGGACATGGAGACTTGTCCATTGAAAAAAAAAGAACAGGGAGAAGTTAAGGCAAAAATATCTATTAATTGCTCCTAGAAGGCCACAAACTGCCTCTTGTCTTTCATGAAGACCTTTGGCAGGTCCTTTTTGTACAATCTGGTTGGTGCTGGATGATGGTTCAGCAGGGAGCTGTGAGCTCTGGAGGAGTGAGCCCTGCCCTGCAGCGACAGGTAAACAGCAAGAAGGGGCGACCTCAGGTTAGATCCACTGGTGGGATCTAAGAGCTTTTCATCCTTTTCACTCCCAACTCACCCAACTGCAGAGCAGAGTTGAGGGGATTTGGGTTTGTTTCTTCTGCTCTAGTTTCCCCACCAGACCTGAGGAGTTTTTAAGGCAGAAACCCTTGGCCTTTCTGCTGCTCTGAAGTGAAACCTTGAAGGTGCTGAGAAGTGGAGGGACTGTCCCCCAGAGCAGAGTGAGGACAGCTGGTCTGTCCGTCAGTCCTGCTCTCAGCTGCCCTGTGCTGGCACCTCTTTGAGCTGGAGGACCATCGCACACAGATGTTCTCCTGAGGAGAAACTCAACATAGCTGAGAGTAGAGGAGTCAGATTTACCATTGCAGCTCTCCCAGCCCCTCAGCCCATCTTGTTGTCCCTGAGGAGGATCTCAGCTCTGCCCTCCCAGCCAGGGACACACAGGGCTCACTGCAGCTGCCCACATTCAGACGAGGAGCAGCATTTCCGTGGCCATGGCACTGACTTCTCTTCTCCATGGGGCTCCTAGAAAACACAGAGGTGCCACAGGAGAGCTGTGCCCTTCTGGAGGGCAGCGTGCCACCCAGCAGGACCCTGCAGGGGAAGAGTCAAATACCCTATAGATGGGTTGTCCTGATGGGATGGTCAGATCAGCCCCAGCCCCTCACACTGCAGTCCCCACAGCCCCCAGTACCAGGCCATTTAGGTGCTTTTCCTCCATGGACACACCAGCAGGACAGGACATGCAGCATCAGTGTCTGAGCTGCACCCAAATCCTCACCCCCCACCCCGGCTCAAAGGAGAAGAACAAGGGCAGCAGGGGCACGAGGGGAACATGCCAAAGTGCTGCAGCCAAAAGGGTCAGGACAGGGACACAAAGTCGGAGACTCGAGCACTTCTCCTCTGTGGTGGTGGGGTGGCTGGGAAGGCAACTCAGGACTAAGTCCCTGTGATATGAAGGGGTGGGAATTCTACAGAGTGGGAGAGGAGACCAGGGAGTTGCTCCAGGGAAGGCATCAGCCCTGCAGGGATGGCAGGGAGCTGCCCACATCCCCCTTCCCATGACTTCCAGGCAGCAGCTCCCTCTCCCTCCCTGCCCATGTCTCTGCTGCCTGGAGCTGTCTCTGCCAGGAGCTGCTTCTCTGTCTCCATGTGGGCTTCGACCCACAGAGCCATGGGGAGGTCCTCGGGCAGGCTGAGAGCTGACCCTGGAAGGCAGCAGATTCCCTGCCCCAGCACCCAGCCCCAGGGGTACTGGCCCCTCCTCTGAAGGAAAGCTCTGGGCACCCCTGCTTGCACACCCACCTCAACAGCTATCCAAAAGTCCTCAACAACAACCTCACCCTAACTCCCCCCCATCTTACAGAGCCCAGAAGCTGTGGCTGTGCCACCTTTAGGAGATGCCTCCAGGAACTGCAGCAGCACTGTCCTGCACCCAGAGACTCACCAGAGACGAGTCAAGGGCTGCACAGATTTCTCCTCCACTGAGCTCTCAGTCATCCCTCCAGTCCTGACCACCTTCCAGCTCTCTCTGCCTTGCTCATCCTCCTCAAATACCCCGGCAGTGTCCTTCTCCCTGCTGTGCTGGGCAGAGGAGCTGCTCCTGGGCAGAGCTGTCTCTCTGCAGCACTGCCCACTTGCCAGCAGCTGCCTCCATCCCAGGAGCCCAGCTCAGAATGTTAATGAGTCCTCTGGGGGGGTTGGTGCTGAGACCATGAAGCTGAGACAAGGAGAGGAAGCTGATGAAACCTCTCAGGAAGTCCAAGTCCGAGGGCAACTCCCAAGTTTCTGGCAGTGTTAATGGGTCCCAGTGAGGGACACGACTGAGGAAGTGTCCCCAGGGTGTGGGTAGAGCAGGAAAGAGGAGGCAGTGATGGCAGGTGGGGAAAAAGAAGGTGAAGGTGGCTCTGGTGCTGAGTAACCCTGGGGGTGTTTCATGACTGCAGAGGACCAAGCCCTGACCCCCTTCACCACAGGGCCCAGCCCTGACCCCCATCCCCTGGTGTCCTGGTTTGAGCTATGACACCTGGGAAGGGAGATGCTGTCCCTCACGGCTCTCCCTTGGGCCCTAGTGTGTGGAGATGTGCAATGCCAAGGGCAGGACTATGGCACAGCACCTCCCTGGCTCCTGACTATGATAAAGGCACCTCCCTGGTCAGCCAGGACTGGCCCCTTAGACTTGTGTATGTCTCAGTGGTGCAGCAGGTCACTGACCATCTCCTCTTGGATGATCTGGGCTCTATTTTGCTCCCCATCCCTGTCTTCCAGGTCGGGGGACTGGGTCCCCAGCAAACAACTGGTCCTACTACTAAAGACTAGGCAAAGGTGGCATGAAGTACCTCAGCCTTCTCCTCAACCTTGATCACTATGTTTCTCCTTCGATTCTCCTTTCTCTTTCTTTCGTTGCTAATACATTTGCAGAAGGATTTCTTGTTATCTTGGAGAGCTGCAGCCAGATTAATTTCAAGCTGGGCTTTGGCCCTTCTGAATTTCTCCCTGAACAGCCTCACAACATCTTTGTAGACCCCTGAGTGGACTGCCCCTTTTCCCAAGGGCCATAAAGTTCCTTTTTTCCTGACTTGAATCCAGATCACTCTGTTCAGCCAAGGTGGTCGTCTTTGTGTGGGCTCTGCAGAAGAGGACGGCCTGGTCCTGCACCTTTAAGGCTTCCTTCTTGTAGACTATCAACAGCTCCAGCAGCTCCATCTCCTTCTTGTGTTGGGGACCCCATAACTGGACCCAGAACTTCAGGGGGAGCTGTCACCAGGGAAAAGTAATGGGGTTGAGTCCCCTCCCTTGACCCGCTGGCCACGCTGCTGGTGATGCAGCCCAGGACACAGTTGGTTTCTGGGCTGCCAGGACACATTGCCTGCTTACGTTGAGCTTTTCTTCAAGCAACAACCCCAAGTCCTTCTCCTCAGGGCTTTTCTCAAACAATGCTGCACCCAACCTGTAACTGTGCTTGGGATTGCCCTGACCCAGCTGCAGGACCTTGCACTTGGCCTTTCTGAACTTCATGAGGTTAGCATGGGCCCACTTCTCCAGCCTGTCAATGTCCCTCTGGATGGCATCCCTTCCCTCCAGCATGCTGACCTCACCACTCAGCTTGGTGTCATCAGCAAACTTGCTGAGGGTGAACTCAATACTGCTGTCCATGTTAGCGACCAGGATGTTCAACAACACTGGTGCCAGTATCACTCCTTGAGGAACACCACTCATCACGATCTCCACTTGGACATTGAGCTGTTGACCACACTTCTTTGAGTGCAACCAGCCAGACAATTCCTTATCCACTTATCCAGACATCAGGTCCATATCTCTCTCATTTCAAGATCAGGAGGTTTTTGGGACAGTGTCAAATGCTTTTCACAAGTCCAGGGAGACGGCATCAGTTGCTCTTCCCTTATCCACCAAATCTCTAACCCTCTCATAGAAGGCCACCAGATTTGTCAGACATGCTTTGCCCTTAGTGAAGCCCTCTTGGATGTCCCTAAACACTTCCTGATTTTCTATGTCCTTAGCCTTGTTTCCAGGAGGATCTGCTCCATGACCTTACCGGGAACAGAGGTGAGACAGAGTTGCCTGTAGTTCCCAGGCTCTTCCTTTTTTCCCTTTTTTAAAATGGAGATTATGTTTCCCATTTTCCAGTCAGTGGGAAAGTCACCAGACTGCCACAACTTCTCAAATATGATGGAGAATTGTTTGGGAACTTCGTCTGCCTGTTACCTCAGAACCTGCTGATGTATCTCATCAGGTTCCATGGACTTGTGCACTTTCAGGTGCTTTAGATGGTGCTGATCTTCTTCTACTAGTTCTTCCTTCTCCCAGTCCCTGCCTTTGCCTTTTCCAACTCGGATGGTGTTGCCAGAGCCCTTGCCAGTGAAGAGTGAGGCAAAAAAGCCATTTGGTGCCTCATCCTTCTCCATATCACAGGTAACGAGGTCTCCTGTTTCTTTCAGGAGAGGACCCACATTTTCCCTGATGTTCTTTGTATCAAGGATGTACCTGTAGAAGCGTTTCCTGTTGTCCTTGATACCCCTGGCATTGCATGGGGTTGTTGTGACACAAGTGCAGGACCTGGCACTTGACCTTGTTGAACCTCATACAGTTGGCCTTGGCCCATTGATCCAGCCTGTCCAGGTATCTCTGCAGAGCCTTCCTACCCTCAGGCAGATCAACAATTCCCCCCAACTTGGTGTCATCTTATAACTGACTGAGGGTGCATTCGATCCCCTCACCCAGATCATGGATAAAGATGTTAAAGAGAACTGGCCCCAACACTGAGCCCTGGGAGACACCACTGGTGACTGCCCACCAGCTGGATTTAACTCCACTCACCACAACTGTTTGGGCCTGGCCTGTCAGTTCTTTACCAGCAAAGTGTACACCTGAACAAGACCTCAGCCACATCCAGGATCATGTTGGCTCCTAGCAACGAGACCAAACAGATTTCAGCATCCCAAAGATATCCAACATTTTCAAGCACAGTTGCAATTAGCCTGGTGGAGAATGGGAAGATGTGGAATGATGTCTCCTCCATAAGTCAGATTCCCGACAATAGGTAAAAAGTGTAATAATTAATAGTCTCCAGGAAATGGGACCCGAAGGACGGAGATGTCTCCTGCCTAAGTTGTCTCCTAAGAGAAACTGTAAGGACTGTAATTGTTGACAGGCTGCAGGAGGTGGCACCCGAAGGACCGAGATGAGGACAATGGTGACCCCAGATCCCTGGTCAGTCTCCCCATCAGGGTCACACAGCACAGCCCAATGATGCCCCTGAGCCAGGCTCCAGAGCTGACAACCAGCACCACCAGGAGCGAGGAAGGTGTGACATCCCACAGCTCTCATAGCAACTCTGAGAGCAAACCAACCAACATGGTGACCAGCGACTGGTAAACTAATAGAGGGAATACTTAGAACATTTATTTTTATACACATTCTGATCAGATCTGTTATTATCTCAACTCTTTGTGTTCCATGTTGAGTGCCAAATAAAGACTATTTTGGTTATAACCCCAGTCAGCAGCTATGCACCAAGGAGCTGCTTGATCACATACCTCCTCACACAGAGGGAACGGGGGAGAACTGGAGGAATAATATAAGAAAATATGTGGGTTGATATTAAAACTGTTTATTGATTGAAATAAAATACAGTACTAGTAGCAATAGTTAAAATGAAATAAATGGCACTGACAAAAGAAAAAAAAGAAAAAAGTTACTTAACTGCTTCCCACCCACTGACCCATGTCCAGTCAGACCCTGAGCAGTGATCATGCTCCCCCTGTATAAATCTCCCCAACTTCTATGCTAAGCACACCACCACATGGTCTGGAACATCCCTTTGGCCAGATTGGGTCACCTGTCCTTCCTCTGTCTCCCCCAGCTCCTTGTAGAGCAGCAGCTGGCAGGGAGAAGGTCCTTGGCTTCATGTCAGCATGGCTTGGCAGCAACACGTTTGAACATCCCTGTGTTCCCAACATCTCTCAGCACAAACCCAAACATGGCCTCACACCAGCTACTGCTCAGAGAAGTAGCTCTGTCCCAGCCCAAACCAGCACAGAGGATGAGGGCCAATGGGCACCAGCTGAACCAAGGCAGGAAAAACTTTCTCCCCATCAAAATAGAAAAGCAGTGGAGAAGATCTCCCAGAGAGCTTGTGTCATCTCCATCCTTGCAACTTTCCAAACTCCAAATGAATAAACCCCTGAGATACTTACAGTGACCCCACAGCTGACCCTGCTGAGAGCAACAGGTTGGCCTAGAGATCTCTTGATGTGCCTTCCCCCATAAAGGTTTCTGTGCTTCCATCCACAACAGATCTTCCCTTTAGGATGGGAGGGAAAGCTCTCAGGTTCCCTGTGACCACTGAACCCAGACAGAAAGGAGTTTGGTCAGATGATCAGTGGCCTTCTTGTTGCTCAGATGCTGGGCTGCTTGGCAGGCGCCCCCAAACAGCCCTTACCATTTCCACTGCTTCACCTTTTCTTTTCTTTATTCCTCTTTCACCACTCACAATGTCTTCCCTTTGACCATCCCTGTACCCTCCCATGCAAACAGCCCTTTCCTGATCACCCTTTCCTCCCTGGACCTAGCTTGGCTTCCTTGTACCTACATTAGGGGTTTCTGAGCTTGTCACCATGGATGTTCCTTCCTTGGTCAGCAGTTCCTTTAAACTGGTCCCTTCTTCTGTGGTCTGCTGTGTCCTGAAGAGCCCAGGATGCCCCTGAGGAGAAGGGCCTGGGCAGTAAGAGGAACGCCAAAGGAGCCAGTGGGCCACACTCACCATGAGAAAGGCCAACTCCACACAGGGCTGCATTAGGAGGACATTTTGGAGAGGCTGAAGGACCTGGGCTTTCTAGCCTGTTGAAGCGGAGGCTCATGGCACTGGAGAAGTAGCCTGAAACTGCTTGAATGGAGGTTCCAGAGATGATGGAGCTTTTCTTGGTAGCAGGAAGAGAAGGAAGCCTCCACATAATGCATTTTAGAAGGTTCAGACTGGAGGCGAAGAAAAAGAAATATTGCTTGAATCACAGAATCACAGAATTGGGAATGGTTGGAAAAGACCCCCATGATCCCTGAGTCCAACTGTACACTAAGGAAAAAAATTAAGGGAAAAAACCCACAAAAAATCAAAAAGTGTATCCTTGTGGTGCAAGGGGTCAACTAGAGGAAGTTCTGGATCAGCCCATGACTTCAGATTTCAAGCAACAACCAGTGAGTGTAGAGAGACATGAATGAAGGTATAGAAATGTCAGGTGGGAGCGAGGTGGGAAAGCAAGATGGGTGTCTCCAAGCAGCTGCAGCCATGGACAGTGAAGGACAGTCTGCAGTAGAGATGGCCAAGGGCTCTGAAAGAGCTAAAAGGCTCAACAGGACTGAGGGCTTTGTCCTCTTGGTCATGAGAGTTGCCTCAACCACCAAGGCCCAGCAGGAGAAATTGTATTTTGAGGCTCTGGTCTTTGTTTCCTCCTCTGCCCTTCTTGGGGAGGCTGGGAGGTGACACAGAATTTTTTTCACTTGTCATTGCTCACCCTCACACCCCAGTGCCCCCAGAAAGAGCCCTGAGCCCTGTGTGAGGGACAGGATCTGCATTCCCAGGGCCTGAGGTCAGGGCTTGGCCTTTCTGCTTCATCAAACAAAGCAAAGGGTTTTCTCAGCATGACAGGCACCTGCACAGGGCCTTTGCCTCCCTGCAATCATGGCCTCCAATCATCTGCTCTAACGAGGCCATGGGGAGGCTTTGTCTGGCTCAGTGGGACCCATTGATGCTTCAAGGTACTTTGTTTTTTTCTTCTCCCTTTGACTTCTTGAGTGGCTTGTTCAGTCTTCTCTCAATATCTGAGATTCATATAATTAGCCCGATTGAGCTGTTTATTTGTTTGCAGTTTTGTCGTGGCCTCCAATGATCTGCTCTAAAAGTCCCTGGGGAGGCTTTGACAGGAATGTCTAGACAGGATGACCTCAGAAATGGCCATTGTCTCATGACCACCAGGCAGAACTTTATGAGGAGGCTCTGGACTTGTGACGTGGACCGAGATAGGTAAAGCCGCGACCCACACCCCCACCTCGGGGGATCGAGAGCTGAAGACCACTCCCTGTCACACCCACAAACAACGCTTAGGAATCACTAGATTTATTAAAGGCACTGAGGGTTTGGCAAGTCCGATATCAAATAACACACAAGGTCTATCTCTATATCTATATCCACACCTATATATCCATATACCAACAGCTATACAACACTACATCTATATGCCAATAACAACACACACAGAAAACAAGAGAAAATCCCTCCCCTTCCCCCCTGTTCCCGTTCCTGGACAGGGATAAGAGGGAAAGCCTGGAGAGAGCCTTTGGGAAATAGAAGAATATGGGAAAAGAGGAGTGAGTGTCTGGTATGTGTGAATATTATGTAGGAATGTTTGTAGGAATGTTAGTAAGATGTCCGCAATTCTCACCACCGGGGTACGGCCGAAGCCAATCCCTGGTCGGGATCCACGTCCTGTCCCCTGAGACTCCAGGCAAACGGTCCGCTCGGTACGTCCACACGCCAACAACCACAGGGAGCAGCGCCGCAACGGCACGGCAGCCTCCGCAGCGGTACCCTCACCGCGGCGGCTGGATCCGTGTGTGTTCACAGAGCGCGCGCCTTCTTGCTCCTCCCTTCTTTTTCCAGTTCCGGCCCCGCCGTGCCTCCTGGGAGCTGTAGTCTGTGGTCTGTGCGCATGCGCCTGGTACCTCTGTCCTCTCCCCACGAGTGCCGGGGGGGCGCATCGCCAGGAATGGTCAGTGAACGTCGCTGGATTAAAGGCCATTATAGAGTCCGTCTCTCACATCTCACCCCGTGGCTTTTATGACAGCGACTTGTTCCTGTGTGGTGTATGTTTGTGTCTGTATATGTATGTACATCTGTACCCTAGTAGGCTCTTGTCCAAACTCTTACCTCTTTCCCTGTTTGAGACAAACATATATACAATCTCACATATTTCCATACCTATATATCTAAATCAACGTATATATTGTTTTATGCGTGTTTCTGAGGGAACAATTCCCTATACAACATATATACTTATAAACTCATACATATATATATATACACATATATATAATACATAAGAGAAATATAAATAGAAAACCCATAATGAATATATTGGTGCACCATTAGTATCTTATTTACAGACCAAAACCCAAAGGGGAAATAGGTATAGGAGACATGATGCTGTGTAGTAGGAGGCGTTGTGCAAACCATGGGGTGATCAGGTCCATAGTGTGCACAAGGTACCTCCCCCCTCAAAACCAGTGTCGTATGCTACCTCCTCTGACTCTGCTCCCCACTGTCTTGTGTTTCTTCCTTCTTTTGTCAACCTCCCGTGGAAATCTGTGTGCAGAAATAGTAACAGATGGTTTACACAGTTTTCCTGTGGAAAAGTGACAGCTCCTAATTGGAGAGAAGGAAGAAAGGACTTGACTGAAGGGGACTGGCTGGGAGACAGGACTTGAGTTCAGCCCCAGGCTCAGCTAAGGGCACTGGGGAGACCTTATAGGGAGGGGCCTTCCAGTACCCGAATGGGGGGGTCTACAAAAAAGCAGGGGAGGGACTGTTTGCAAGGGCATGGAGCTTGAGGACGAGGGCCAATGGTCATGAAATAGAGCAGGGTGGATTTAGAGTGGAGATTAGGAAGAAGCTGTTTGCTACGAGGGTGGTGAAACACTGGCACAGGCTGCCCAGAGAGGTGATGGAGGCCCCATTCCTGGAGGTGTTCAAGGTCAGGTTCCATGGTTCTGAGGTTCCATGGTTCTGAGGCTCCATGGTTCTGAGGTTCCATGGTTCTAGGTTCTCCCATTCTACCTCACAGTTGTTCCCATGGCAACAGGTGTGTGTGTGCCCAGTTGGCAGTGGGAAGGGCAGAGCTCCAGCAGTGCAGGACCCTGGGGCTGAGCCCTCAGCCAGCAGCCCGCCTGCCCAGGAAGCACTGCTTTCACTTGTTCATACTTGAGTGGTTGAAAGAAGCTTCTGGAAAGCAACGATCTGCCTTGTTCCAGGTGGAGCTGGAGACACAGGCAAAGGGATCTGTTGCCTCTTTCTTCCCAACTTGATCAGACTTCAAGTGCCGTGGACTAACACTTGGCAGTTTGCATCTCTGCATCAAGCCGGATGGTTCTGGGGAGCTTCAGCAAGAACAGCACATGGATGGAAAGGTCCTGTTACGTTTCTTTGGATGAGCTTTCCTGTGTCGAGGTCTCAGCAGTGCTGGGTGGTAGACTAAATGCTCCAATATGGAGTGTTGGTTGAATGGGATGGTCTGTGCTCCTGTGGGGAAACTTCTTTCATGTCATGTGTTGTGGCCAGAGACCTGAACAAAGCTGTGGGGTGTGAGGTATCCCAGCAGGGGCTGTGCTGGTGAGAAGAGGCTTGTGGATGTGTTGGGGTTGAGCACTTGGCCTGTGTACCAAGAGTGGAGGGTGTAGGAACTTCCTGGGCTGGAGCAGAAGGAAGAGGTGGTCTGAGCTGTGCCAAGGGGGTCCCGGGAATGGCTGATGTACCATCCATAGCAGCGGGTCCCTCCCTGGGGAAGAAGGCACAGTTCATTAGTTGAGGACTGCTTCCCTCCAGCAGCTCTTCTAAGGGCAGGAAACGTTGCATTTGTTGTGACCTTGCTTGACTAGTCACTACAAGTTTGGGCTTGTGAAAAGCCTAAAGCACACTTGAAGGAAGACTGTTGCAATACAAGGTTTCCCCCTTGATTTTTTAACTCTGAAAGTACGTTGAGAGCAGGTTTTAAAAATGTCTTTGGTGCCTCCCTAGGTGTGCACATGCCCTCCCTCTGCTCATCCCAGGGGAAAGCTTGTCGTTTTTCCAAGAAATAACCCCAGGGGCTGACAGTGTGACAGTTGCAAGCAGCCCATTCTGTCCCATGTTTTCACTTGCTCCCTTGGAAATTGTACCTCGTGGTGCAGTCTCATGCAGGTCTCATTCTCGGGGTGTTGCCATGGTGCCAGACTCCACGCTCTCTCCATACCTGTGTGTCTCACTGCTGTTCTTGAGCCACCACCAGCTTCCGGTAAGATGCAGGAATGGGCTGAGTCGTCTCACCTGCTCTTCAGTGCTCGATGACACTGTTCTGCAGGATTGTGATTCTTCTTGCTGTGCTCCCCAAGGCACTGCTGCTGTGTGACCTTGAAGCAGTTGTCTGATTGTAAATGAGGTTGTACCGGTGTAGGTCGGGGTTGATTTGGTGGCAGGCTGGAATGCAAACCTGTGGCAAGCCAACAAGCCTGGTGGGCTCACGCTCACTCAGGGTGCCTTCTACCTGCAGGAGCTGTCCTGGGCAGAGTGGGGCAGGTGTGCTGCCAACACAGCTCTTCTCCCTCCTCCTCAGGTGGAGGGCAGGGCTGGCTGCAGCCTCTTGCATGCCCAGTCCCATCTTCTGAGAGAGGAAGGACATGGAATGGAGACTGGGAGATGAGGACAGTAGCTGGATCAAGAGTGGGGACCGGAGGAAAAGGTCTTGATGTCCTCGTCAGGTTTTTGGATAACACCAGTGAGAA
Organism: Hemiprocne comata; assembly: GCA_020745705.1. Lineage (NCBI taxonomy): Eukaryota > Metazoa > Chordata > Aves > Apodiformes > Apodidae > Hemiprocne > Hemiprocne comata. Next base: position 15,638,452 of record CM036615.1, read on the forward strand.
TTAACCTCAACAAAATAGCAAAATGTCACCTCTAGAGAGGTCTGCAGAGGAGCTGAGGTAGTGCAGAAACAATTCTCCTCTTCCACAGCCTGTAGTTTTTCCCCTCTTGGGGAACAGCACTGGTCCAGCCCTGGCAGATCCGGGGCCTTTCCTGATCTCTTGGAGGACTGTAGGTCTGGGTGCAGGTGCTGTCGCCTTAGCTGAGCGAGGACAACAGGACTCAAGTGTTGAACTTTGCTGTTGCTGTGCAGGCTGGCAGTTTTCTAGGTCCCAGGTTTGTGATCATGGTGCTGCTACAGGACTTGTGTTCAGCCCCAAGCTCAGCTAAGGGCTTCTTGAATAGTCTAGAGGCAAACTATTTAATCTGTCAGTTCCCCACCTACAAGCTCAGTGTAATAATGCTTCCTCTAGACATTCCACATCAGGGATCTGGAGGCCTCGATTTGAGGTTGGAAAGCCGCAATACGGACTTCTACAAGAAAAGTGGCAAGGCAGGATTGACAGGTGGAGCACCTTGTTGCTCAGACAGATTTTGACAGCGCAAAGCTTTAGCCTGTGTGGGGACCAGGAGGAATGAAGGGAAGAGCAAATGGACTCACATGATCTCCTTTTTTATCTCTACTCAATTGGGGCATCAACTGTATCTGCTTCCCCTTTGCAGCTGCAAGCCCCTGTTTTATTGCAGAGGAGCTGTGTGAAGCTTCTCTTGTGTCTGTGTGTCAAGGTGATGACACTGAAGTGCAACCAGCTGCAGTAGGCATCAGGGACCACAAAAGTGTGTGAACGTCCCCTCTGCTGCCTGTATCTGGTCTTGAGCAGTATCTGTTCCAGTCCCTGCTCAGCATCCTGTGGCTGCAGCATTTCGGTGAGCTGGCGCCAGCCTGGCCCCTGCCTCAGAAAGTCAGACGATGGACGGTCTTTAAGGACCTAATTCTGAACCCTAAAAGCTTGACTTGAGGCCGAGGCTCAGGGCCCTGCCTTGGTCTGCAGCAGAACGGGAGGAGTCCTGCCCAGGACTCTTGTGGGCTGTACCAGATGTGATCCCTGGAGGTTAGAGATGCAGCATCTGATTATGCATGTCTATTTTGATCGTGCCAAAGGCCCATCTCTTTAGAGTTCTCTGGTGCTTGATGCTGTACAAATGTGTTGAAAGTGTTGATCTCTGCATCAAGAGCTTTTCCTCTCAAGACAAGTCATAAGGAGAGAATAAAACAGGCCACAACCCAGAAGTTAGGTGACAGGGGAAAACATTAAGGAAACTTTTCCTATTGAATTGAGATCAGTTCCTGCAATCTCTTTGAAAATGACACAGGCTTCCAACCTGCCCTCCCCCTTTAAAAAGAGTTGTCCTCCCAGAGCAAAGCAGTAACAACTGTTTGATCTCATCTCATGCTGCTGTGGATCAGGCGTGTCTGCACTGCAAAGACTCAGCCATGGATAGGTAACCAAGCAAGCTTTAAATGAGCTGCTTTGGAGGCCATTAGCCAGCAGGTGAGGACACCCTGCAGGTTGCAGATGGCTCTCAGCTGCTGGGGAGGTGTGGGGGGTTTCTGCCCATCCTGAGCCCTGTGCTGCTGGGCGAGATGCAGCACAGACAGGACAAGTGCTGCTCTCATCCTCTTGCACCGGGAGGCGAGTCCAGCCCAAAGCAGTGATGCTGTTTGTACAGCAGGGACAAAGCATCTGGGCCCTCACGGGAGGGTTGAGTTCTTGCTGCAGCAGCCTTGGGGTGAAGGGGGTTTTGGGGCCCTAAAGAGGTGCTTCTGGCATAGCCAAGGGGGTTGGTTGACTATGCAAAGACAATTGGAGGGGAAAGTTGAGGCCTGCAAGAAGTGCAGGGGGAGCTTGGGAAGAGCACTGAGATGAACTGAGGATGCAGACTGGTGTGCTGGGGAAGCTGGGACTCAAGCTTTCCTTGATGGTCTAGGTAGGGGTCACTGTCAATATTTGAAAAGGGCCACAAGAGTCCTGTGGCTTTCCTAAGGGGGACCAGATCCTCTCAATGCTTCTTTGCACTGGAAAACAGGTGGGAGATCAGGCACCCTTCCAGCTGACCTTCTCACAGTTGTGTTTGCTTGTGGAATTGAATAGCAAGGGTCTATCAGACTTTCTGAAGAGGCCTATTTTACTCCTTCTCCACCACATACAAGCACATTTATCCGTTGCTTCTGTGGCAGCATCTAAATGGAAGGAAAACTGACACGTTTCTGATGGAAATCTGGGCTGTTCTTGTTGGGTGCTTGCTAAGGAGCAGATGTGTAACGTCTGTTTTTTTAAAGGTGGCTTCTCAATGAAGTAGGGCATAGCTCATGTTTTAGTGTCAACTTTGTAATGACAGGGTCAATGTCCTACTTTGCTGGGAGAAATTTCACCTCTGAGCTGAGGGACGAGTAATGTAGGAATAAAGTCAGTGACTGGAAGGAGAACTCACTGACCACACGTGCCAAGTGGCTGCCTGCTGTGGTTCACACTATCATCTGAGTCTAGGTTTCCTAGCCATAAAGCTCTACAGTGCTTTTGCTAGCTTGGTAGAAGATGAAGTTTTAGAAGGCATCATAAGACCAAAGAGTTGATGTTCTGAGTGTGTGACATGCCCTTGGAGGAGAACCAATGCCTTCAGCTGCAGCCACAGCAAAAGGATGTTTCCCACTGAGGTGCCTTTTAACACTGAGCAAAGGCCAAGCCCATGTAGGGAAGGGTGAGAGCCTTGGGATGGAATGCTGCTGTCATGTGTTGGTGTACAATATGGAAACCAACCAAGTGTAGATTATTCCTAGAAGTTATATTCATCTTGAGTTAGGGAGGGGTTCATTTTCAAATTAGAGCCATTTCCACTCTATCAATAGTGTCCCATTTGTGGGTTTGGCTGAATGGTCGGATCCTGAAGAGCACAAACCCCATGACTCCCACGGACACTTATCCCTCAGAAACTGCTTGGCTAGATGTTTTGGTCCAATACATGTGAAAAGTATAAAGATGAGGTGCTCTACAAATTACCCCTTTGCAGCAGGGCCCAGTTGTGATGGGCTGGCACTGGTAAAGTCAGAGGACAACTAATTCCACAAGTGAAGCCAGCCTGTCCCTTAGCAGGCAATGAAGAGTAACAGTGGCCTCAAATTAATTTTCTGGGATACCGAAAAACCTAGATCTGCTCTGATCTCTGAACCAGGTCAATTGGAGGAAGCAAAGTACTGTGCTGTGTTATCCTTGAAAACAAAGGTGAAGAACAGTTCGTGTTCATAGTGCTCATAAAAGGGTTAGTAAATGATGGTCACTAAAACATGAGCTATCTTACCAGTTGCTGCTTCTTACTACATATGGGAATTGCTCATGGACACTTAAGTGAACCTGGCACAAAATACTGCATCTCATCACAGAGACAAATTCTGCTCTTTGCTCACGTGCAGCAGTCAAGATTTAAAATAGAATGTCTGTCCTTTAGGATTCTGGTAGGGTAGAAATCTATAGTTATGCAGTGAATTAAATGCAACAAAGATCTTGTGAATGTGACGGTAAAATGACAGTTCTTGAGCAATCGGGAGAAGAAACAAAGATTCAGGTTTTCATAGTGGCAGTTCTCTGTGTGGGAGTTTATGTGTCAGGGCTGCCCCTGAGACAGGTCTGCTGTGCTGTAATGAGGACTGTCACAGAAGGTCTGCTTAAGAAACCACGTCATTTAGGTAGTTTATAGAAAGGGTGGGAGGAAGGAAGTGGAATAACCTTGTTTTGCAGAAAGGCTCTCTGAAATTGAGCAAGGACATCAAAGCATAACAACAAGAGTCTGAGTTGTTGGCTGTTCCTTTCCTACTGAGGCAGCAATAGTGGAGCCAGATTTCAAGTGCTCATCTCCTAGGGACATTTGAAGATGAACCTCTTGAGGGAAGCTCTCTCTGGGGCTTTAGCTAGAAATAAGAATAAATGTAATGAAAGAGACGGAGCTGACTTGAACTTCAGTAGCAACTGAGCTCCCGTTCCTGGAAGCTCTTCCCTGATACGCTGTAAGGAGTGATTCAGATGCTGGACCACCACTTCTTTATCAACTGCAATGAATATCCTCTGTAGTTTCCAAAATACATACCTTCAGGGGCAAGAAAACAACCCTGATGATAAAGCAAGCCCCATCACCCCAGTGTGACCAGGACAGATTACAGGGCAGGATTTAACAGGTTCAAGACCAGACAACAATTTGTCCAGTTTACAATGGACAGAGGCTAAAGTCCTTTTATGAAGCTTCCTGTTGAGCATGTTTTTGAGGAGGGGAAAAGCGAGATTGTGCATGTTCCTCCACTTTTATAGGAGACTTTGAAATGAGCAGAGGAGATTTGAACATACATGTTAGGCTTGATACTTCTGATGCCAAGTATCTCTGAAAGGTTCTTTATTTTCCAATAGCAGAGTGTTACTTCATCGTGGTTGGTGAGAATAAAGCACCTGGATCACAGAGTCACAGAATTGTTAGGGTTGGAAGGAACCTCTAGAGCTCACCTAGTCCAACCCCCCTGCTACAGCAGCATGGCCTGGAGCACATTCCACAGGGCTGCATCCAGGTGGGTTTGGAATATCTCCAGAGAAGGAGACTCCACAACCTCCCTGGGCAGCCTGTCCCAGTGCTTTGTCACCCCCAGAGTAAAGAAGTTTTTTCTCATATTTAAATGAAACTTTCTATGTGCCAGCTTGTGCCCGTTGCCCCTTGTCCTGTCACTGGGCACTACTGAAAAGAGTCTGGCTCCATCCTCCCTGCACCCACCCTGCAGCTACTGACCAGCTTTGACTATCTCAGCTTCTATGTATGAGGAGAGGCTGAGGGAACTGGGGTTGTTTAGTTTGAAGAAGAGGAGGCTGAGGGGAGACCTCATTGCTCTCTACAACTACCTGAAAGGGGGTTGTAGGGAGGTGGGAGTTGGTCTCTTCTCTCCAGTGAATAATGACAGGATGAGAAGGAATGGCCAGAACTTGTGCCAGGGGAGAATTAGGCTGGACATTAGAAAGAATTTCTTTACTGAAAGAGTGGTTGGACAGTGGAACAGGCTGCTCAGGGAGGTGGTGGAGTCACCATCCCTGGAAGTGTTTAAAAGAAATACAGATGTGGTACTTAGGGACATGATTTAAGCATTAACGGGTAGATAAAGGTTATGCTGGGTGGATTTAGGTTCTGGTTGGACTTGATGATCTTCAAGGTCTGTTTCCAACCAGGTTGATTCTGTGATTCTGTCCTGTGTGCAGTTTTGGGTGCCACAGTATAAGAAGGTCATTGAGGTGCTGGAGAGGGTGCAGAGAAGGGCAACTAAGCTGATGAGGGGTCTGGAGAACCGGCCTTATGAGGAGAGGCTGAGGGAGCTGGGGCTGTTCAGCCTGGAGAAGAGGAGGCTGAGGGGAGACCTCATCACCCTCTACAACTACCGGAAAGGAGGTTGTAGTGAGGTGGGTGTTGGCCTCTTCTCCGTGGTGACCAGCGATAGGACAAGAGGAAATGGGGTCAAGCTGCACCAGGGGAGGTTCAGGCTGGATATTAGAAAAAACTTCTTCACAGAAAGAGTGGTGAGGCCTTGGAACAGGCTGCCCAGGGAGGTGGTGGAGGCACCATCCCTGGAGATGTTAAAAAAAGGGGTAGATGTGGTGTCATGGGCCGATACCAAAAGCCACCAGCTGTCAGGATGCTGTCGTGACCCTTCCCCCCCACAATGGAGAGGTTTGTGAATGAGACCGCACGCGCGGGCACTGCGGGACCGTATCCTAGAGTGGAGATTGGAATGCTCCCTCCCCACGCTCCCATCGTGGTCACAGTGTAACTCCTCTGGAGTCCAGCAGCAGGTTGATCAGGCCTGATACTCTCACTGGGATGTCTCTGGCTCTTTAAGCTGTCAAACTAGAACATAGCCATTAACATCATTGGACATGAGTACACAGAAATGGAAACACAGAAAAAACTGAACCACTGATTTACTCAACATGAATTATCCATTTTGTACTGATTTTATGTTGTTTGTCGTTTAAGTCAGATGCAAACCAAGTATTTGAGTTCACTGGTGTTTGCAAGGGGAGCTTGACTTTACCAATATTCGGCAGGTTCACCAGAACAGTCTGTCCCGGGTGCAGAGAAGCCTTGGACTTGCTGCAGGGTTTTCTGTGCTTTTCTTTATCTTGAGTAGGTGACGTAGGAAAGAAGGCATTTAGACGAGGGCACCCGTTCACCCCCACCTATTATTTACAGTGGTGACTGCATACCTCAACCTCTCATCCCATCTGGAATCCTGTGGATGAATAAGACTTTCAATTAACCCGTTAGTATGTTTTACCACTGTAAAGGTTCAAAGGGGAGAGAAAGGGTTTTGAGTGGTTAACTCCTCCCCTTTTGGTTTTACTTGATACCTGTTGAACCCCCCCCCCCCCCCCCCAACGGGTAGTACACACTCTCGCTCAGAAAGGGAATGAGGACACTGAGTGAAGGTTTCTATGTGTTGTTGCTTTATAGACAGAACAGAGGTGTACAAATGTCAATATAACGCAAGTCACAGGTAGTGCAAAAGATAGGGAGAAGATTATTATAATAAAGGAAAGTGATTTGGAGCATGTCACAGTTCCCCCTTGGAGGGGTTGCTGTTATGTGTGTGAGAAAGGGCCACCCACTACCCCCCCCAGGGAGAGAAAACCCTATAGGAAACAGGAAAGATTTGCAGAGGGGGTTCTTACACTCCCGGCTGGTTGAATGTAGCAGCAGCGGTGGCCCCTGGGCGAACTCCAGCGGCTGGTGATGGGTGTTTAGCAGCCGGATGGGCTGGAGGGCAGCAACACGCACCACGTGGGCGGCAGTGGCGTGGCAGCACTCACGGCTCAGGTGGCAGCGTGCGGCAGGGCTTGACGCTCGGGCAGCGGCAGCAGCGCTCAGCTAGTGCTCGGGCGGCGGCAGCTCAGCTGGGACTCGGCTCCTCCCGGCCCGGCTTGGTTCAACAGCAGCTTGGCTCGGCAGCTCAGTTGTTCCCAGCTCGGGTTCGGCTCCTCTCGGCTCTGGTTCTCTCGGCTCCACCTGGCTCCTGTCGGCCCGGCTTGGTTCAACAGCGGCTCGGCTCGGCAGCTCGGCTGTTCCCAGCTCGGGTTTGGCTCCTCTCGGCTCTGGTCCTCTCAGCTTTTCCTGTCTTCTTTGGGAGCAGGCAGGGGTCTCAGCTCTCTGCTCTTAAAAGAGCAGCAGAATTTTAGCCCTCAGCTCCCTCGGGTTCCACGAGGATTCAGCAGCAGGGTGGCGTGCCCTTAGGCTACCAGTGATCTCCCTCTCACTCAACAGGGGCAGAAGCTCCCCCCTACCATCCGGGGAGTTCCATCTAGGTTAGGGTGACCCAGCTCACAGCCTCAGGTGCCACAATGCATTGGTCATTTGCATGCCAACCCTGGCCCAGCCAATCTCGAGTCTCAGAACAGACCGACCCCAGGGAAGCAAACCCCCCTCCCTGAGAAGCCTGGTTCCTGGTGCCACAGGTACCAACCGTGCAGGAGCAGCGTCCATTTAGTCTCCCTTATATGGTGAAATAGTTTTATGGGAGGCATATTTTATGTGGTAAGGGGCACTACCCTTACACTTCACCCCGTGGCTCTCATGAAACTATTGAACTATATACATTATAACAATCTTATAACCTTTCAAATTAAGGAACTATAAAAATAGACTACAACTTGCAACAGTAACTGTAACACAGTGATTACCACAGTTGTGAATGATACATTCCCCTACCACCTCTTAACTCTGGCTCTCTTGGCCTTAAAGAAACATTATATCAAACACTTGGTATATGATAATTTTGCAAATAACATGTAAACACTTGACATCATTATTTCTACCATAGTATATACATTTAACTTTCATACCTTTAGAAAAAATATCTACAGTATATTTCATTAAAAAAAAATTACAAATCCGCAGGAATATTTACAAGCAATGTCCTATTATCTGTATGCAGCACTTTTTTGTCTCCATACAAAGCCACCATAGTCAAAGGGCAACAGAATAATCCCTTAGTAGCTGTTTTATTTTCTTGCATGTGTTATATTTAGTTAACATTGATAGGAAGCCTGATAGCTTGTTACCAGTTGTTCTGGGAATTGTGAGTAAATGGTGATGATTACCTTTTATTTTCATCAAATATAAAGTGATTTTATCCCAGAGTGGATGAATTAACCTGGTCTTGAGAATTTCCAGTAGACACTGTAGCAATGCCATTATCACAAGAACTAGGGGAAAGAAGTGAGCAATGATGTAATAAGGCTGCATCCTGTGTCTCCAAGGTGATCAGTCTCTTTGACACCTTCAGCAACCTCCATCAGAAAGGACCTCCTTCAGGCCTCCTGCGGTAGCTCATGGCCCAATAGTGTAATAACTTTGGCCACTGTCAAATCTGAAAATCCTGAGCTATAAGCATTGTATCACATATTAAAGATGACATATCACTTTCCAAGGAGACATATAGCAGAACAGAACATGGCAATAAAAGGAACATTTGGGCTCTACAATAATTAATTACCTTACACAACACACATAATCCAATTTGTTCTGATTTTATAAAGTTTCCCTTCTGAAGTATCTAAAGTATCTGAAGTATCTAAAACCAATTGAATTTTTCCAATGTTTGGCAAATTTACCAGCACAGTTTCCCCCGTGGTATAGATATGTTTCTGTTTTCTGTTTGGGTTTTGGCAAGTGTCCCGTTTCACCCCGTGATTCCTTGGTAAGGGATTGCTCGAAGGTGGCTTTGGGTAGAATGCATTAAGTCTGGGGCAGCCATTGACTTCCCATCTGTTATTTACTACCGTTAAAGTGTAGCTAAGCCTCTCATCCCACCTGGGACAGTTTGGCTTTAAGACACCTTTTAGCAAGCCATTAGTCCATTGAACTATTCCATTCGCTTGGGTGTGCAAGATCCACTTAATTCCCTCTCGTTCTGCCCACGATTGAACAGAGTGAGAGGAAAAATGTGAACCATTGTCTGATTGGATGGTGTTAGGGTTGGGCATTGTACCAAAGATCTTTTCTAGAAAACGTATAGTGTTTTCCCCTGTTGCTTTTGCGTATGCCTCAGCACACGTCAATCCAGAAATTATTTCTACTGCTACAATTATATATTGCTTTCCCCCAGATTTTCTAAAAGGGCCTATATAATGCCATGCATCCCATAGTTTTTTGGACTCTGTAAGATGCAATTGATCTTTCATAGGGTGATGTCCAAGTCTTATTATACACTGATCACACCAGGAAATTACAGTTTTACACATATCTTTAGTTACAGGACAACCTCGGGCTTGTGCTTCCTTATATAAATCATGATTGCCAGAGTGCCCACGTTTACAATGTAACCACTCGAGGAGCTTTCCCCACTCAGTGGTTTCGCCTTGTGTTAGGGCCTCTCTGATTTCAATCCAATTTATTCGGGCCAATTTGTCTACTTTGTTATTCCACTTTGCAGTCTCACTTTTCATGTCCGACTGGTGAGAAGGTACCCAGCCAACATGGAAGTTAGGATTGTTTTTAGCTATTTCCAATATTAACTTCCATTTTTCCAGGTGCCATACGGGTACACTGTTAATTTGCCAATCGTTTTCTTGCCAGAAAGTGATCCATTCAGTGCACCCTTTATACACCGCATATGAATCTGTGTAAATATACACAGGCTCCTTGGTATCCTTCTCTTTCAGGATTGCATTGTAAACAGCATCCAATTCTCCTACTTGGGCACTTCCCTCTCCCTCATTGAGTATTTGTTCATTAGTGGTGTGGGGAACGGACTAGTTCTCCCCCCACACAACGGAATGCCTTTCAAGCCAGCGAAGTGCCTCTTGTAACCAAGGACCGACTGAAACAGCCATGGCAGAAAGACAGATAGCAGACTCCCCCTGAGAGACTGGGCACCCGGCCACATCCCAAAGGAGAACGTTATCTGAAGGGAGGCGGGCTGTGCCGGTGGAGCCGCTGGACCCACCGAGCCACCTGTCGGATGCGGCTGCTCGGGGGGGCCGGTGCTCGCCCGCGGGGGAATCGTCTCCCCCTCCCCCTGCCGCCCGAAGCGGAGCCGGGGACTCGCTGCCTTCCTGCTCGCCGCTCGAAGCGGAGTCTGGATCGCTGCCTGCTGCTGCTCGCCGGTGCCAGGGAAGACTGTCGTGCCGTGGTGTCTACAGGGCTGCGCCTGCCAGAGAGGTCGCTGCCGTCCCATCACCGCCGCTGCTGGCTCCCCGGTCATTGGTTACATCTTCACTACAGAAGGGGTAACACGGGTACACTTACACACCATAATTGGTACTCAGGCTTCACGTCCTACCCTTCCCTTACGTTAATCCTCCCTCACCTCTTCCGCGGGGAGTGCACCTACCAACTCCATAGACCCCTGATATATACCTAGATAACCTTGCCCGAGCCTTGGTCCTTCAATAAACCTCCGAGTGTGTGAGCGACATATTGGTCTTTGTAAGCGTGGGGGAGGGGGGTGCGTTCCGCTCCACCCTCTGAGGTTACGGTCCCATCCACGAGCCTCCCTGCACCCTGCCAAGAAGGGGGGGGGATAGTCGCGGAAGCATCCTGACATCTGATAGCCATTGATATCGGTCCGCGACATATCTGGTGTCAGGAGTGGGATAACCCCCTAACCACGCTCTCGAAAGTGGATTCCTTCTCACCAGACCAACCTGAGGGATGAAGCTAGTAGGTGGAATAACTATGTTGAACTGGCTAGAATCAACGTACTGGAAATCAGAACAGCTATTACAGCAGGGGAATATCAAGAGTGGGAGGCACAAACCCGTGGGTGGCCTGTCACCCGTGAGCAGTGCAAAACGATCATTTCTGAATGTGATCTTTGCAAGATCAGGTTGGGGGAACATCCCCTGACAACTGATGCTCTGCATATTCGGGAAGGAAAGTCCTTGTGGTCCACCTGGCAGGTGGACTACATTGGCCCCTTCCGGAAATCAGGAAATAAACAGTACATCATTGTGATGGTAGAAGTGGTATCAGGTCTAACTTGTGCTGAGGCTGTTTCTAAAGCAAGTGGTAACATTTAAGGCTGCAGAGCAAAATTTCCAGGTTTTACCTTCCCTTCTTGAGGAAGCATCCGTAAACCACGCCTTCCTCAGGTTTGTGGTATACACAGGGGCTTCCCTGTTAGGAGAAGGATTCTTAACCATTGTGGTGATGTCATCATTATCTTTAATTTTGTCTTGTATTGTTAGAATCTTTTCAGGACCTTCTGTTACGTTGAATAGGTTGTTATACTATTCAATCTGAGAATACCACTTCCGAACTGTATTTTTCTGGGAGACTCCCTCAGGAGGAGCTTGACCAGAGGTGACCTGATTGATTACCTTAAATGGACCTCTTAGAATTACCTTCTGTCTTTTAATCATCTTTTCAGCCTCTTTCAAGGCCGTGGTCACTGTAATTAAGCCTTTCTCCCATACAGAATATCTCTTTTCAGAATCTTTCAATGATTGGGAAAAGAAGCCAATAGAGCGTGTCCCCCCATCTGAGCCCCTCTGCCATATATGATAAGACAAGCCACTTAAGGCAAATCCCCACTCATTGACAACAGGGTCCGTTGGGGGGATCGGTCCTAGTGATTGATATGTCTGAATTTCTAATAATATTAGTTTTAAAGCTTCTTCTTGCATTTCTGTCCATTCTCCGTGCTTGTTTTTTCAAAAGATCATATAATGGGTGGGCTATTATAGACAGGTCAGGTACATGCTTTCTCCAAAATTGGATGATGCCTAGCACCTCCTGCAATTCCTTTTTATTCTGGGGGACTTTGATTTCATTTAACTTCAATAAGGTGTCACTAGGGACATTCCAAGTCCCTTTCCACCACCATATCCCCAGAAACTTGACTTCGGAAGAAGGTGGCTGCCTTTTCTCATCTGGGATAACTATACCAATGTTTGATAGATGATGGATTATATCACTGTAAACTTCTTTTACTCTGGTCTCATCCTGCCCCCCGATTAGGATGTCATCTATGTATTGATAGACTCTGACATCATTGTATTCTTTTACAGATTGGATTTGTTCTAATTCAGTAGCAAGGGCATGATGAGCCAGAGTGGGAGACTGCTTATAACCTTGGGGCAGGCGTGTGAAAGTATACTGGTTGCTCCCCCAGGTGAAAGCAAACTGGGGTTGGTCTTCCTCCTGAATTAGAACCATGAAGGACATATCCTTCACATCCAAAACAGCCATAATTGCGTGTGCAGCCTCTTGCACCTCCACTATTAACTCTGCCAAATCTGGCACGGCTGCTGTTAAAGGGTCTGTGTTGGCGTTTAATTTTCGATAATCTATAGTGAGTCACCACTTCCCATTTGGCTTTTTCACTGGCCAAATGGGGGAATTGTAGGGAGAATGAATATTAACAGTTATTCCCTTCACCTTCAAGTCATCAATGACCTCTTTGATTGCCTCTTTGGCTGCCATTGGGATTGAATACTGCTTAGTATTGGTAATCCGGCTTTGTGGCAGACCAGGAGCCTTTTGTAGTAGTCTAACTTCTAGAGTGGGTGTCCCAAAATTTCATTAATTACCTTTATCATCCCTCCATGCTTTTCCTTGTAAAATATCCATCCCCAATAAATTGTAGGGGATGTCACCCACTATCATCTCTGTCCTAATGGTACTATCCTCACCTGGCAATTTTAGGGTAACTTTGGCAGTTTTTTGATGAGTGGGCTGGCCAAATGCACCACTCACAAGCATAGATTTTAGGGACAAATTAATTCCACATTTTATGGCCTCATCTTTCTTAAGCATGGATATTTGTGCTCCTGTATCCGCCACAAAGGTTACCGGATATCATTTTGGACCAACGCTGCATGTGATTTCCAAATCACCCCGTGAATTTTGGACTAGTCTTAGAATATGCTGCCAATCTTGCGGAGGCTTACTTATTTTAGGGTCTGATTCAGATTTGGTTGGCCAATCATTTTCATTTTTGGGTATGGCTTCCCACAGTTACCCCGATGTATGACTAGTTATGTTTTGAATTTCACCTTTTCCTCTCTCTGACTTTGACTTCGTTGTTTCTTTGTTGCAGAGGGAGGCCTATTTAGTTTCCTGAATTAGAATTGGTGTGAGGGGCAGGCCACTTCTCAACTAAATCCTTCAGATGGCCATAACTATAGTTGCGGTGCAGCAGCTCGGGGGGTATTCCTTTGCGTCGGGCCTCCTCCTTAAGCCTTGCTAAGTGCCCCTGTTGTGAGCCATCTTGTGGCCTGGGGCCATTTCGTGGTTGATGACCACATGTAGTGTTGGACCTATTGTAACTGGGTGCCCAGTCACCCCTCCCACCTCCTGAAACTCGGGGAGGGGTGCATGGTGGACATGCAGCCACTTCAGCATAGGTAGGTCTTTGGTCATCATCAATAAAAGCCAATTGGCGAACTGGGGGTCTCCAGGTGTTGCATTCAGGGATTCCATATTTTCGACCATATTCTGTTAGTTCTTTTGCTAGGTCGCCCCAAGTATAGGGATTGTTATCTTGGTCATTATCTGCGACTCTAGCTTTCAGTTGAATGGCCAAATTTTTGAGTGCTCCTGGTAAGCCCCTAATAAGAATGTCCATTCTTTCGGGCCTCACTGGCAGCATTAGTGGGGAATTCTGCCCGGTTATCAATTTGCCCTGATTAATCAGTTGGATCACAGCCACTTTATGCATATTATCCATCAGTTGCAAGAGGTCTCCCTTCAAAACAAAAGGTTCACCTCTTGTCATTGAATCTAATAAACTTATATTAAATGCGGCTCGTTGGGTGATGGACCACAGAGTTGTATTATCTCCTGTAATTAGTAATGCACCCAGCCCCCAATAGCCAGAAGCCTCCTTTTCTGATAATAGAATGTGATCCCCACCTTCTGCGGATACTCTAATGACATATTCAGTGTCACTTTCAGTAAACTTCTTACTGAATCTTTTCTTTATATCCTCAAGTTCAAGGGGTGTGTATGGGATCTCTTTTTGGAGTATATTCTTCTGTCTAGCGTGACCGGTAATTGATGTTTCCATACGAATCACCGGACGCAATGCTTTGGGTTCCTTCTCTTCCTCAGTACTGGGGTGACAGGAGGAATGTCTGGAGGAACTCTTAGATGAAACTTTGGAGGAACTTTTGGATGTACTTTCAGGGGAAGGTTCAATTACTTTGGCCAATTGGTTTAATCTCTTGCTCATAGTGTTAATAGCATCTGTTACATCTTTTAAGTTTTCCTCTGATTTAATCACTTTAGCACGGGTGGTTAGTTGGTGCTTAGAATTTTGAAGCTGTCTGTTCCCCCTTGTTTTAAAAGTAACTTTCTTTCCCGCTTGGTAGTTTATCCTAGATTCCTTATTTTGATCAGAATCATCATTGGTCACCTCAGTGTCACTTGTGTCAGTATCTTTGAGTGACTGAGATGTTGCACCCCGGCTTGTTGTGGGTACCTCTACCTCCTCCTCAGTTGATGATCTTGCCTCATCAGTTTTTTGAGCAGATGGTGTGAACGACAGGCCCTCCTTACTCAAACTTATCCCATGCCGTTCCACGACTTGTTTAAACTCTTCCTTTTCACACCAAACTGTATATGCCAATGTAAGGAAGGCTATTGCATTGCAGTAGTCATAACCCTTTTTCTTAATTAGTTGGTATTGATCCTTTTGCAATTGGGATTTATCTTCTAAATCTTTCAACTCTTCACAAACATACTTCAAATCATTAGCTAAATAATATTTCTTCACCAATTTAAGGAAGTCATCAGAAGGGATATAGTCATGAGCACTTAAATGATCATAAAATGGAGTCACTATGGGGCATTTTTGGAAATTGTAGTCAGGAGGAGATAGGGGGCTGCTTGGTACTTTTTCACGTTTGCTGAAAAAGATGTCCCAAAGTCCCATTCTGGCGGTGTGCACCTTAGGTTTTCAACAGGTATCCCACTCCTGACACCAATAAATGTAAGGGTTCAAAAAGGAGAGAAAGGGGTTCCAGCGGTTAACCCCTCCCCTTTTGGTTTTACTTGATACCTGTTGAAACCCCCCCCGCCCCGGGTAGTACACACTCTTGCTCAGAAAGGGAATGAGGACATAGAATGAATGTTTCTATGTGTTGTTGCTTTATAGACAGAATTAGAAGTACAAATGTAAATATAATACAAGCCACAGGGGTGCAAAAGTTAGGGAGAATATTATTATAATAAAGGAAAGTGATTTGCAGAGGGGGTTCTTACACTCCCGGCTCATTGTATGTAGCGGCAGCGGTGGTTCCTGGGCAAACTCTAACGGCTGGTGATGGGGCTGGAGGGCAGCAACACGCACCACGTGAGCGGCAGCAGCATGGCAGCGCTCGTGGCTCAGATGGCAGCACGCGCCAGGGCTTGACGCTCAGGCGGCGGCGGCAGCGCTTGGCGGTGGCACATGGTAGCCCTCGGGCGGCAGCAGCAACACCCGGCAGCGGAGCACGGCAGCACCGGGGTGGCGGCGGCCCAACTGGGTCTCGGCTCCTCCTGGCTCGGCTTGGTCCGGCAGCAGTTTGGCTCGGCAGCTCGGCTCCTCCCAAATCAGGTTCGGCTCTGCTCAGCTCTGGCTGGCTTGGCTCCACCCAGCTCCTGTTGGCTTCGTCCGGCTCTTGTCGGTCCCGCTGCTGGTCCAGTCGGCTTGCGTCTCCTATCCTCTTCGGGAGGAGACAAGGACCTCAGCTTTCCACTCTTAAAAGAGCAGTAGGATTTCAGCTCTTCAGCTCCCTCGGGTCCCACGAGGATCCAGCCACAGATTCCTGCTCCTCTCTAGGGGCAGAAGCCCCCCCCCCCCTACCGTTCAGGGACTTTTCACCTGGGTGACCCATCTCAGGTGTCACAATGCATTAATGTATTGTCCATTTGCATACCAACCCCAGCTCAGCCAATCAGAGCGCTCACAGGGAAGCAGGCCCCTCCCCAAGAAGCCTGGTTCCTGGTGCCATGGGTACTAACCGTGCAAGCACAGCGTCCAGTTAGTCTCCCTTATATAGTGAAATAGTTTTATGGGAGGCATACTTTCTGTGGTAAGGGACACAACCCTTACATAAGGTCATGGAGCAGATCCTCCTGGAAACTATGCCAAGGCACATGGGAAACATGGAGGTGATTGGTGGCAGCCAACATGGCTTCAATAAGGGGAACTTGTGGCTGACAAATTTGGTGGCCTTTTACAACAGGTTAGAGAGTTGGTGGATAAGAGCAACTGATGTCATCTCCCTGGATTGTGAAAACATTTTACACTGTCCCACACAACATCCTGGTCTCCAAATGAGAGAGACGTGGACTTGATATCTGGACCAATAGGTGGAAAAGGAACTAGCTGGTGTGGCACTGAAAGAGTTGTGGTCAATGGCTTGGTGTCCAAGTGGAGATCAGTGACAAGTGGTGTTCCTCAGGTGCTGGTTCTGGGATCGGTGCTGTTTAACATCCTGGTCACTAACGTGGACAGTGGAATTGCGTGCACCCTCAGCAAGAATGCTGACAACACCAAGCTGTGTAGTGTGGTTGACACGCTGGAAATCAGTCAGAGAAATAAGGAGGGTTTATGGCCCTTGGACAAAGGGACAGGACACTCAAGGGGACTACAAAGATGATGTTGTGAGGCTGTGCAGGGGAAAATGAGAAGAACCAAAGCCCAGCCTGAAATTAATCTGGCTGCAGCTGTCAAAGATAACAAGAAATGCTTCTGTAAACACATCAGCAACAAAAGTGCTCACCAAGCCTCTTTCCATCATTTACCAGCAGTCCTGGCTGATTAGGGAAGGTCCCTTGTCCATAGGCAGGAGCACCTTCCCCTTCCTTTTCCCCACCTGCCATCACTGCCTCCCATTTCCTGCTCTGCCCACACCCTGGGGACACTTCCTCAGTTGTGTCCCTCACTGGGACCCATGAACAGCCAAGAAACTTTGGAGTTGGACTCGGACTTGGACTTCTTGAGAGGTTTCGTCAGCTTCCTCTCCTTGTCTGAGCTTCATGGACTCAGCAGCAAATCCACCAGAGGGCTCATCAACCTTCTGAGCTGGGCTCCTGGGATGGAGGGAGCTTCTGGCAGCACAGCAGGGAGAAGGACACTGCCAGGGTATCTGAGGGGGATGAGCAAGGCAGAGAGAGCTTCAAGCTGGTCAGGACTGGGAGTCAGACAGTCATCACTGAGGGCTCAGTGGAGGAGAAATCTGTGCAGCCCTTGACACGGTGAGTCTCTGGGTGCAGGTTAGCACGGGTGCAGTTCCTGGAGGCATCTCTTAAAGCTGGCACAGCCACAGCTTCTAGGATCTGTAAGGTGGGGGGCAGTTAGGAGAAGATTCTTTTTGGGCAATTTTGAATATCTGTGCATGCGGGTGTGCAGGCAGGGGTGCCCAGTGCTGTCCTTCAGAGCAGATTCCTGTACTCCTGGGGCTGGGTACTGGGTCAGAGAATCCACTGCCTGTCAAGGACTGCTCTCACCCTGTCCTGGGACCTCCCCATGGCTCTGTGGGGAGAAGCTCATAATGGAATTAGTCAACCCCTGGCAGCGCAAGGCAGGGTCCTCCTACTTTTGAGAGGGTGCTTGTGGCGGACCTGTCGTCACGAACTGCAAGCCACGCCCCCACGAACTTATGATTCTCATGATGGCGATAAAGAAGACGGGAGGAGCGGACCTGAACGAGAACTGGGAGAAGCAGGCATGCGGATTGAGAACTGTGCAACCAATCAGCAGACAGCCCATTCCCTATAAAAACAGCACAGTCAAGCCCCATCTTGCCGCTTTTCGGGAGGGTGACTAGAGAAGACGACGAAGAAGACGAAGGAAGCCGCTGACGCCAAGCTGCCAGCAGCCAACGTGCGCCTTCACCATCGTGGGCTTGAGCTGCACCCTAAAAGCCTTTTTCAAGGCTCAAGAGAGCTGGGGGTTGTGGAGCTCACCTCGAAGACGCCGAAAAGAAGCCGCTGGCCAACAAGAGTCGGAGCGGGTCTCTGGCTCCTACGGGACGGCAGGAGCGTAAGGACTTCCCCCAAAACTCCATCCTTCCCGCTCTTCCCTAAACCCCTAAATTCCCTGGGAGGTGGGAGGGGGGGTGGGGAAATCCTTCCCTTTTACCTTACCGTTCCCTTTTCCCTAAGATAGGCAGCGGGCGCGTAACCCCACTTTTGAACCCATACGGGTTATTGATTCCTGGAATTATTATTGTTGTATTGTTATTGTGTTCTTGATTAATTTTAAAGTAAAAGCACATAGCTTAAATCGCCCCTAGTCCCAAGGATTCTTCTTTCAACCGACGTTCCCTTAAATACCCGTGGGGGGGGTTGTATGAGTGCTTAAAAACGGGACTGACCGCTCGAGTCCCGAATGCGCGATCCAGGGCTGTTCTCAAAACCGAGTGAGTGCGTGCGAGGTTGAGACGCAGCACAAGCTGCGAAGCGAGTGCGGACTCCCGAACCGCGGTTCCGTTCTCCCGTGAGGGAAACGGCCGGTGACGGAGGAAGCGAAAGGCGTGGAAGGACAGCGCAGACGTGAGCGTGCCTGAGACTCCAGACTGTAAGGCTGAGTGAGAGTGCGTGCTATAAACACAACACTCTGGTAAATTCGGTTCGCGAAACATATACTTCCACCCATCCAACACCGTTGCCTCTAAATTAATAACACACCAAATAGCCCGGATCGCGACAGTGCTGTGTGGGTGAGATTTCCTCACAGATCCGTATCACTCACAGGACTTTTGCAGAGGGCTCATTTGAAGCAGCACAGAGAGGCAGCATTTACTTGGGACAAAAGCAGTCTGTGCTTTGAGGTCTCCACTCTTGGTGGGCTGGGTAGACAGTGAGAGATGAGAATTTACTTCTCCACTCTGGAGAAGGCACTGAGACACCAGTTTGAGTTGAGACTTGTCTGAGCTGCTCCTGAGCCCCTGCACAGCCAGAGATGCCCCTGGGCAGGTCCCTGCTGCAAGAGGTGTCTTCAAGGCAGAGCTGAGCACACAGCGGGTGGGATGGGCTCTGGGAGCCCTGCTAAGGAGGGCACATGGAGACAGAGAAGCAGCTGCCGGCAGAGACAGCTCCAGGCAGCAGAGACATGGGCAGGGAGGGAGAGGGAGCTGCTGCCTGTCAGTCATGGGAAGGGGGATTTGGGCACCTCCCTGCCCTCCCTGCAGGGCTGATGCCTTCCCTGGAGCAACTCCTTGGTCTCCTCTCCCACCCAGTAGACTTCCCCACCCCTTCTTATCACAGGCTCTTAGTCCTGAGTTTCCTTCCCAGCAGCCCCACCAGCACAGAGGAGAAATGCTCAAATGTCTGACTGTGTCTCCCTGTCCTGACTCTTTTGGAAGTAGAATTTTGGCATGTTCCCCTCCTGCCCCTACTCCTTTTGTTCTTCTCCTTATTTTGCTAAGGTGAGGGGTGAGGATTAGGATGTCCCTGGCTGAGAGGGCAGTGCTGAGATCCTGCTGAGGGACAATGAGATGGGCTGAGGGGCTGGGAGAGCTGTTCTGGTTATTCTGACTCCTCTGATCTCAGCTGTCTCCAGTTTCTCCTCAGCAGAACACCTGAGTGTGATGGTCCTCCAGCTCAAAGAGGTGCCAGCTCAGGGCAGCTGAGAGCAGGACAGATGGACACAGTGGCTGTCCTCACCCTGCACTAAGGGACAGTCCCTGTGCCCCTCAGTACACACAGGGTTCCACTTGAAAGGGGTTTTGTCCTTAAAACTCTTCTCAGCTGTGATGGGGAAACTAGAAAAGAAACAACCCCCAGTCCCCTCAGCTCTGCTCTGCAGTCGGGTGAGTTGGGAGTGACAATGCTGAAAGTGACAGTGCTGAGTGACAGAGCTTAAAGCAGGAGTGGATTTAATCTGAGGTCACCCCGTGTACCTGCTGCTGTAGGGCAGGGCTGACTCCTGCAGAGCTCACAGCTCCGAGGGGACCATCAGTCAGTCCAACCATATTGTACTAAAAGGACCTGCAAGAGGCCTTGGTGAATGGCAAGAGGCAGTTTGTGGGTCTCTAAGAGCAGTTCAGTAGATGTTCTTGAGAGAAGTCTGCCCTAACATATTCTTGTATTTTCTTCTCTGGACATGTCTCTGTGCCCAGAGGCAGCAGATGTCCAACGGCAGCTCCATCAGCCAGTTCCTCTGCGGTACATGGGCAGCTGCAGTGATCCCTGTGTCCCAGTCTGGGAGGGGGCAGATGAGATCCTGCTCAGGTGCCCTGAGAAAAGGTGAGGGTTCTGTCACCTGCTCTTTGAGCCTGGATTCCTCTGTTCTCAGCAGACTCCAATTTCTCTTCAGGGGAACCCAAGAGTGGGGTCGTCCCCCAGCTCCAAGCTGCCAGCACAGGGCAGCTGAGACCAGGACTGATGGGTAGAACAGCTCTCCTCTCTCTGCACTGAGGGACAGGCCCTTTACCCCTCAGTACTCACAGGGTCTCACTTGGAGTGTGGGAGAAATAGCAGGGATTGCAACCACCCCAAACCACTCCCAAAATGGCAGCAGAAACTAGAACAAAAGCAGCAACCCAAAATCCTGTCAGCTCACTTCTGACAAATTTGGAACAATGCCAAGAAGCTCTTGGCTCTCTCTCTCACGAGTACATGTAGTTTGAGATCATACCGCGTTCTTAGTTTCCTTTTGCAGAACAGCAAGAAGGACGCCTCAGGAGCCCATCACAGATTCTCTGCTTGCAATGGTCTTCTCAGCCACCAAAACCTGAAACTGAAGTGAGGGAGCTGCAAAGAGGTGCCCTGAAAAGAGAGTCTGAGTGTGGGGTTCATATGAGACATGTAATATATTTTGCTCAGAGAAGTCTGGCCTCACTCAGTACTGCCTTTTCCTTCCCCACAGATAATATACCCATAGGAAGCAGATGTCCAACAGCAGCTCCATCACCCAGTTCCTCCTCCTGGCATTTGCAGACAGGCGGGAGCTGCAGCTCCTGCACTTCTGGCTCTTCCTGGGCATCTACCTGGCTGCCCTGCTGGGCAACGGCCTCATCATCACCACCATCGCCTGGGACCACCACCTCCACACCCCCATGTACTTCTTCCTCCTCAAACTCTCCCTCCTCGATTTTGGGTGCATCTCCACCACTGTCCCAAAAGCTATGGCCAATTCCCTCTGGGACACCAGGGCCATCTCCTATGCAGGATGTGCTGCCCAGCTCTTCTTTGTCTTCTTATTTGCAGCAGTTTTCTCTCCTCACCATCATGGCCTCTGACCGCTACGTGGCCATCTGGAGACCCCTGCACTACGGGACCCTCCTGGGCAGCAGAGCTTGTGTCCACATGGCAGCAGCTGCCTGGGCCACTGGGTTTCTCAATGCTCTGCTGCACACGGCCAAGTGGGACAGTTCTTCTGTGAAATCCCTCAGATCCTCAAGCTCTCCTGCTCACACTCCTACCTCAGGGAACTTGGGCTTGTTGTGGTTAGTCTCCTAGTAACATTTGGCTGTTTTGTTTTCATGGTGGTGTCCTATGTGCAGATCTTCAGGGCTGTGCTGAGGATCCCCTCTGAGCAGGGACGGCACAAAGCCTTCTCCACCTGCCTCCCTCACCTGGCCGTGGTCTCCCTGTTTGTCATCACTGGCATGTTTGCCCACCTGAAGCCCCCCTCCATCTCCTCCCCATCCCTGGACCTGGTGGTGTCATTTCTGTACTCAGTGGTGCCTCCTGCAGTGAACCCCCTCATCTACAGCATAAGGAACAAAGATCTTAAGCATGCCATGAAGATACTGATTACTCATTTTTTTTCAGAAGTAATAAGCTGTTTGTCTTCTTCTGCAATTTCCTCATAATACTGTCCCTAAAGGTACAATCTGCCATTTTCCCTGCCATTTGTCTTTGGTTTTGGGGGTTTTTTGTTGGTTTTGGTTTTTTGTTTGTTTGTTTGCATTTTTTTTGTTTTCCTTTTTCTTTCTTTTACTTGTGATAATGTTGTCACTTCTAAAGGGAGCAGCGGGCCCTATAGGCAGGCCAGGCCCACTTCTTAGGGAAGTCAGCTGCCTTCCTGGGGCCAGGAGTAAGGATATATGGAAAAAACTCCCTTTCCTAGTTCAGTCCTCTGATTACTACCCATTATTTCAGGTAGGCAGTGAAGCTACCAGAAGTCCAAGGGCAATGAAGAGAGACTTCAGGGCCCTGGGACAGCTGGTTAAGGGATCAGGAGCACAAGTGCTATTCTTCTCTATCCCACCAGTTGCAGGGATTGATGAGGGGATAAAGAGGAAGAGCCAGCAGATTAAGTCCTGGCTCTGAGACTGGTGTAACAGGGAGGACTTTGGTTTCTTTGATCATGGGTTGACCTACAGGACAGCAGGTATGCTGGTGACAGGTGGGAAAAGCTTAACCCGAGGGGGAAGAAGGATTCTGGGACAAGAGTTAGCAGGGCTCATTGAAAGAGCTTTAAATTAGGTTTAAGGGGGGATGAAGACAAAACCAGGCTTAGCAGAGAGGAGCCAGGGAGCTGCAAGCCAGTGCTTGTGGGTAAAAGTGCTAGGAAGGTCTTGCAGTCTGTTGTCTCAGAGGAGGTGGGGGATGGTGATCCATGTGGCAGCAAGAACATGAGGGTTAGTGATAGGCTGATAACTATGGAAGTGTCTGAGCATGGTTAGGTGGGAATTAGGGCTTGTCCCCCCAAAAAGGTGGCAGGACCATTAGTCCAGCTGAAGTGCATCTACAGCAATGCATGCAGCATGGGCAACAAACAGGAGGAGCCAGAGGCCATTGTACAGCAAGAAAACTGACATAGTTTCCATCATAGAAACGTGGTGGGAAGACTCGCACAACTGGAGTGCTGCAATTGATGGCTGCCAGCTCTTCAGAAGGGAGAGGCAAGGAAAAAGAGGTGGTGGGGTGTCCCTCTGCGTGAGGTGAAACAAAGAAAATTCACTCAACAGTCTCAGTGCTGTTCAGTCGGTATCTTTATTCATGGCACCGCACGCACAGGGGTAGCTCCTCCAAAATTGTGCACACCTATCAGGATAAGGTGGGAGGTATATATACAGCTGGTACATAATTATACATGGTATTTCTAAGAAACAGTTTACATATTCATTAGTTTTCTGAGAAATCATTTACATAAGTATCCGCCCATTATCGCAAGCATATTAAGTTGATTAGGGTCTTTTGGGGGTCATTTACTTCATCCTTGAGTCTTCCTCACAGGAACCGGTGGCCGAGTTCCGTCTCTTCTGTGGTTTATCTCTACTGACTGTGCAGTGGAATTGGTCACAGCAGACATCCCTTGTCTCAGTTGAATGGCTTCTTTCTTCTTCATGGACCCTTGTATCTCATTCCCTAAAACTACAGATAAGCTCACACAAAAGGTTTTTACAGCTTGCTAGAAGTAGGCCCAAACAAAAGATTTTCAACCTACAAGAAGTTAACTATTTGAAGTCAGAGTTTGGTTGATGCTCTGTTTCATCCCTCCCTTTTCTTTCTCGTTGCAAATTCTTTTGCAACATTTCTATAATAATCCATCCTGCCTTCATGACTTGGTAAAATACTTCTCCGTTTCTACCTGATGTCTGACTTGGTTTCTTTTCCATTCCCTGTAATCTTCTGTTGGATTCCAGCAGCACCTTATAAAACATCTCAGCATAGCAAAAATTATTATACCTAATACTAATAAAATTATTAATCCTGCAATTAATTGCTTTAGTCACTTTAAATTAGGAAGCCATGAGGTTAGTTGAGCCATGAGCTCAAACCCATAAGAAGTGTCATCCTGACTTACTTGATGCAGGAGTTTTGTTTGGTCCCAGATTTCTGCTAAGTCTGTAGCAATCCTGCCACTTTGATCTATATACACGCAACGACTTGTGTTAATCACTGTGCAGACCCCTCCTTGTGATGCTAACACGTCATGGTCCCAGGGAGCGTTTGGGGTGTGTGTGTGTGTGCACCTTGATGTGACATTTAATTAAGGCACTCATGCCCACGTGAACTGCAATCACACTATTCCAGGTGTGTCTCTTCTCACGCTGTCCTTGCACGCCTTTCGCTTTGTCCGTCGCTGGCCGCTTCCCTCGCGG
Source organism: Hemiprocne comata (assembly GCA_020745705.1). Classification (NCBI taxonomy): domain Eukaryota; kingdom Metazoa; phylum Chordata; class Aves; order Apodiformes; family Apodidae; genus Hemiprocne; species Hemiprocne comata. The sequence goes on from CM036615.1 coordinate 15,662,458, forward strand.
GATCGTGGAACCGCGGCTCAGGACTCCGCACTCACTTTGCGTTATTTAACGTGTCTCACTCACACACTTTCACAATGATCAAGCGTTTCCCTTTCCCCAGAACCGTGAGTGGGTTCAGATAGCCTAACCCTTTGAACTGATGATCTCCTGGACGCCCCCCCTACAGGACAAGCATGCACTGTTACCAAGACAGATGAGAGGACATGGGGCAATTTAAGAGTGTCCTTATTTTACTTAACAAGAAGGTATAAGCACTTCAACAGAATATAAAATGGGTAGAAGCAAGAAGAGCATATGGAATGCAATGTAAAGTAACCCAGGATAAGGCTCCAAGATAAGTATAGAGGAGGAGACTGCAGTAAGAGGAGGGAGCCCTAAAACCCGACACTTCCCCCACCAAGTGGGGGGTAGATGCAGTGAATGTCTAAAGGGAGCACTAATACAGGTGAGGAAGAAGGAGAAATGATCCTTACGGCTTCCAAGTTGGGTGGAGTTGGGGACCAGCTCTTGATGATGTTGCTGTGGTGGAGGCTGCGGTGGCTCCTCTGGAGTCTCCTCCTTCTTCTGAGCGAGCGTTAGGCTTTTCAGCTCAATAGCCCTAAAAAGGGCTGTTTAGCCTTTGCTCTAGCTCTGTTCAGGTGGCAGCAAGAAGTGGCAGCTCTTTGTTGGATCCCTGGAGCGGCTTGTCTGTAGGAAAACGGTGAGCTGGATCTCTGGAACAGGTGACTTGTCCAGGGAAAGGCAAGCACTTTTCCAGGGTGCAGATGCTTCTTGTATAGTTCTTAGGTGCCTGCACCGCAATCTGCGATTGGTCCGTTTTGAATCCTGTCTATTTGCATGTCCGTTTAGACCAATCACCACAAGGCAGTCCCTTCGCTGCTTGCCACTACGTTGCCATTCTCCCGCCTTGAATTCCCACCTAAAGTCCTCATTTAGGTCTGCCTAAGGTGCAGCTGTGTCCTTTAGTGTCCTTGGCAGTCATTTTAACTCCTTTATATGTATATAGTGATACCAGCTTATAAGAGCCATTATATAGTAAAGTCCTGATCCTAACACTCAGAGACCCTGGCAGTGTCCTCATCCCTGCTGCGCTGGGCAGAGGAGCTGCTCCTGGGCAGAGCTGTCTCTCTGCAGCACTGCCCACTTGTCATCAGCTCCCTCCACCCCAGGAGGCTGGCTCAGAAGGTTCATGAGCCTTCTGGGGCTTCCAGCTGTTCCACATCCTGCTACCATCTCCACCACGACCTGTCCTACAGTGTCCCATTCCCTGTAGACTGCAGGCTCTTGTCTTGTAGGCTCTGTTCCTCCACCCAGCTGCCCCGCCTTGCTGTCACCTTCCTTTGCTGATAATCTCTCTGTCCTCCCTGGCTCTGCCTGGAAGCACAAAGCCTTGGCCTGCTGTAGGCTCCTTCTGGATGATGTGGTGCATCACAACACTGCCCTTGAGTGATGTTTCTTTCTTCTGGTGTTCTCTACAGACTTCCCCAGCTGCATTTGTGGCATTATTTCTTGCCTAAGCTGTTTCCTTTTGTGGAGAAAAAAGATCCACCATGTCTAAACCCACCCATCAGGCACTCCTGGGCCACTCCTCTACTGTCCACAGTCTGCACAGCTCTGTGCCCAGGGCCCTCAGCCTCTCTAGACTGGCCATGTGCTTGAGGCCTCCAGACCCCATCTTGGGAGATCTCTGGGCTCTCTTCACGGTTTTTGCAGAGGAAAACATGGTGGTCACAGGGTAAGAATCACACAATCACCTTGGCTGGTAAAGACCTTAAAGATCACCGAGTCCAACTGCCAACCAAGAAAGATGGAGTGAGGCTCTTTACTGAGGCCTGTGGTGGCAGGACAATGGATAGTGGCCTTGAACTGAGAGAGGGGAGGTTTGGAGTTGATAGAAGGAAGAAATATTTTAGGATGAGGGTGGAAAGACACTGGAATGGGTTGCCCAGAGATGTGGGTGTCCCACCCCTGGAAGGGTCCAATGTCAGGAACTTTGACCAACCTGAACTAGTGAGAGATGTCCCTGCCCATGGCAGGGGCTTGGGACTAGACCAGCTTCTAGGTCCCTTCCAACCCAAACCACTCCATGAGTCTTTGATTCCAATATCCCCAACTCCTTCTCCACAGGGCTGCCAATACCCCCATACACTGTGTGGGCCTTTTCACCTGACCTGGTCCCCAGCACTTCCCTAAAACTGGAGGAATTGCCGTTTCTAGGCCATGACTTGCTGTGTTGTCAGAGGAACAACTCAAACCTGAGACCAAAAATTATTTCTAAGGCAGGTCCAGCGTGTCTGTGTGAAGGATTCACCCTGTGGGTCAGTGGGGGAGCCCCCAGGATGACCTTGCCAACTAAGGGTGGGAGATTTCTGCCTCTGGAGGTCTGAGATTCATGGTGGGAAGCCAGAAAGCACCTTTGGGGGCTGTCCAATCATGTCCTGGGATGCCAAAGAAAAGGATTAAAAAAAAAGGGCAAGGGTGGGCTCCAGGTGGTTTGTGGAGGAAGCATGAGAAAAGAGAGAGAAAAGGAGGTGAAAGGAGCTGATCATATGTCAAGAGGTCAGTGCCCTACCCTGGTCATGCCCTGCAGCTGATCAGCTGTCCTGTTTTTTTCATGCCTTCATCTCCAACAGCTCCCTAAGGTGAGGGAGCTCTCTGCTCTTGGTATGGTGGAGGTCCCAGTGCTAGCATCTGGAGTGGGAACCACAAGTCATCAGGACTTGTGTTCTTGTGGGGCCACAAATGGTGAGACTGGTGTGTGTGCATACAATATTAGTGTGTGTGTCGGTGGGTGTAACTGAACATCAAAGAAGAGCAACAAGTGAGAAGAGGCCTGGGAGCCAAGGGTGTTCCCTGGATCCTCCTTCCAGCCCTTCTTGTAGATGGGGCCAGACTGACCAATCTTCACTCAACTGGAACCTCCTCGCTCACCAAGGACTGCTGGTAAATGATGCAACGTGGCTTGGTGAGCACTTCAGCCAGCTCTCTCAGTGCCATTGGGTGGATCCCATCTGGCTCCATAAACTTGTGTGTGTGTCTAAGAGGTGCAGCAAGTCACTCACCATCTCCTCTGGCATTATGAGGGCTCCATTCTGCTCCCTGTCCCTGTCTTCCAACTCAGGGGACTGGGTACCCAGGGAACAATTCATCCTACTATGACAGACTGAGGCAAGGAAGGTACTTCAGTCTTCTCCTTGTCTCTGGTCACTATGTTCCCTGCTGCATCCAATAAAGGATAGAGGGTCCCTTTAGTCCTCTTTGTGTTGCTGATGTGTTTGCAGAAGCATTTCTTGTTATCTTTGACAGCTGCAGCCAGGTTGATTTCCAGCCGGGCTTTGGCCCTTCTGATTTTTCCCCTGCAAAGCCTCCTGACATCTTTGTAGTCCACCTGAGTGTCCTGTCCCTTTGTCAAAGGGCCATAAACTCTCCTTTTCCCCAAGTTTAAACGAGGTCTCTCCATTCAGACAGGCTGGTTTTCTTTCTGCTGGCTCATCTTTCTGCACAGTGGGATGACCTGCTCCTATGCCTTTGAGACATCCTTCCTGTAGAGTTTGAACAGCTCCAACAGCTCCATGTTCTTATGTTGGGGACTCCAGAACTGGAAACAGCTCTGAAGAGGGGGTGTCAACACAGAAGAGTAGAGAGGGGGAGAACCACGTCTCTTTACCTGCTGGTCACGCTGCTGGTGATGCAGCCCAGGACTCAGTTGGCTTTCTGGGCTGCCAGGGCACACTGATGGCTCAGAATTGTGCTGCTGTTGATTTTCTATTCTTAGCTTATGGACACAGATGTGAAGACTTTGACGGAATGTTTTCTGTGGACTTGAAAGACAACTAAAAACAAATCCACGGACCCATCCAAGAACTGATGGACATCACCAAGAAGATCACAGAAGATAATTAATTTTTTGGACTGAATAAATAGTTGGAAGGTTGGAACATATTGGGATCGGTTAAGAGCAAACAGGATTGTAAATATTGTGTGTCATCACTGTCATTTTGTTGGTAGTGCCGTGTTTGCTGTCTTCTCTGCAAAGGACCCTGCAGAGGATGGTAAACACAGCCTTTGTTGTTGAAAAACAAAAAGGGGGAATTGTGGGAGATCAGCTATGGGCCGCGGGTGGCCTTGGTCTCAACAAACTACAGCTGTACCCTTGACGGTTAGAGATAAACAAGTATGTGGGAAAAGAAGGGATGAGAGATATGGATGTGTGTTGACATTCTTGTAAGAAAATGTGAGAAACTTGCAGCCTATCATAAAATAAGATAGAACACGTGAACAGAAGCTGTTAAACAAATGGGAAGGAGGCACAAGGTGGGTGGATAGGAGAGAAAAGTATAACAATACTATATAACCCTAAATAAAGTGCTGATGCTTGTGACCATCATGGTGTGTCAGCCGTGTCTCCGCCGCATACTAATACCATAGAACCCTGGATACCTTCCCTGAGCCTTGGTCCCTCGATTTGTGTTAACCTTTAATAAACCAATTAATTTGTTAGTTGAACATTGGTCTCAGTAACAATTTGTGAGCGTGGTGAGGGAGCATTCCAATCTCCACTCTGAGATACAGTCCCGCAGTGCCCGTGCGTGCGGTCTCATTTACAAACCTCTCCACTGGGGGGGGGGGAGTCGCAGAAGCATCCTGACAGCTGGTGGCTTTTGGTATCGCCCCGTGACAGTGACCAAGCAGGGCCATCACAAAACCAGGAGGAAGAGGCAGAACCAGAGGTAACCACTCGATTGCCATCCCTGAGTGAGCTATGGAAGATGCAAAAAGCATTACAGCCATTGTCTATGTGAGCCCATTGTCACCTGCTGCTCTGATGCTGGGATAATGGGGCCGGTAGCCTGGAATTTGAGGGAGGGGAAGCCAAGCACCTGGCATCCCTTTCTAAAGAAGTGGACATGGAGAATTAAATGCATAAAGAGACACAAGCCCTCAGCCTCTGGAGGTGACTCCTGGCAGGCGTGAAGCAAAGGCATCCCTACAAGGAAGATGTTCCATGTCACTCAGGAGGAGGACCACCATGGAGACAGGTCTCCAGTACCTGAGAGAATGTGTGGGGATTTATGGAAAATTAGCATGAGATTTGTGGAAAATTAAGATGGGATTTATGGAAAATTAATATGCCTGAATTAAAACAGCAGTGTTGCAGGTGCTGCTGACCAAATTGTCAGGCGCCCTGAAGCAAACTGTGGGATCAATAAACAAGCTGGTGTCTCACAGGCTGGTATCCCACAGGCCACTGCCCCATGGGACCAGTAAACAGCAGGTGTCCTACAAGTAGGTATCCCACGGTTGTTATCTCGTGAAGTAGTGAGAAAAGAATGTTGTAGCAAGAACTGAGAGGCACTGGCTGGGAAGCGAAAGCCCTGGGTCATCGTGACATGGACAGCAAATGACAAGACACGTAGCCAATCATATATGAACTGTGTATGTATGTAACCAACGGGGTTTGTACTGGGGTGGACCATCTGGAGTCAGAGGGGTATAAATTGCCGCCATTTTTAACAATAAAGGTCTTCAGTTATAACTCCTATAGAGTTGTGTGAAGTCCATACGCCGCCTCGACAAGTGGTGACCCCGATGTGATTTATGAAGGAGCACTGCGGAGGCGACGCGAGGGACCAGCTGGCAGCTGGGTCGGCTGGACCGGTTCAGGGGGTCGGACGACGGCCTAAGTGAAGTGGAATCGTTGCAACGGTATCTCGCCCGGAGAGGTGAGCAGCCGGGGAGTAGCACAGGTCAGTCTTAGTCAAGAAGAAGGGGCAGTAGTTAGGATCCTGCTACATATACTCTCTATGAGAGGGATAAAGTATGATGAGGGCACCTTGAAGAAGCTGTTGAAGTGGTGCCGGATCCAGGGTTTTGCTCCTGACCCTGTATTAGCATTTAAGGTAGAGACTTGGGACACAGTAGGGAACAAACTGTGGGAAGCAATTAGTAAGGGCTACTGGACAGCTAGTGAACTCGCTGCTGTCTGGCAACTAGTCACACAAACTTTGCAAGCCATGAGAGCAGAAAGACAAGCTGGCAGCATGGACTTGATGCTGACATCCCCTCATGTTATATGGCCCGGAGATTCTAAACCTTTTTTGAAAGTCCCAACCATTTTTGCCCCGATTGCTGATTCGGCGGAGAATCCCAAACACCCAGAGGAAAGCGCTGCGGTAAAACCATCTGCACCACCCCTGCCTCCCGATGGAGCCTGGATGGAGTCGCAGCCACCACCCCCTCCTCCTGACACAGCCCTGACGGGTCCGTGCGCTGCCGGCACCGAGGAGCCGACGCGAAAATCGGAGCCGCAAGACACAGGTGATGGGCTGCTAGAAAAGATCCGACGAGTGCTATTGAAGGAGTGTCCGCCCATTTGCCAGAGCTGCACCAGTCACTGCCCGTGTGGCCCGGAACTGCACCGAACAGGGCCACGGAAGAAGGTCAGCAACGCGACCTCACCGGAAGGAAGAGAACCTGAAGATTTGTATCCACCCTTGCCCGGCGATGCTAGTGACTGGGGGGGGTCACGGAGTGACTCTAGCGCACGGGGGGTGGGACAAGTGAAACATGTGTAAGATCTGAGAAGGAGGTGGGGGGAGGTGTGCGCTGCGGCCTGGGGGGAGGGGGAGTTGCTTGAGTCGGGATTGATGTCTGTGTATACGGTAACTTTGGTAGACAAAGGTTGTAATCAATCTGCCTTAACGTATCAGTTGCAAGCACCGTTTAAGGAAGCTCTATTAGATAATATATATACAGGACAGGAAGCCTGTGTTTCTTTCATAAATTGGCTTCAGACATCTATTTCAAGGCAGGTAGAGAATGTGGCGTATGTGTTGTTTCAGCTGGCTTTTGGAAATGCAAATGCAGACTGCCAGGAGGCAATCACCCCGATTAGGCACTCTGCTAAGTCGATTGCTGAGCTGTTAAAGGTGTGTCAGAAATGTGGGCTCAGAGTCGTTAAAGGTGTCTATGCTGCCTGAGGCCCTTGCTCAGGAGCTTACGGTAGGCAGAGTGGGTTTGAAGTGTTTTGGATGTGGAAAAGAGGATCAAATTAGAAAGGAATGTCCGACGGCGGGGGGGGGGGGGGGGCGGGGCGGTCAGAAAAGAAATAGTAAATGTCAGCTGATGTGCAGTCCCGCACCCCCAGCCTGAGAAAGGGACCGGCGGCTGCAGAAAAGCACCTTCTCCCCCAGCAGCCCCTCCCCTCCCCTTTTCTTGCCCTCTCGAGCGCTGACGGCGTCTGGCCGCCGCTGCGGGTTTTTTTTCTTTTTCCAGCAGGAATCCCTTTGTATATCAGTAGCGAACGCAGGGGACCCTTTTCGGACTAGCTTGGTGGGGCTCCCTTTGAGTACTTTTGATTCATTTGCTAGGTATGTTCAGGATAAAAAGCTTTTAGATAAGGTAATGAGTGTTTCACATATAGTTCCTATGATTGCAGCTTTAAATGTAACTGACTTTGAACCACAGGAGATAGATCTGTTAGGTTCCTTTCCACGCTACAAAATAGAGCAGCTATTGATTTATTTATTTTTTTTACTTTTTACTATTAGCACAAGGACATGGATGTGAGGATTTTGAGGGTGTGTGTTGCATGAACCTGTCTGACCATTCTGAGTCAATACAGAAGAAGATCCGAGATCTTCAACATCTCACAAAGCAATTAACTCACTCGAGTGTAGGCCTTGATGGATGGCTGGCAGGCTGGGATGTTACTGAATGGTTGAAAGATCTTATGGTATATGAACTTATCGTACTAGTAGTAATATTGGTTGTACCATGTATTTTGAAAATGCTTAACCACATGATGGAGAAAACTATGAAGGGGATATGGGTAGTTCACAGAAGAAAAAAAAAAAAAAGGGAAAACAAAAGAAAAAAAAAGGGGGGGGAAGTTGTAGGGTTCTTTTTGGAGGAACACAGTCATGAGTATTTGGCTATGAAATAGAAATAATGAAGGTGAATGGACACTAATGAACAGAGTGAGATGGCTTGTGGCACATGTTGGCCCCATGTGTCGGAACCTCGTCCTCCTTATACAAGGTCTGTAAACCGAGTTTCTCTCAAACACTAGTTTGTAATAGCAAGAGTTTATTGCACTTTATATTATGCACCTTTTATTTTGTGTTGTGTTGTGTTGTATTGAATAACCTGTTGTATTGATGTAATCTGTGTGTGCCTTGCTACTTGTATTGAATAACCTGTTGTATTGATATAACCTGTGTGTGCTTTGCCATAGTAGCAGTTTGTTACTGGATAAAGAAGGTGGAAGGACTGGGACTGGCAAAGCACCTCCTACCATCATCAAGGGCAAGCCTGGGTTGGTCTCTGTATTTGCCACCAAGAAGATCCTCGAGCTCCGCTGCTGGCTGCAACCCAGTAGGCGTTGAGTGGTGGGGACATATGCCACACCAGACCCTGATGTGAGGGATGGCCTGCGCTATTATAAAAGGGCCATCCAGGAGAGGAGGACAGGCCACAAGGCCTGTGATTGACACAAACTGATGCCCCAAAGCCTGGATTATGCCCACCTTATTACTAAAACAAAAAAGGGGGAATTGTGGGGATTTATGGAACATTAGCATGGGATTTGTGGAAAATTAAGATGGGATTTATGGAAAATTAATATGCCTGAATTAAAACAGCAGTGTTGCAGGTGCTGCTGACCAAATTGTCAGGCGCCCTGAAGCAAACTGTGGGATCAATAAACAAGCTGGTGTCTCACAGGCTGGTGCCGCACAGGCTGGTACCCCACGGGACCAGTAAACAGCAGGTGTCCTACAAGTAGGTATCCCACGGTTGTTATCTCATGAAGTAGTGAGAAAAGAATGTTGTAGCAAGAACTGAGAGGCACTGGCTGGGAAGCGAAAGCCCTGGGTCATCGTGACATGGACAGCAAATGACAAGACACGTAGCCAATCATATATGAACTGTGTATGTATGTAACCAACGGGGTTTGTACTGGGGTGGACCATCTGGAGTCAGAGGGGTATAAATTGCCGCCATTTTTAATAATAAAGGTCTTCAGTTATAACTCCTATAGAGTTGTGTGAAGTCCATACGCCACCTCGACAGGAATGAGCCATGTGAGGGGAGATTTATGATGCCCTGAACAATGAGCAGTGACCCACAGCTCCTGATGAAGTCCAGGGCACATAGATCCATGAGACAGAAGTTTGTATGGAGATGTCTCCTGCATTGGTTGTCTCGTAAGAGAAACAATAAGAATTGTCATTAATTGTCTCCATGAGGTGGCACCGAAAGGACAGATGATGGCCGTGCTGACTCCAGGTATCAGGTCAGTCTCACCATCAGTGTCACACAGCACAGCCCAGTGATGCCCTGGAGCTCCAGAGCTGAGAATCAGCACAACCAGGACTAGGGAAGGTGTGACATCCCACAGCTCTGTCTTGGTTTGAGCCAGGATGAGACCAATTTTCTGTTTACACCTATGCCCCACCCACAGTCCCACCACGGTCCACTCCAGACTCCAACCCTTTGCTCTTCTTTTCCAGCCATTTTTGGAAGCCAGTGGAGGATACTGTGCTGGAGTAAGTAGAGGGGTGGGCTTGGAGGGCTTCCAGTCTGGGGAATGTGGGGCAAGTTGGTCCTGCCACCCCTTGCTGGGACTGTGGACATCCCAGTGACACTGAGGTCTCATGGTCTTTCTGCAGGGGGAACTCATAATCAGGTGAGTGAAAAGGGCTGAGGTAGGTACCCCAGGTTCTAATGGCCCCAGACCCTCCCCTCCATGGCCACGACACTCCAGGGCACCCCAGTGTGCCCCAGTACATCCCAGTGCACCCCACTGCTACCCCAGAGGACTCCCCTGCACTCCGATGTTTTCCCAGGGAAGGCCCTTACCCAGGGACCCTGTTGCATTCCTATACATCCCAGTACACCCCAGCACACCCCAGTACACAGCCATGCACCCAGCTGGGCCCCTTCCCATGGACCCGATGGCTTTCCGTGCCCCACCGTACAAACTCATGGACCCCATTTCTCCCCAGAGGCACCCCAGGGCTTTCCCAGGCCTCCCAGTACAGCCCAGTGCAGCCCAGCATGTCCCTAACCCTCCCTTTCTCCCAAGCCCCCTGCGGTGGATCTTGTGCACCACAGAGTCATGGCTGCAGCTGCTGATGCGGAGGGGAGCAGCACCAGGAACCCCAGCAAGGATCCTGGATTCCGGAGCCACCCGGACCTGGTGGTGCCACCCTTGTCCTGTCCCCCTCCAGCAGCATGAGGAGATGATCACCCCTGGATGAGCCCATTCCATCCCTGGGAGCACTGGGCCCTTTTCCCCTCCTGATCAAGAAAGCCCTTCAGCAAAGCTGGGCTCTGTGTGGGGGTGTGTGTGTCTGTGTCCATGTCCCCTCCCCTCCCCTCTGCCAGCCCCCAGACCCTGGCTCCTCTCTGGCTGCACCCCCAGGATGAGCGGAGTGGCAGAGGGAGCCTGGGCACCCGGGGGGGGGGTGTCTCTGTAAAGGAGATGCCCTTCCCACCCAGCCTGTGCCCCCAGAGAAGGCAGATGAGGGCAGCCTGGAGTGTCCCCCCATGGGGCTGGGAGAGGTGAGGGGCAGATGGTGGCAGCCCTCGGGGCCCTCTGGGATTTGGGGCACAGCGGGACACGGGTTCTTAGCGGGGCTCTGGTGAGCACCATCCCCCACACAGCACATGGTGGGGTTGGAAGGTCAGAGAGCTTAGCGGGTGGGACAGGGGGCCTGGGACCCCTGGGTCCTCTGCCCTTCCCTGGGAGGGGTGGTGTTCTCTGGACGATGGACTCAGCACTCCAGGGCTCACAGGACGTTCCAGAGCCCCATGTTGGGCCCATGTGCCTTCTTGGACCCCCAGCCCACACCCTTCACTGGACTGTTTCCCATCAGAGGCCAGGAAGGCAGGTGATGGGCACCAGAGGCTGGACACTCTTCCTCCATCCCCCACCCAGCTTTGCAGGACTTCATGTTCATTATCTCTTGGCTGTGCTTTCGTCTCTCCTGACGTTTCCCAAATTTCCTCTGACTTTCACATACAGACATTTTTCCCTCTAACTCCTGCACGTGGGGACCTTAAGTTCTTTTCCAACCTAAATGATTCCACAATGCCACGAACTCATTTCTTCAGCAGGTTGACTGCGGGGAAATATTTTCTGGCAGGGCTGGTGGGATATGAGGGTCCCCAGAGAGTGGAATACAAGTGGGGCTGATGGGCAGCACCATCCTGTGGCTTGTCCCTGGGCTGAGGGCAGGAGCCAGGAGAGGAAGGAGAAGCCAGAAACGAAGATACCAAGACACAGCCCTGGCTGAGCACACATGGAGACAATGAGAAGTAACAACCCTCCCTGCTGACCACGACTGATGGGGATTGAGAACCCCTCAGGTGCCACTTCCAGGGAGACCCTCTGGAGCCCCAGGAGGTGGAGGAGCTCCTGGCAGGGGCCATGCAGTCATGGGAGAGGCTGTAGGTGACAGCTGCCTCCACCTCTCTTCTGCTCCTGGGCCAGACCCTGCTGTTTGCAGTGCTACCAAACTGCCCGTGCTCCCTGCAGAGAGCCCTGCTACAGGCACCCAATGCTCCTTCCAGCAGGGAAGCCCATTGGGTAAGAGACAGAGGGCTGTGGAGACCCACCAGTGTCAGCAGGGAGGGCAGTTTGGGCTCTGGGTTCCTGCCCAAGTGTCAAACCCTTCTCCTTGCCTGTCTCCTGGGAGAGTGTTTTCTCTGCCCACAGGAGCTGGGGCAGGTGAAAGCACAAGCTGAGGGAGAGGGAGCCTGGCTCAGCTCCCAGCAGTGCCTGCTCTAGGGAGGGACACAAAATACCCTCTGCCAGGGAAATGTGCCCCCTGAGCGTCCTCCCAGACAGGCCCTTCCCCAGGCCAGGGGCTGGATGACGTCTTTGGGCTGCAGCCCAATCTCATGGGGATCCTTTCTCCCTCCCACTGGACTCTCCCTCCTCTGCCTCCCGCAGCACTGAGGGCAAGGTCCCCCTGTGTCCCTGGCTCCCACTGCCCTGCTCCTGCACACAGGTTCTGCCCCAACACAAACCCACGCTGACAGCCTTGGTGGGGCAGCAGTAGGGCAGGGGTGGGGCTGGAGGGCAGCAGGAGGAGGGGTCCCAGGGCTGCCGTGGGGCCTTACAGCCCCTGCCCAGCAAGGCGGCATCTCTGGGGCTGTGACAGGAGTGCTGGGGTCTGGGAGGGCCCGAGGAAGCAGGAACAGCCCTTGGAGACTGGGGTCCTGGCAGAGCCATGGAAGGGGCAATGCCAGCCCCGTGTGCCCCGGCAAGGGGCTCTGCACCCTGTGCCAGGCCAGTGGGAGCAGAGCTGCCTCCTAACCACTCTGGAGGAGATCTATGGGACGTGACCCCCTCCTGAGGTTGGCTGGGGTGTTCAGGGCACTACAGCCACCTCAGGGCTCACCCAGAGCCCAGGGCTCACCCCACTCAGCAGCTCTGTCATGGCCTCTGCACCATGGGACCAGCGTGGCCCAGGTAGGGCCTGGGGGAAAGAGCAAGTGGGGAATGCTGGGCTGAGGAGAGGGCTGCTCCCCCTGGGGTGCATCACAGGGCCTTGCAGAGAGCCATTTTGGCTGGGAACTTTGGTTGGCAGGATAGCAAAGTATCTACCAGCAGGAATGTTGCCCAGGAACCTTCTGCTTCCCCACAGCCTGACCCCAAGGCTGCTGTCCCTGAGATGTGCCCCTGCCCCACTGCCATGTCTTTGACACCCCCACACCTGGGCAGGACAGCACCAGCTCTGGCTCCAACACCCAAGGGCTTTTAATGAGAACAAAGATGGAGGAAAGGTGTAAAACCAGGGAGCTCAGGGCTCTCCCCACTGCACAGGCCTCTCCTCCCCCCCCGGCTGCCCCCCCCAGCAGGGACGGGCTCTCCTGGCCCAGGGCTCAGGGACTGGTGTGCCCTGAGCTCCACTGTCACAGCTTCCGTGTCCCCAGGGGATGTGCCACAGTCACCTCTTCAACATAATCATACTCCGTGCTTTCTGGGGACAGGGACCAGGCAGCTCCCTCAGCTCCAGGGGCCCCAGCACTTCTCCGGGGGTGCAGGTTGGCCCCTGCAAGCAGCAAGGCAGCCATGGCCCCTGTGACCTATGGGATGCCCCTCCTGGGCTGTGCATCACCTTCCTCTTTTCTCTCCCCATTTCTGCGATGCTCAGCTCCATCTCCCAGCCCCGCTCCCCCCCAAGGAAAGCTCCTGGGGCAGGTTCCCCCATCCTAGGAGCTTGGGCTCTGGGTCCAGCAGCAATTTATCCAGCACCAGGGCTGGCAGCCCAGGAAACAGCAGCACTCTCTTTCTCTCTCACCTCTGGGGGCATCCCTGGGCCCTGCTGCCTCCTCTGGAGCCCTGGAGTTCTCCCAGTCTTCCTGCCCAGGGGCAGGATCGTCCTCAGGGGAGGGAACCTCCATGGCATCATCATAGCCAGCCCCTGGGTCACCTCCAGGCAGGACAGGGAGGTCTGAAAGGAGACAGGAGCTGGTGAGAGTGAGGAGACACGTCCTGCAGAGAAGGAGACAGGAGGATGTGCGGGGACATGGGGCTCAGACAGTGGGGTTGGCATCACTGCATGAGACCCCCATGTCCTCCCCAAACGTGATGGTGACACTCAGTGACACCGCTGTCTATCACCTGTCTGCAGGCAGGAGAGATAAACCCCTTCCTGCCCCTCGTTCCCTGGTGCTGGCCCTGGACCATCCTCCTCCTTGCTGTCCCCAGGACAGCTCCTTCCCTCCCCCCTCAGGTGTCACCCAGGATGCAGGGGCGTGCAGAGAGGGGCTGTCCCCAGCCAGGACGGGTAGAGCTGGGGGGGGGAGGAAGATTCTCTGCTGGGCCAAGGACCTGGCTGCTCTCCCCACAGAGCCCACAGCCCCAGCACTGCAGGGACCATGGGCCAAGGGGCTGCAGGGAGTCAGCCCTGGGTGGGGCCAGCAGAAAGAGTCCTGCAGATGTGCCCATCAGGAGGGACACAGACCTACCAGAGATGCTGAACCTCATCTGCTTCTCCCAGGGTGGGCTGTGAGTGATCTCCTGGTACACGGGCTCGGGGAAGGGTTCCTGAGCTCCCTCAGAGCCTGCAGACAGAGGCAGGGCTGGCCCAGGGCTGGGCTGAGAGGTGAAGGGACCCCACTCTGCTCCCCCAGTCCCGTTCCCCTGGGCCAGCCCAGGGCTGTTCCCACAGCACTGCCCCACTGTGCCATCTGGGCACTGCTGCCACTTCCTCTGTGAGGGCAACGTCCCCATGGAGATGATCTGGGGCAGCAACACCCTTGCACATTCCCTGCAAGGACAGCCCCTGTGCCCCTCTGGCCCCTGGTCTGGTCTCTGCTGCTGAGCCTGGAGCAGCTCCTGCCTTTCCTCTCCTGCTGGAGCTGCCCCCTCTCTGCCCCATGGATCCAGAGCACAGCCCCTGCCCTGCTGGTGGGAGCTCAGGGTTGGATGGAGGAACAGCCTGAAGGCCTGAACCCAGAGGGATGGACTCTGCTGCCCCGTGCTCCTCCTGCCATCTCCCCTGACCCACAGCCCCCTCCAGCGTTGCCCAGAGCACTGTCAGTGGCACGTCCTGCTCTGTCTCCCTCCTGCCATCTCCCCCAGCCCAGCTCTGCCATTCCTCTCCTCACCCCATCCCTGCGCCTGGGCTCTCTCCCCCTTGCTGCTGGTGGCCCATGACCAGGCAGTCAGGGGGGTGGGACAAGGAGCAGCAGGCAGCACACACTCTTCTCCCCTCAGCTCTGCCTGTACCACCCACTGACACCCCACAGCACCCCTGGCCTTGCCAGGAGGCCTCTGGTCTGTATCTCACAGCCTCTTGCCCCAGGACCGTGGGGAAGGACCCACCTCTGCGCCCAGCCCTGGCGCTTCGCACTTGCCCGGCCAGGAGGGCCAGGAGCAGGCAGAGAAGGGCTCCCAGGATGATGCAGATGATGACGGGCAATGAGATTCTCCTGCTGCTGGTCGGACGGCCCTGAGTGGAATCTGCATGGGCAGGAACATGGATGGGGCAGCACCAGCCCTGGGAGAGGTGGAGGGCCAGGACACCCTGGGGCTGACCCCCATGACACAGGGGGTGGGGAAGGCCAAGGGTGAGCAATGGGTGAGCACACTGGGTACATGACAACCCTCCACAGCCTCTGCATGGCCACCCTGCTGAAGAGCCCCTTCCCTCCAGCTGTGGGTCGCAGCCTGGCCCCAGAAGACAAAGCGCTGGTGCTGAGGACAGGTTACCTGCTTGGGGAGTTGGTGCTGCTGTCCTGGGTGCAGCTGCAGAGGAGCAGAAGGAGAGCTGGGCTGAGAGGGTGGGTGTGCAGGTCCCAGGGAGCTTCCTCTCAGACACACCGTGTGTGTGTGTGTGTGTGTGCAGATGCAGACAGCCCTGACACATCCCCCCACACTGCCCCTCCTGCGGGGCTGGCCAGGGGGGCTGGGACAGGGCGCATGGCCCTGTTCTGGGCCATGGGCAGGATGGCAAAGGCAGCCTGGGAGATGCCCTTGGGGGCTGCAGGGGCCCGAGGACCCCCAGGGTGTGGGGACAGCAGGCAGAACCCTGCCAGGGGAGAGGGGCACGCAGAAGAGCAGCTACCTGTGCAGCTGGTGGACTCTGGGCAGGCAGTCCCCAGGCCTGGGGGTGTTTCTGACTTTGCCCCTGCAGAAGAAAATGATGCAGAGAAAAAGGAGAATAAAATAAAACAATTAATTCTGCAGTTACTAGAAACATGAAGAACAAAGAAACCAGCCTTTCAACCCCAACAAAGAATTCTGAAAACCATGTGTTCCAGTTAACACCCAAGCTCTTTTTGATCAGTTTCTATCTGGTCACAACTTTCTGGGTCACTTGAAGTGCAGCCTTTGCAAGCACCAGTTTGTTCCTCTCTGCATCTGTTGCACATTGGTGTGTCCAGGTGCTTCTGTAAAGAGTCTGTGCACCAGTTTGTGTGTGAGTGAGCAGGGAAAAAGAGAAGAGCACCAGATCCTCTCCTCATGGGGCTGAGCTCTGCTGCTGCATCCCCATGCCACCTCGCTCACGGCAGCAGCTGAGTCCTGGTCTTTCAGGGGACATGTGTGGCAGTGTGGGGGACCCTGACTGCTCAGCCCCAAGACCTTGGGTCACAGAGCAGCAGGAGGGTGTCCATGGAGGGGATGGTCCTTGGAGCCCTGGCTGGTCTCATCTGAGACGTGGCCTGAAGACACCTCTGCCTCCACCGGGCACTGCTGAGAGCCCAGCTAGCAACTGCTAATGAGCATGGGGGGGTCTGAGAGCTGAAGTCCCCTTTGTGCTACCAGCAATGTCAGGGTCTGGCACGGAAAGGAAAAACCCCTGCAGTCTCTGCTTCTGACCAGGAGCTGGAAAGGATGCTGGTGCCTGGGTAGCTTAGAGTTACCTTTGCAGGTGGTGTGGATCTCATCTCGCAGGTCATCACATGACTGTGGGTTCCAGGGGGCGGAGGGACACTGCCAGAAAGACATGTTGCTCTCCCCACACTCCACGTGATCCAGCCAGGCAGGCCCAGACACTCTGCCATAGGGCAGGCGTGTCTCCAGGGTCCCTCCATCCCCACAGCCCAGCTCCTTGCACGCCAGCGACACCGTTCTGGCAGTCATGGAGTTGGAGCAAACACTCCCCCACGTCCCGTTGTAGAAAACCTGCAGGTGCCCCGAGCAGTTGTTGCTGTTCTCCAGCCTGAGGGACACAAACTCTGGGAGGAAAGGCCCAAGGGGAGAACAGGCTGGTCAGGGCTGCGGGAGCAGGGGTGCCCCTGCAACCCCAAGGCCCTCAGCCAGGAAAAGTTAGAGCCAACAAGTCCCGCTTGGCCTCATGGGCAGAGAATACTCCCTGATGAACAGACCGCCCTGCCCTTCCCATGAACCCTTGGGGAGAGCTGAGCTCTACAGGGACCCCTGGGTGGGACTGAGGGGCCCTGTGCAGGGGTGTCCCCAGGATGGGCTTTCTCAGGGGCTCAGAGGAGGCCAGGAAGCGCCTCGGCCCTTGTCAGCTCTCCCCTTGTCCCAGCCTCCCCGGGCACTGGGCTCCCCCCAGAGCCCCTGGCACAGACCTGAGCAGACGACTCCTGCGTCCTCTTTGTGCCCACAGTTGTGCTCCCCCCAGGGCCCTGCCGGACAGGCCCAGAGAGCAGCTTCAGCCCCGGAGCAGTTCACGCCATCCAGCCAGATCTGCCCAGAGCCTGCCCCGAACCCTGCAGAGCCAACGGCCTCCAGGGCCCCTCCACAGCCCAGCTGGTGGCAAACGACGGCAGCGTCAGGCAGGTCCCAGCCGTCATCGCAGACAGTTCCCCAGCTGCCCTGCTGGTAGATCTCCACTCTCCCGGCGCAGCGCCCAGGCCCGTTCACCAGCCGGACCTGCCGGCTCCCTGCAGCGGGAAGAAGCCCCGGCTGCCATCAGGGGCTGCTGCCCACCCAGCCCAGAGCCCGGGGGGGGCGCTGCCGTGACACTCACCCCAACAAACGACCCCCACGTCCTCGGCAATCCCTGCCCCCAGGGCACTCTGTGGCAAGGAGGTGTTGCAGAGGCTCAGGGTGGCCTCGTGCCCCGTGCACCGGACCCCTCGCAGCCCCACAGGACCCCTCCCTCTCTGAGCCTTTGGGGGGCTGTAGGCTTCTTCTGCCTCTCCACACCCCAGCTGCCGGCACACCACGCGGGCCTCCTGCATGTCCCACTGCTCCTCCAGGACTCTGCCCCACGTCCCACGCTGGAAGATCTCCACTCGCCCGTCGCAGCGGCTCCCTCCACCCACCAGCCGCAGGGACAGGGAGTCAGCTAGGCCTGGGGAGAGCAGCCATGGCCCAGCCCTTGGTGGCACTGGGCACAGGAAAGGACAACTCTCTGCCACCAACTCAACTGGGACAACTTGCTGCTGAAGCCAACTGTCCACTGGGACGGCTGTCCACTGCACAGCTCGCCACTGGGACATCTCTACGCTGGGATATCTCTACACTGGGACAGCCCTCCATGGGGACAACTCTCTGCAGACTGGCAGCACAGCTCTGTGTCACTGCCAATCTGCACAGAGTTGTCCCCGTGGAGAGCTTTCCTGACACAGAGATGTGCCAGCAGCAAGTTGTCCCCGTGGTGAGTTGCCCAGTGGAGAGCTGTCTCAGCAGGAAGTTGTTTGCAGCCAAATGTCCTCTGGCGAGTTGGCAGTGAAGAGTTCTCCTGGACCTGCTCTCTGTGGGCAGCTGAGGGGCCAAGGCTCCCTGGCACTGGTTTCCCAGGCCTGGAGCCTTCCCCAGCCAGACGCCAGCTTTGCTCGTGGCAGGGCAGAGCCACAGAGCACGTCCCTGCCAAGGCAGTCAAGGCAGCTCCCGCAGGAGGCAGCAGTGGTCTGGGGACAGGCAGTGCCAGGACAGGCCTTGCCCAGCCTGGGCACTGGCCCTAGCCCTTCTGAGACACCAGGCACAGCCCACATATGTCTGTCCACCTGCATCCCTGGGGATGGGGGACTGGGAGCTGGTGTCCCTGGCAGGGAGCAGAGCTACAGCGGCCTGTCCCAGCAAAACAGGATATGTTTGGGGCTTGTGTTGATGAGAAGCCAGGGCAAAGCCCAGATCCCCTATGCAATTCACCCCCCTTCTCTGCTGCTCCTGCTGGGGGCCCCCAGGCAGCCCCTGTGGGGGTGAAATCAGGCCCTGAAGATATCCCTGGGGGGCTGGACAGGGGTGTCTGCAGCCAGAGGGATAGAGACCAGCCCTGCAGCCTGCGCCAGGCTCATCCCCCAGTGGGAGAGCAAAGGATCCTGGGTCTGGCAGTGGCCCTGGGGGCTGAGCTGCCCCTCTGGGTGGCAAAGATACCTACTACTCCTCCGTCCTCTGTTCTCCCACAGCAGAGCAGTCAGTCCGAGCAGGACAAGCCCTCCAGCTCACCCCTGGTGACTCCTGGCACTGCCACGGGGTCCCCTGCTTGGGATTCCCATCTGGCAGGCAAGAGGAAAATGGAGCTAATCCTTTTGATTTGCACTCACCCGAGCAAATGACAGCGGCGGCGTCCTCGTGGGAGCAGGGCGAGGCCCCCAGGGCAGTCACTGGGCACTGGCCCAGCTGGGCTTCAGTCCCGTCACAGTGGAATGAGTCTCTCCAGACAGGGCCAGCTCCTCTCCCAAAGTACCCTCCTTCAGGAATGGACTCAGCAAAGCCACAGTTGAGGTGACGACAGAGAACGTGAGCATCCTGAAGATCCCAGCGAGAGGCGCAGAGGGTGCCCCAGGTCCCCAGCACGTGGACCTCCACCCTCCCCTCACACGCCGTGCTGCCGTTCACCAGCCTGAAGCCCGTGTACTCTGGGACAGAGAGAAGGGTGAGAGACGCTGGATTTATCTGCTCGCTCCCTCCGCAGCTGCAGGAGAGGCCAACTGGAGAAGGCCCTGCCTTTCTCCTCCTCCTGCCTGACTGCAGGGCTGCAGACAGCCACATCCCCTCCTGTCCTCACCCCCGGCCCGGCACTGTCCCTGCCCTGCTCCCCTGCCCCCAGCAGGACCCTTTGTGTGGGACACCCCAACATGAGTCCTTACGGGTACAGGTGAGACCAGCGGTGTTCCTGTGGGTGCAGGTTTGGTTCCTGGGGGATCCCCTGGGGCAGGAGGCCAGAAGGGATTCATTTCCCACACACTGCAGCTCTCTGTCCCACATGGCACCCACAGCTTCTCCAAAGGGAGCTGCGCCGGGCAGGGGCAGGGCTGCACCACACTGCAGCTCCCTGCAGACCACAGCAGCAGCTTTGGGACCAAAGGCTGAGTCACAGACACTTCGCCACTGGTTCCCATCATGGATCTCCAGGCGTCCTTGAACAGGGGCTGTCTCCTCCGACCAGCTGGACAAATCCTGGGGAAACCAAAGACCCCTGTGAGCTCCCAGAGCCCTCTGGCAGTGACACGGTCACGTCCCACCTCATCTCCAAAGCGCTGCATGCAAACAGCCCCACAAGCCCCCCAACAGCTGCCAGTGGCTGCTGATGGCACAAACACCCCAGACCTCTCCTGCCACTTCTCAGACACCAGCAGAGCAGCCGTGGGCTTGCTTCTCTCCCAGCCCCCAGCTGCAGGCACCAGGGAAACTGCTGCTGCCACCCCGGAGCCCTGGGGCTGCCTGGCCCTGACCCCAGGCCCTGCAGCACCCAGAGCACGTTGGCCCCAGGAGATGGGCCCAGACACTGTTGGCTGCTGCAGCCTGCTCTGCCCACAGGGCTCAGGGCCTGGCTGAGAAACTACTTGGAGCCACCAGAAATCATAGTGTCATGGGATGGCTTGGGTTGGAAGGGACCTTAAAGATCACCTAGATTCAACCCCCTAGACACCTCCCAATAGACAAGGTTTCTCCAAGACCCATCCAACCTGGTCCTGAACACTTCTAGGGATGGGGTTTCCACAACTTTGCTGGGCAACATGGGCCAGTGTCTCACCACCCTCAGAGTGAAGAATTTCCTCCTGATGTCCAATCTAAATCTCCCCTCTTCCAGTTTCAAACCATTCCCGGGGGCCTGGGGCCATTAAGACACTGCTGTTGGATGGGACATGTCCCAGGGCAAAGGCATGGGGAGGCTGTCCCTGCCCCCAGCTCCAGCTCTTGCCCAGGGAGGGGCCCTCAGCCAGGGCCAGAGCACGATGCCTAGTGGGCAGGTGTCCGGGCAGTGCCAGGTAGCAGCAAGAGAGTGGGCAGAGAAGCAGCCCTGGGCTGACACCAGGTCCCAGGGCACAGGCAGGCAGCAAGGCCAGGGCAGGTGCTGGCAGAGCCCCTGTTGCACAGGGCAGGCAGGACAGGCAGGACAGGCAGGGCAGCAGGTTGGCACTGCCTGTCAGGGGCCATGTCCCCAGGTGCTGGTTCTCACAGAGTGACCCTGGGAGAGGAACGAGGTGCCACCTGCCCCCCTGCTCCTCTGCCCAAGGCCCGCCCCTCTGAGGCCCCTCCCTTTGCTTAGGCTGAGGGACTCTTGTCTGCCAGCAGGCACAACCCAATGACGGTGGCCATCTTATCCCCTTCACTGAGGCTGTGGGTGGCTCCTGAGCAGCTCTGGGTGCCTCTGACATAGCGGCACCTGGCCCCTGGCAGCGCCAGATGGGTCCTGGCTGAGTGGGAGGAGGAAGGTGGGCACCAATAGACATAAAGTGGTAGGGAGAGAGATTAATCTCCCAGCCCCAGGAAACGATTGAGGGTGGGCTGAGTCACCCTGGGGCCTAGCAGTGGGTGGATTCACAGATTTGGCTTCTGTTGGTCTTTTCTCAGGGACCAGGGACACCAGCAATGCCACCCCAGCTTGGCAGTGGGACCAGCCACACCGGGCCCTACTCTGGCACCTGCCTGTTGCTCTCTGAGGCCACATCCAGGTCCCAGTCCCAAAGGTAGGGAACAGGCTGGGCCCTTACCTGAACAGATCACTCCAGCATCCAATCTGTGATCACAGTTGAATTCACCCCATCCGAAGTGTGCACAGTCAGACAGGGCAGACTCGGTGCCATCACAGCGAACAAAACTCATCCAGATGGGGCCAGATCCTGGCCCAAAGTGTCCGTATTGAGGAGCTTCAACAGCAGACCCACAGTCCAGCTGCTTACAGACCACTGCAGCATCATCCATGTCCCAGAGGAAACCACACACGGTCCCCCACTGTCCCTGGTGTTTCACCTCCACTCTTCCAGCACAGCTCCCACCGCCATCCTTCAGCCTCATCTCCTCAGCCCCTTCAGACACCAACATGGGGCTGGTCAAGAGAGCACCGAGCCCCAGACTGCAGGTCTAAGGGTCACTTCTGCCCAGGCCCAGTCACAGACACCAGGGTGGGAGCCCTTTCCCCTCTGGGCTGTCCCTGGGGCAGTTTTGGGATCGCTCCTCTCCCCATGGTCTGTGCAGGGCTGGGGTGCTCAACTCCAGCCCTTCTGGGATGTTCACCATGGCACAGCCCTTCGCACCTCTTTCCACTGCAGCCCCCCTGCTCATGCCCAGCCACACACTGTGCCCCCCTCCCTGCACGAGACACCAGCTCCTTCTCAGCCCAGCACCCCAGAATAGCCCCATGCTTCCAGGCCCACAGCTCCCCCTGCCCAGCCCCTGCCCTGGCACCAATCAAACACACCACTACTCCTGGGCTTTCCATGTCCTCAGGGGGCACCCAGACCATCCTGAAGAACCGCTAACCCATGTCCCCACTCTTGTCAGTGCCGGGGCCCCCAGGAAAGAAATTTCTCTCCTGTCTGCATGCAGATACCCTGGTCTGTGTGGGGCACAAACAGCTCTCCTGGGGTCATGGTCCTCCAGAATATGAGGGCAGTAACCAGCACACAATCCTTCCAGGCCGCCCCAGAGCTGGGCTGGCCTCTGTGCATCACTGAGTACCACTGTCACCAGCTGAGCCACCATCAGCTCCAGAGGCACAATGTGAGGAAATAGAGGATCCCAAAAGGGTCCCACAGAAGGAGAGGTTCATAAATCCAGCCAGGCACTGGGTGCCTTAAACACTGGAGCCTTGGAAATGGAGATACTCTCTCCCACCCAGATAAGAACAGGAAGAGTGCCAAGGATCTGAGCATCTTCTGACCATTGTCTCAGTGTTGCATGGAAAGATACCCCATTCCCAAAGGGATCCACATGGCCCCGCTGATACCTACTGGCCCTGGGCTGTGGGAGAAAGGACCCAACACTTACCCCTGCACAGCTGCACCCAGAGGAGCAGCCACAGCACCTGAAGAGACAGGAGTCCCTCCATCCTCATCCAGAGCCTCCTGCCCTGCTGGCACGGCCCTGCTGCGCCCCACTCCCTGCCACGGCTCCTGGGGACTCACGGGGACAAGGGCAATGGGAGGCTGAGATATCTCTCCAGATGCCGACCAGCTGCAGGAGGAGCCAATCGAAGCAGCAGCACCTTATTAGATATCATGGGGAGCTATCTCCCCTCCGACACAGCCCAGCCCTCCAATCAACTGCTCCAGCGTCCTTCATGACCATATACGAGGGACACAGCTGTCCCGCTGCGGCTGTGATGGTGGCTGCAGGGGGGGATTGTCACGGGACCAGCTGGCTGTGGAGGGGCAGTGGGGCTGTCAGCCCTCCAGCCCTTCTCTGGGGACGGGGACCCCTGAGCATCTCCTGCCCTGGGCTGAGCCAAGGAGCAGAGCTGTGAGTGTCCAGCTGCCCCCGAGCCATGGGCACTGTGGGGCTGGGGCTGCAGCGGGGTCTGTGTCAGGATGGGGAGGGAACAGCCCCTGCCCCTGCTCCAGCCCCTGCTGTGCTGGGAGCAGCAGCTGGGAAAGGGCCTTGGCCAGGGCCAGAGCTCCATCCCAGGAGTGCTGGCTGGCCCGTCCCTCCCCAGAGAGCCCCACGGGGGGTCCCTGCAGGAGCCAGAGCTGGGACATGGCCCTGCCCTGGCAGCAGACCCAGAGGCTCAGAGTTGTCCCTGCCTCTCCTGTCACCCCAGGGCCGTTATTCCCTGAGGGCACAGCGAGAGCTGGAGCCTGCAGGTGCACAACCCACAACCCACGTGGTTTCCCCCCACAGCGCCTGGGCAGGAACTCTGTGGTTTCCTCCTGGAGCAAAGCCCAGGCACATCCCTGGGTGCCCCCAAGCCACTCCCCTGACTGCTCCACCAGGGCTGCAGGGGCTGCTCCTGCAGCCTCCAGGCACAGGCTGGGCAGCTCCAGCCCTACCACGGCCCTTGGATGGACATGCCTGCTGGCCACCGAGCCCCGCAGCCACGGGGTGACATTGGAGACGTGAGCTGACACCCTGTGACTGCCATTATGTGAGCTTGTCACGAGCCGATATCAAAAGCTTAGACATTCTTTTTTTAGCAGGAGGAGGGTTACTTAGTTTTCCAAATTAGTAGTTAGGGATCTTACTCTGGACCTTGATCTCCCTCTGGACCTGGACTGTGACCTAGGCCTTGTAGACTGATTTTGTCTTGAACTGGTTATACTATGCCAGCATTCAATCAGTTCTATTAGCTGTCTATAAGAATAACTCTGAGCCAAAAGTGAAGCTGGGATCCCTAGATTCCTGGCTTCCTCTTTAAGCTTAGCGTATGGCCCCTTGCTATCTTGTGATGTAGTACATTGTTGTGGGGAATGGATTTTTTTTCCTTCTCCCCCCCACACAAGACGGAATGCCTTTGCTGATTTAGCCAAGGACAGACTGAAACAAACTTGGCAGAAATACAGATAGCAGGCTGCCTCTGAAAGACTGGGCAATTAGCCACAAGTTAAAGGAGGAGGGCTGTGCCAGTGAGCCAGAAAACTTTCCTTCATTTGCTGGACTCGGTGATCGACTGAGCTGCCTGCAAGCACTGCAGCCGCTCCGCACGGGGGGCCTGTGCTCGCTCGCAGGGGATCATTGCCTTGAGTGCTCGTCGGAGCCTGGGAGATGCCACCCGAAGCGGAACCTGGGGGTCGTTGCCTGGACCGGAGCCGTGCCTGCCCTGCCTGCTTGCCGTGCCTGCCCTGCCTGCTTGCCGTGCCTGCCCTGCCCGCTGTGCCTGCCCGCTGTGACTGTCTGTGGCTATTGCCTGCCAAAGGGGTCGATCCAGCGGGTTGCCCCCCGTCACAGGGCTGCCCTGCCATGGAGTCGTCAGGACGCTGATCACATCCTCGCTGTGGAAGGAGGGTAACACATGCGTGCGCGCGCACACCCCCCCACACACACCCCCATCCACATACACATATTTATTGGGAACAACTGCTACCCTTCTCCTCCATTAATCATTCCCATATCTCTTCCATGGGGAGTGCACTTACTAATACCATAGAACCCTGATTTCCTTCCTGATATATGCCTAGATACCTTCCCTGAACCTCGGTCCCTCGGTTGTGTTAACCCTTAAAAAACCTGTTAGTTAAACATTGGTCTCGGTAAAAATTTGTGAGCGTGGTGGGGGAGCATTCCAATCTCCACTCTAAGACACGGTCCTGCAGTGCCCACGTGTGCGGTCTCATTCACAAACCTCTCCATTGGAGGGGGGAAAAAGTCGTGAAAGCATCCTCACAGCCGGTGGCTTTTGATATTGGCTCGCGACATTTCTGGTGTCAGAAGTGGGATAGAGGTCCTTTTCGAGCCCCCAGACCACGCTTGCAATTGTTAAAATTGTTAAATTCTTAAAAAAAACCCACCTCAATATAAAAAAGAGCACTGGGAGAATTCCTACGGATGTAGAGGACACCAGTTGTGCAGAAACCACCGAGGTTCCGGAAAGGTTGGATGTGCCGAGCCTTGCATATGAAATGTTACAGGCTAATTATGAAGAGCTTACAGAACAAGTATCACAGCAAGAAGTTAGGGAGTTAGAGTTACAGCAGGAGGTTAAGGAATTACAGCAGGAGGTTAAGGAATTACAGCAAGAGGTTAAGGAGTTAAAGCAGGAGCTTACAGAGAAAACATCACAGCAAGAGGTTAAGGAGTTACAGGAGAAGTATAGTAAGTTGCAGCAGGAATTTGAAGGGTTACTGCAAAGGCTTGAGTGTGGATCTGCAGGGGCGCAGAAGGAGAAGTGGCATGAAAAATGTAAGCAGCTGCAATGTGAATATAAGAAGTTACAGCAGGAATATGATGCGCTGCAACAGGAGGCTGTAAAGATAGATAAGAAATATAGGGAGTTGCACAAGGCATATAAGGAGGTGCAACAAACCCTACCACAGCCCCAACGAGAGAAAATAGGCATGTAACAGGAGATGGAAGGGATGCAGCAAGAAGTTAGAGTGCTACAAAGAGAG
Organism: Hemiprocne comata; assembly: GCA_020745705.1. NCBI lineage: Eukaryota > Metazoa > Chordata > Aves > Apodiformes > Apodidae > Hemiprocne > Hemiprocne comata. The sequence continues at coordinate 15,688,159 of CM036615.1, forward strand.
CAAACAAGAGAATGAAAACCTGCAACAAGAGATTAATAATCTGCAAGAGCAGTTAAGACAAAAGGTTGCTCCCCCTTCTAAGAAGGAGGATGTGTCTGAGAGTGATCAGTCAGATCCAATTCAGGACACAGCAGAAGTTTCCGAAGGGCAGGAGAATGTGCCAAATCAAGTTATTAGCCGGGTCCTTGACATGAAAGAATGGTCTTTAAAAGAAAAAGTTAGAGTTCTTAACACAATTGTAGAACAGCAGCTGGCCGCCGCCTGTTCGCTCCCTCTGTCCCCCCAAGCTAATGGAGGGTCGGAGGATGTAGCTGTCAAGATAGATGAGCTGTGTAAAGGAATGCAAGAATTGACAGGTTATGTTAGTGCTCCTCACTATAGTTTGGAAGAGGAGGAAGAGCAGGAGGAAGGGGAACATAGACATGTGCATCCAGTTAGGACAACTACTTATTCTCAAAGAGCAGGTGCTGCACAGAGAGATGTGGAGGAAAAAGAAAAACCTTACACTTCACTAGAACTGGCAAAACTTAGAAAGCAATACAGCAGGCTTCAGTCTGAGATGGAACCTGAATATGTGATGAGTGTGTCCCTCACAGGGGGAGACGATATTCTGTTAAATGAACACGAAGCTGGTTGGTACTGGGGACCTGGAATTGTTTTAGTAACTGGAGAACCGGATCACCCCTGGTCTCTAACTCAGCGTGTGGCTTTTTGTGTTGGCGACACCGAATCTCGGGGTGTTGGATTCCATGTGGGCTTCTCAGTTTTTGTTTTGTCTATCTCTATTCACCACTGTGGGGAACGGACTAGTTCTCCCCACACACAACGGAATGCGTTTTAAGCCAGCAAAGTGCCTCTTGAATCCAAGGACAGACAGAAACAGCCTTGGCAGAAATGCAGATAGCAGACTCCCTCTGAAAGACTGGGCACTTAGCCACTATACACATCTCCTTTTCAAGCTCCAGAAGGTTCCACCCTGACATGCAGGCAGTCAAGCAAAGGAGGGAGGAGAAAGGCCTGGATGAGAAAGGAGCTCCTGACAATAACCAAGAATGAAGAGGAAGCACAGAAAAGGTGGCAGGTGGCTGTCTTCCAGCTTCAATTGTTCTGTGCAGGAGAGAGCCATTTCTGTGTGTGTGTATTGGTCTGGGCAGGAGCAAACTCAGGGCATGATGGGATCCTGGAGCCAGCTCCTGAAGAGATGGAGGGTCTAAGGAGAGATCCATAATGTCTGTGTATCTATACAGGTATGGATTTTCCACTAACATAACCCGGCATTCAAACAGCCCAACCCTCATTCACTTACTCTCCACTGACCCTGGCTTTGCTCACATTGTATCCTCACTAGTAGTTTGGAGATGGTTGTCATGGTAATTCCTACCTGGGTTGGAACTTCTACTGACCTGGTGCCTCCCTTAATTGTATGCAGTGCCCTGCAGCTCCTCATCCTTTTGTCTTGCGACAGACACCACAAACACGGTGAACCATCTGCACACAAATATTAATAGCTAACCAGGTGGAGCGTCAGTCCAGAGGGACCTTTAGAAACTGGGACAGCAGACCCCAGCTGACCCAAGGGATATTCTGTACCATATGACACCATGCTCAGCAGACGAAGCTTAGGGAAGGAGAAGGAAGGGGGCTTGTTTCAAGTGATGGCCTTTGTCTTCCGAAGTAAGGGTTATGCGTGATGGAGCCCTGCTGTCCTGGAGATGGCTGAACAGCTGCCTGGTCATGGTAGGAGTGAAGGAATTCCTTGGTTTGCTTGGCTTGTGCTTACTGCTTTTGCCTTACCTATTACACAGTCTTTATCTCAACCCATGAGTTTTCTCAGCTTTACTCTTCCAATTCTCTCCCCCACTCCATCGCTGGGGAGTGAGTGAGCAACTGTGTGGGGCTTAGTTGCTGGCTGGGGCTAAATCACAACAGCTTCTCAGGCACCATTGATGTCATCATAATATCCCAACCCATCAGCCCTCTTGTGGCCTAACATCACCATGATCTTCCAAGACGTGTCTTTCAGCTTCTCCAGAAGACATGACCAAGCCATGTGCCTGCTGCTGTCCTCTCGTGTACGCTAGTGGAAGGGATGTGAGAACCCATATCCTAGGCTTCTTCCTGGATGGGCCTACCAGGAACTGAGGCAGAAGGGACTTTACAATCAGTGTGTCAATAAGGTGCCTTCTGCTGGCCTGTTTAGGTGGCTGGCAAATGTGAGCTTAAAAGCATAAAAGCACATATCCCAGCCGAGAGTCAAGGGCTGATCCATGAGCGGCCTTCCAGTACCTGAAGGGGCTTACAGGAAAGCTGGAGAGGGGCTTTTTACAATTTTGCTGTGTCTCTAGTCCAGCCCCACGGAGGGGTCATACATACAACTCTCCTGCCCCAGTAGCCTCTGTATCAGCAGAGGTAAGAAACGACCTTGGAGTCTCAGCAGAAACATCAACATTCCAGTGTTATCAGTCCACTAGCTGGAACACTTGCTGCTAGTTAAAAGGGAGCTTCCTGAAGGGAAAAAAAATCAGTAAAAGGAAAATGAGCTTCATCCTGGCTCAACCCAGGACATTCCACCCCTTATTCCAGACCATATATTACATATAGCCTCTATATTTTACCAACTGTCAAATGAAGGATTCTACCCCACAGTCAGGTTACCTTGAGGTACATATTGTACTTCACCATCCTCCATCATCACACACCAGGTATGTCCAGGTCCCTGAGGTCCCTGAGCTCCCTGAGCAAAAGCAACACCCCAGACAGGTTTACCTTTGCCTGAAGCAGGATAAACCCAAACAGGTTTCTTTCACATACCACAGGGACTTGAATCCCCAGTGTGTAGAAGGTCTGACTGAGCAGGACCAGCCCGACTGATGGATCCCCTGGTATTAACTAACCAGGTGGCTTTTGCCAGATTTTTGTCCCAGTTTTTGAAAGTTCCACCACCCATTGCCTTCAGGGTAGCTTTTAACAGACCATTGTACCTTTCAGTCTTCCCTGAGGCTTGTGCATAGTACGGGATATGGTAGATCCTCTTGATACCATGTTCTTTGGCCCAGTCAGTCACAAGGCTCTCCTGAAATGAGTCCCATTATCAATGTTTTCTGGAGTACCATGTGCCCAAAAGACCTGCTTCTCAAAACCCAGGATGGTGTTCCGGGCTGTGGCATGAGGCACAGGACATCTTTCCAACCATCCTGTACTTGTTTCCACCATTGTAAGCACACAGCGCTTACTCTGGCAGGTCTGAGGCAGTGTGATAGAATCAACTTGCCAGGCCTCCCCACACCTGTACTTTGACCACCTCCCCTCATACCACAAAGGTTTCAACTGTTTCGCCTGCTTAGTTGCAGCGCACATTTCACACTCATGAATCACGTGCGCAACAGCGTCCATGGTTAAGTCCACCCCTTGGTCACGAGCCCATCTGTATGTTGCATCTCTGCCCTGATGACCTGAATTGTCATGGGCCCATCCAGCTAAACAGAGTTCACCCTTATGTTCCCAGTCCCAGTCTATTTGGAACACTTGAGCAGCCTCACCTGCTTGTTGGTTGGTCGATGTTCCTCAGTGGCTTGACTCAGAGGTCCGTGTGCATCTACATGATGCACTTTGACAACCAGTTTCTCTATCCGAGCTGCAATGTCTTTCCACAGCTCAGCCACCCAAACAGGTTGACCTATTCACTGCCAGTTGTTCTGCTGCCACTGCTTTACCCAACCTCACAAGGCATTTGCTGCCACCCATGAGTCAGTGTAGAGATAGAGTCTCGGCCACCCCTCTCACTAAGCAATGTCCAAAGCCAGCTGGATGGCTTTTACCTCTGCAAATTGACTCGGTTCATCATCTTTCAGCTGCTTGTCTTACCAGTCATGTAGGACTCCACACAGCAGCTTTCCACTTCCGGTGGTCCCTACAAACCAACAGGAGCCATCGGTGAACAGAGCAAATTGTTTCTCAGTCTCTGGTAGATGATCATATGGTGGAGCTTCTTGAGCCTGTCTCAGCACTTCTTGAGGTGTCATTCCAAAGTGTGTGCCTTCGGGCCTGTAATTGCTTCTACGATACCTGGATGATTAGGCCTTCCTATCTGAGCTTGCTTGGTAATCAAAGCAGTCCATGTACTCCAAATGGCATTGGTGGCATGATGGATAGGAGAAAGGTTACTCTGGAACATGAAGCTCAGTACTGGTCATCTGGGCACCAGGAGGAGCTGCGCTTCAGTGCTGATCACTTCCGAAGTGGCTCTAACTCCTTCATATGCTGCAAGTATCTCCTTCTCAGTGGACGTGTAGTTGGCCTTGGAACCTCTGTAGCTCCAGCTCCAGAATCCCAAGGGTCGACCTCGAGTCTCCCCTGGTGCTTTCTGCCAGAGGTTCCATGGTAGGACCTGTGGACCCAGCTGCGGTGTAGAGCACATTTTTGATGTTTGGCCCTGTTCAAACTGGTCCAAGGGTCATTGCCTGCACAATCTCCTCTTTAATCTGCTGAAAAGCTCTCTGTTGGGCAGAACCCCATTTAAAGTCACTCTTCTTTTGGGTCACCTCATAGAGAGGTTTCACAATTTCACTGTAACCTGCAATATGCATTCTCCAGAAACCAACGGTCCCTAAAAAGTTTTGAGTGTTCTTTTTGTTAATTGGTGGGGCCATAGCTGTTATTTTGTTATTCACATCCATTGGGATCTGGTGACGTCCATCTTGCCACCTGATTCCCAGGAACTGGATCTCTCATGAAGGTCCCTTGACCTTGCCTCTTTTTACAGCAAAACCAGCATCCAGAAGAATTTGGATGATCTTTTTACCTTTCTCAAAGACTTTTTCTGGTGTGTCACCCCACAAAATGATGTCATTGATATACTGCAGGTGTTCTGTAGCTCCACCCTTCTCCAGTGCAGTGTGGATCAGTCCATGGCAAATGGTTGAGCTGTGTTTCCACCCCTGGGGCAGTTGATTCCAGGTGTAGTGGACTCCCCTCCAGGTGAAAGCAAACTGTGGCCTGCACTCTGGTGCTAGAGGACTAGAGAAGAAGGCATGAGCAATGTCCAGAGTGGCATACCACCTGGCTGCTTTTGACTCTGTTGTATTCAGATTCACGTTCTACCAACAACCCATAGAAAGTTTAGAAACTTCTCTACTATTCCTTTTATTCCTTTCCGATCTTCCAGTTTCAAAGGGTATTGTTTAACTCTTACTGGCTGTGCCCCAACCTTAAGTCCTATGACTACTGGGGCAGCATTTTTAGCTCTCCCAGGTGTCTCAGATGCCCATACCCCAGGGTATACCTGGTCCATTATCTCCTCAGACACCTTGGACTTCACTGGAGTGTGAATCAGAGGCAAGCTTAATATCTCAATCAGTTGGTCCTCCCCAACCATTAATTCAATTTTTCCTTTATTAAACTCAATCCTTGCCCCCAGTTGTTCCAGTAGATCTCGCCCCAACGGAGATTTCGGAGAGCCAGGCATGTACAAAAATTTATGAATCCCTACCTGCTTTCCCAATTTATACTGAAGAGGTTTTAGGAAGAATGCTTTTTCTCGCTGGCCAGTTGTGCCCACTACCATCACAAAATCACTACCCTTAGGCATTAATTGTTGGTTCCATACAGAAAATGAAGGTCTTATAAGGGAAAATAATCTTTCACATCCCCTCCCACAATTTTATAGTGGTCTCCTGCTAAATCTCCAGCTGTTTTTAAGACCAATTGTTTTTCACTCTCCATCAAATGTTCCAACAATAACTGTATATCATTCCAGTCTGGATTATGTTGCTTAACTATGAACTGGAAATGTTTTACAACATTGACGGGGTCAATACGATAATCTTTTGCCACTTTTTTCCATGCATCCAAATAATTAGTTGAAAAAGGTATTTTATTAATACAGTCCCACCATCTGCCCCCACAGCCTCTCTTAAAGGGGCTTGGATTACTATTTCTGTAGTGTGTTTCCGAGTCCTGGATGCCACCAGACTGTCAGGGGGTGTTGAATCCCTGTCTGTGCCTTCACTCTGTGGTTTTGGTGGGTGTCTGAAGACATCAATGCAGGTTTCTCTGGCATCTGGAACAGGTTTAACCGGTTCCAATCTAGTGCATCTCTGGCCAAGACTACAGGCAGAGCAGCATCTCCTCAGGGTATTTTTCCTCCTTTTTATCTCCTTTTTATAATCTCTTTCCATTGCCAGCACCAGGGGTTGCGGGGTGCCATGACACTGCAGTCCCACTGCCATTCTGGGTGGTTCCGGAGAGAGAAAAACATATCTGCATATGATACTTCATCCCATTTTCCTTCCCTCCTTAAGAACAACATTAGCTGTAAGATGGTATTATAATCAAGGCTTCCATTCAGGGGCCATTTTACTCCATCTTCCAATCTATATAATGGCCACCATTGGTTACAATATTTGATGAGGGTCTTTTTGGCCAGCACCACCCCTGTTTCTCCAGCCACATCTTTCCAATGAGTCAAAACACACCCTAAAGGGATCTTTTTAGCCACTTCCCCACTCTGGGAGTTTCCCATTTTTAGTTAATACACAAAACAAAAACCCAGGGTTTAACAAACAAAACAAAACCACAGATTTCAACAAACAAAATAACTTTTGCTTTGTTCGTCTCCAGCCGGACCCCTCGCGGAGGGGTGGATCAGAACTCCTCATTTGCTTTGTATTTAATTATACGTCTCACTCACTTTCACTCATACAAAACACTTCTCACTCATACACCTCTGAGTTTGGCCAGCTGACCACCATAGCTGCTCGCATCTCCCCTTGGACTCGACAGATCCTCACCCTGAGGGACTATGCTGTGTGCCAGACGTCTCTGCGCGCCTTACCAGCAGCCCTTTCCCTTTAAACGTACCTTGTCTGCTGTAGAAGATGGTCCTTGTCTGTCCCTGCAGTGATCTGAGTGAGTGGGGGAGTCCTCCTGAGCATTCTCGGGTGCGCCCTGAGGAGTCCTGTTCTCAGCAGGTCCTGCAGCTGGACAGAGAGGGTCCCATCTGGGGTGCCAAACTGACGTGCGGAAACAAACTTCCCAACCCCAGAGAGGTTATAAAGAAGGTACGTTTATTACAGCGCTGGGTGCAAGGGGGATCGCTCCTCCTAGCTTGCACACCTGAGTCAACAAAAGCTTGACTTTTATCTAGCAGTTACATGAATATTCATTAGATCTCTTGGGAGAGGCATTGTTTATTACAATTAGTTCCCCGCCTAGTTCCGCATGCGCAGTGCTGTCTGGTAGCGGTCTTATGGGGTCTTCAAGATGAAGGCTGGAAGTCTTCCTCGCAGTGAACTCTTAACTTGGAAACACTTTGACTCAGTTAGTGACGAATAGTAACTACAAGTCCGGCTGCATCTAGTTCTGCTTAGCCAAGGAGAATTCTTACAGCACAGATAAGAGACTGCTATGCCCCTTATCTAAGGAATGTAGCACATCTTGGCCTTCTGTTGTCTGTTCAAACAGTCTTAACCTTTTTTTTCCCAATTCGTCCCGTCACTCCAGAGATAGTTACGGATTCTGTCCCTTCATGATCCAATGGCATTAGGGTGCACTGTGCCCCAGTGTCCACCAAGGCTCTATACCTTTGTGGTTCTAATGTGCCAGGCCACCTAATCCACACAGTCCAGTCAACTCGGTTGTCCCTCTCCTCCTCCTGGCCAGAGGCAGGGCACCTGTAACGTTGAGCATTTGAGGTTGAAGCACCAGCCTGGGTAGAGACTGGTGCAGTCTTCTTCCTGAAAGAACCATCTCCTGCCTTTGTTCTCTTTAGTAGCTCTTGCACATGTATCTGGAGAATAGCAGTGGGTTTATTGTCCCAGGTTCTCATGCTCTCTTTAAAATAATTATGCAAGAGAGACCACAGGTGGCATCAAAGTGGGTCCCGTCTCTCTTGCTGCTGTCTCGTAGCAGGATGTCTCCTCTTAATGGCTGCAACACGTGACCAGTTGTCTCTAGGGAGCTACTGGGGATTACCTTCCCATCTATTCTGCATCTTATTCTTTCTGTCAGTCATTTGTTCAATGGCTGAGGTGTGGAACTGATGGGAATCAGAGATCATGTCTCCATACTGTCGTGCTCTGAAAGCCACTTCACGCACAGTTGGTCTTGTGTTGTCATCAATGCATCCCATGAAGGAGAATATATGGGCACGTGCTGCTGGTACAGCCTGTGCAAACCTCGGGAACATTTGTGTGTCACACAGAACATCATCAGGATTTGTAAGTCCAGTGTTATCCTAGATCACCTCTCGCACAGCTCATTCTCTCCAATAGGTGATGGCTCTCTCAAGAGTGGGTGTTCTGCTTCGGTGCCAGTCGATGTCACCCTTCTGGGGGTATCTCTCCCTCACAGCTGAAAGAAGTCGGCCCCACAGGGTGGTAGTTCCCATCTTACTACCAAGTGCCCTATCAATAGCAGCATCTCTGGCCAGGGATCCCAACTGCTTGGCTTCTCTCTCATCCACGTCGTAGGTTTCAGCCACACTATCATAGCATTGGAGCAACCAAGGAAGAAGTCCCTCACCATCAATGTGGGTAAAGTCCTTTCTCATGAGGAGCAGTTCCTTTAGAGAGAAAGGCTGGACAAGATCATCGTTGTCATCTGCTTGAGAAGGGCCAGCTTTTCTATCTGCTTGAGAGTGGTCTGATTTCTTATGTGCTTGAGAAGAGCCTGCTCCTTTATCTGCTTGAGAAGTACCTGCTCCACCACCTGATTTAGAATCGTCTGCTTTCTCAGTTTCAGTCTCTAACATTGTTTGAAGAAACTTTGGATTTCTCAGATGGGTGCAGGTAAAAGGGCTGGAGCCTTTTGCCTTTGAATCAAAGGGGACTGGACTTAATCTTTGCAGAAGCAGCTGTTTTGGTAGCAGTACCAGTGGTGGCAGCAGCAGCAGAGGTGGTAGCAGCATCACGGGTGGCAGCAGCCTTGCCTGTAGGGCATTGGCAGTGAGTGGAACAACACCTCACCCTACGCATCCACAATACATGATAAACATTCAGCAGAAGCATCCCTACTGAAACAATGCTGTTCAGATCAAGAGCTGGGAGATTCAGCCTGAGAGAAAAATGGAGAGGTAGAACTGGACCTGCTACTGCCATTACCAACATAGACCTTTTTGTTCACTCGAGGGTCTGTACCATAACTGTACACATACAGTGCCCCCATAAAGATCAATATCATAAACCCTAGAACCACTAGGCTGGTCATTATACGGTTGATCATGGCTACAGTTCTGTCGAGACACCATAAAACAATAACGAGAACAGCTCCACAGAGCAGGGTGATCCTGGCTGCACACCACATGTACGACTGCATGTTGGGAAAAATGTCCTGCAGAAACATTCCAGAAAATGTCTGTTCAGTTTTCAATCTGTCATTAAATCCATCAGAAGTGTTGCCCATTGCTAGCTGAGGGATTCCTCCCATCAGAGATGGAATTTTAAACATTCCCAGTTAGTGAGAATTTATAGCCTGGGCTTACGATCATGCCCCACGTTCGGTGCCAATAAATTGTTTTCACCGTTTGACTCAGGATTGGCAAATAAACCAGAGACAACAATGCTCTTGATCCCCTCCCCCTCCCACCCAGGTAGGGAAGGAGAGAGAGAATTAGCAGAGAGACTTTGCTGGATTGAAAACTAAGTTAGACAGCTTTAATTATATGTACAATTTTATACAAGTGTGTTCAGGAATGTGCAAAAGCCTCTTGCCTCCCCCCACCCCCAGCAGCTCCCCTGGCATCTCCTGAGCTGTGAGCAGTCCTGAAATGTCTCAGCCCACAGGCAGGAGATAAGGCAGAGCAGACAGGGGCTGTGGGGAGAGTTTTGAGTTCAGAGATGCCTGAGCCTGGGGCCGACAGTGATGCATGGATAGAGCACTCCCTGGACACCGGCCATGTATGGAAGAGAAGGGAAAAGAAGCAGGAAGGAAGTTGTCTCCTGTGATCTCTGACCTTCCTCAGAGCTTATGTAGATCTATGGAATGGAATCCCTTTGGTCAGTTCTGCTGTCTGTCTAGTCCAGCTCCCCTACAGGGGGGTCATAGATATGACTCTCCTGCCCTGGTAGCCTCTGTAGCGACAGATTCACTGAGTAGAACAAACTGACCTTTGCATCTCAGCAGAAACATCAGCATTCTAGTATTATCAGTCCTCCAGCTGGAACACTTGTTGCTAGTTAAAAGAGAGCTTACTGAAGGAAAAAAAAAATCAGTAAAAGGAAAATTAGCTTCATCCTGGCTCAAACAAGGACAGTGAGGAACTGCAGGATGCTGCAGATGAAGGAGGCACTAGTTTAATTAAATTCATGGCCAAGGTAGGAATGCCCGTGGTGACAAGCTCAGAAACACCAAGTACACCAGGTACAAAGAAAGCTAAGCCAGGGCTGGGGAGGAAAGGGTGAATAGAGATGGGCGGTTTCCATGGGAGGGTACAGGGATCACAGAGGATCACAGAATTGCTGGAGTTGGAACAGACCTCTGGAGATATTCTAGTCCAACTCCCATGCCAGAGCAGGTCCACCTAGAGCAGGTTGCACAAGGTTTCATCCAGACAGGATTTGGATGTCTCCAGAGAAGGAGACTCCACAATGTCTTTGGGCAGCGTGTTACAGTGCTTTGTCACCCTCAGAGTAAAGTCTTTCCTCAGGTTCAGACACAACTTTCAGTGCTCCAGCTTGTGCCAATTGCCCCTTGTCCTGACACTGGGACTACTGACAATGTTCTGCTCCACCCTACTGACACCCATACTTTAGATGTGTATAGACATGATGAGGTCTCCTCTCTGTTCTCCTCTCCAGGATAAACAGTCCCAGCTCTCTCAGCCTGTCCTCATATGGCAGATCCTCCAGTCCCCCAATCATCTTTGTTTCCCTCCACTGGACTAATTTCAATATTTCCCTCTCTCTCTTGAATGGGAAGCCCAGAAATGGACAGAGTTTTCACGATGTGGGCTCACCAGGGCAGAATAGAGGGGCAGGAGGACCTCCCTCGACTTACTGGCCACACTTTTCTTAATGCACCCCAGGACACCATTGGCCTTCTTGGCCACAAGGGCACATTGCTGGCTCATGGTTAACTGATTGTCCACCAGGACTCCAAGATCTTTCTCCTCAGCGCTGCTTTCCAGAAGCTCAACCCCTCACCTCTACTGATGCATGGAGTTTTTCCTTCCCAGGTGCAGGACCTTACATTTGCCCTGGTTGAACCTCATGAAGTTCCGCTCTGCCCAACTCTCCAGCCTGTCCAGATCACACTGGATGGCAGCAAAACCCTTGGGTGTGTCAGCCACCCCTCCCAGTTTGGTATCATCAGTGAACTTGATGAGGATATTCTCTGTCCCCTCATCTAGGTCATTGATGAATATGTTGAACAAGATCAAACCCAGCACTGACCCCTGGGGAACACTGTTGGATACAGGCCTCCAACTCAACCCTCCACCATTGATCACAACCCTCTGAGCTCTGTCACTCAAATGGATGGCCAAGAGGAAGAAATTGCAAGTGGTGAAAGAGGGAAAAATAAAGATGAAGCAGTGGAAATGGTCAGATCTGTTTGGGAGTACCTGCCAAGCAGCCCTACAACTGAGCAACAAGAAAGCCACAGATCATCTGAACAAAGTCCTTTCTGTCGGGCTTCAGTGGTCACTGGGAACTTGAGAGCTTTCCCTCCCATCATAAAGGGAAGATCTGTTGTGGATGGAAGCACAGAAACATTCATGCTCAAGGGGACTTGAGGAGGTCTCTAGGCCAACCTGCCTTGGCTCAGCTAATGCCCATTGGCCCTCTGTCCTGGTTTATTTGCAGATCCTGAGTGAAACTGTGACACCGTCATCCTCTGTGTTGGTTTTGTCTGGGACAGAGCTACTTTTCTTCACAGTGGTTGGTGTGAGGCCATGTTTGGGTTTGTGCTGAGAGATGTGGGTAACACAGGGATGTTTGAGTTGTTGCCAAGCCATGCTGACATGAAGCCAAGGACCTTTCCAACTTCTCACCCTGCCCCTGTCCTGCCAGCTGCTGCTCTACAGGAAGCTGGGGGAGACAGAGCCAGGACAGCTGACCCAAACTGGCCACAGGGATGTTCCAGATCAGATGTTGTCATGCTCAGTATATAAACTGAGAGGGGGTGGTCTGGAGGAGCAATCACAGCTCAGGGACTGGCTGGGCATCAGACATTGGGTGGGAAGAGATTCCATTGTGCATCACTTGTCTTCCATGCATTTCATTTCTCTCTCTTTTTCTTTTCTCTTCTACAATATTATTGTTATTAATAATAGAAAAAGTCGTATTAATGTATTTTATGTCAGTTTTTAAAGTATTCTTATCTGAACCAATGACTTTTACTTGTTTTCAAGTCCCCTTCCCAGTCCACCAGAGAAGAGGCAGGGAGGAATGAGCAAGTGACTGTGTGGCGCTTAGTTTCTGATAGGAGATAAACCACGATGGTCCCTTCTTGGTGGCCAAGGTGGGGCTGCAAGGGTTGAGATAAGGACAGATCTGGTCAGAGTGTGTTAAACCAATCTGTTCTAAGTGTCCATTGTATTGGTTTAACAGTGTGGTGGTGCAGACCCCCCTGTTCACTGAGCCACGTTGTAACACCAGCATCAGCCAGCATTGTTCTTGCTTTAGTGACAAGTGCAGTGGGCCTGACATTGTTCTTGTTTCAACAGCAAGTGCAGCAGGCTGGGACAATCCGGCACTTTCTGATCTTGCCCACTGGAGCAGTGAGCCTGGATAATTGGGCACCTTTCTGTCCTAGTGCACATACAGTGCTTGGGGGTGATTAGGCACTCCCCAACCTGCCTGAAACTCTGCTTGCAGAACCTACCTGAGAGCCCTCCTGCTCAAACACGGACCCACTGTGAAAGTTGCCAAAGGTGATCTAACCTGAATCATGGCAATCATGGAAAATAATGACCAAGGTCAATCATCTTGGACCCTGTAAACACTGGTCTTAAGGGGGAGAATCCCACAGCTCTCCAGGATTGCATCAAGCTGCTGCATCACATGTGTCTCATGGAGGAAGCTTGTTCATCCAATTGAAAAGTAAGTAGCAGCCGTTTCTTTTGGATACAGGGGAAAATCAAATTATCTTGGGCTGGTATCATTTGACTCTGTTGGGTAATCACTGGGGGAAGAACACAACTTGTTTAATGAAATTGGGTACCAAATTTAACATCTTAATAGGTTAAGCTCCACATCTGTGTGTGTGGGTCTTTGTGCACAATTTAGTGTAGAAACTTTGTTAGATTTATACTTTAACCTCAGTATTGATTATAACTGATTCTTGATTCTTGTTGAAGATATCAGAAAATAATATAATTGAATTTCTATTTGCTACAATAGGGTTAAGCAATCTTAATTACTGCTTTTCACATCACACCACACCCATAATGATGTGCTAAAGCCCTACTCTTAAAGCCCTACACCTAAACCCCTTAGTTGTAAACCATTGAGCAGGTCTGGGACTAGGAGTGGATGCAGCTGCACCCTGACTCCTCTCTGAGAAGGAGTTTAGAAAGCAAGGGGGTCCACTCTGACCCTCATGACTCAACAAGAGGGTCTTCCTCATTCTCTTCCCTGATCCCCGTTCAAATCAGCCTGTCCTTCGTGAAGTTCCCACTGGCTGCAAAAGGGGAAACATAACCCCCATTTTCAAAGAGGGAAGGGAAGAAGACCCAGGGAACTACAGGCCAGTCAGTCTCACCTCTGTGCCTGGCAAGATCATGGAGCAGGTCCTCCTGAAGGCTCTGCTAAGGCACATGGAAAACGTGGAGGTGGTTGGTGGCAAACAACATGGCTTCAGAAAGGGCAAATCATGCCTGACAAATTTGGTGGCCTTTTATGATGCGGTCACAGAATCAGTGGACAAAACAAGAGCAACTGACATCATCTACCTGGACTTGTGCAAAGCATTTGGCTTTGTCCTGTGTGACATCCTGGTCTCAAAACTGGAACGACAGGGATTCGATGGATGGACCACTCATTGGTTAAGGAACTGGCTGGATGGTCACACTCAGAGAGTAGTGATCAACGGCTCGATGTCCAGATGGAGACCAGTGACAAGTGGTGTTCCTCAAGGGTCAGTACTGGGACTGGTGCTGTTTAACGTATTTGTCAGCAACATGGACAGTGGCATTGAGTGCATCTTCAGCAAGTTTGCTGATGACACCAAAATCTGTGGTGTGGTTGACACCCTGGAGGGAAGGGATGCCATCCAGAGGGACCTTGACTGGCTGGAGAGGTGGGCCCGTCTGAAGCTCATGAAGTTCAACCAGGCAAAGTGCAAGGTCCTGCACCTGGGTCAGGGATATTCCAAGCACAAAAACAGGATGGGGGAAGAATGGATTGAGAACAGCCTTGAGGAAAAGGACCTGGGGGTGTTGGTTGATGAAAAGCTCACCATGAGCCAGCAATATGCACTGGAGGCCAGAAAGCCAACTGCATCAGAAGAAGCATTGCCAGCAGGTCAAGGGAGATGATTCTACCCATCTACTCCATACTCATGAGACCTCACCTGGAGTATTGCATCCAGTTCCGGTGCACTGTGTCCAGTTCTGGAGCTTTCAACACTAGAAGGACATAGAGCTCTTGGAGCAAGTCCAGAGGAGGCCATGAAGATGATCAGAAGGCTGGAGCACCTGTCCTACAAATACAGGCTGAGGGAATTGGAGCTTTTCAGCCTGGCAAGAGAAGGCTCTTAGGAGACCTTAGAGCACCTTCTAGTGCCTGAAGGGGCTGCAGGAAAGGTATTGAGGGACTTTTCAACCAGGGTGTGTAGTGATAGGATGAAGGGTAATGATTTTAAGCTTGAAGAGGGGAGATTTGGGTTAGACATTAGGAAGAAATTTTTTACTGTAAGGGTGGTGAGACACTGGCCCAGGTTGCCCAGGAAGGTTGTGGATGCCCCCTCCCTGGAAGTGTTCAAGGCCAGGTTGGACAGGGATTTGTGCAACCCAGTCTAGTGGAAGGTGTCCCTGCCCAGGCAGGGGTGTGGGACTAGATGATCTTCTAGGTCCCTTCCAACCCCTATCCCTGTATCAATCATTTCCCCTAATCCCTGTATAAATCACTCCCATCCATTTCCAACCCCCACATGTCCCTTCCCCATAGTAAGTCATAGACTGAACCTTGCCATCGAGTTCTGTTAAGTCACACTTTCATTCATCTGTATTACGATCACCTTTTCCTGGTATCTTTGTCAGTGATTCTGTAAGTGACCTTAAGGTCTTCCACTCTCATCTCTCAGCAGTCACTGGTCACCACGTTGGTTGGTTTGCTCTCAGAGTTGCTATGAGAGCTGTGGGATGTCACAGCTTCCTTGTTCCTGGTGGTGCTGGTTGTCAGCTCTGGAGCCTGGCTCAAGGGCATCATTGGGCTGTGCTGTGTGACCCTGATGGTGAGACTGACCAGGGATCTGGGGTCACCATTGTCCTCATCTCGGTCCTTTGGGTGCCATCCCCTGGAGATTATTAATAATTACACCTTTTATCAGTTCTCGTGGAGCAGACTTATAAAGGAGACATCACTCCCCATCTCCCCAATCTCTGCCAGGTTAATAACAACAGTGCTTGAGAATTTTGAGAATTCTGAAGATCCTTGAGATGCTGAAACCTTCATGGTCCCATTGCTAGGAACCAGCATGGTCCTGGATGTGGTTTAGGTTTTGTTCAGGGTTAAACATCTTTTTAGGTACACTAACCAGTGATCAAGCTTTTACCAGGCAAAGGTTTGACCAGTCCCTCACATGGCCTTGAGCTCCCAATGGGTGGGCAGAGTGACCTTCTATGGTATGTACACAATGACATCACAAGGGGGGCAGTAAAGCCTGATGTGGTGTTAATGGGCATGACATCTCAGTGGGGGCAGGGTGGCCTTTTACAGTAAGTATGGCCCTGAGACCATAGTGAGGGGGCAATATGGCCTTCTATGGTATGTATGGCCCCTAAATCCCAATGGGGAGGCAGTACAGCCTAATATGGGGTGTCTGGCCATGACATCACACTGGGGGACTGTATGTCTGGCCATGACATCACAGTGGCTGGGGCAGTGTAGCCTGATATGCCACGTATGGCCTTGAGATCACACGAGGGGAGCAGCATGGCCTGGTCTGTCTGTCTGTCTGTATACATGGTATGTATGGTACCCGTGTGTGCAGAACCTCCCAGACATGAATTAGCCACTTGTCAGGTCCAAGGCCAAACACCCAATCCAGCACCACTCATCACAGACCCCTCTGCACAGGTCCTTCCAGGAAAGTTCAAACCAAGCACAACACAAGCTCTGTTTTCCCACTCCCAGTGAAGTGCACTCTTGTCATGGCCATGAGCAGCCAGTTTCTCCAGGACAATGCTGTGGGAAATGGTGTTGAAGGCTTTGCTCAGGTCCAGGTGTACAACATCCACAGCCTTTCCCTCACCCACTAGATGGGTCACCTTTCATAGAAGGAGATCAGATTGCTCAAGTAGGACCTGCCCTTCATGAACCCATGCTGACTGGGCCTGATCCCCTGGTTTTCCTGCACGTGCTGCATAATGGCACTCAAGATGATCTGCTCCATAACCTTCCCCAACACTGAGGTCATACTGACAGGCCTGTAGTTCCCTGGATCCTCCTTCCAGCATTTGCTGTAGATGGGGGCCACATTTGTCAGTCTCCAGTCCACTGGGATCTCCCCAGTTACCCAGGACTGCTGGTAAATGAAGGAAAGTGGCTTGGTGAGCACTTTTGCCAGCTCCCCTCAATACCCTTGCTTGTATTCCTCCTGGCCCCATAGATTTGTCTGTGTCTAAGTGGTGCAGCAGGTCACTGACCATCTCCTCTTGGATTATGCGTCTCCATTCTGCTCCCCATCCCTGCCTTCTAGCTCAGGGGACTGGGTACCCAGTGAACAACTGGATCTTGTAAGGGTAAAGGGGTGAGAACTCTTGAGAATAATGGAAAGCACCTTTGTCTACATAGTTGGCTGAAAGGTGACTTCAGAAATGGTCGTTGTATCAGGATAGCTGAAAATACATGATAAGAGGCAGAATAGTGGCAATGAAGTTTCAGGGCAAGATGGAACTTTCTATGGAATATCCCTTTGGCAAGATGATGGGATTGGTAGAGGCATCTTGTGAGTGAGTGCAAGCCAGTGTTGCACCCATCTGTGAAAGAAGCCAAAAGCACAGCCCAGAGAACGCCAGGCTGTACAAGCTCACTTTACACTAAAGGAGTCACCCACCAATACCTCTTGGGTGATACTTCTGGGCATGTCCAAAAGCAGTCAGCATGGGCATGCCAAGGGTAAATCCTGCCTCACCAGTCTGACTGCCTTCATTTGTCCTTAAGGGGAGAATAGTGGACAATTGTTCACCTCAGCTTCCCCAAGGTTTGTGCCATGGTCTCCCTCAATATGCTTGTACCTAGGTTAGGACGTTACATTCTGCAAGGGCAGATGAACAGATGGGTAAAAACCCAGACCAGGCTGAGAGAGCAGAGGTGAAGGGGTCATGTCCTACCTGGAAGCCACTGGGAGATACTGGGGCATACGGGCCAGCACAGAAACTCTCCTGGGGCCTGTTCAATTTAACACCTGTATCCGTCACCCAGAGAAGGCAACTCCCATCATGTTTAACAAGAACAAATGCTGGACTCTGTGTGTCAGTTGAAATCCCAGGTACAAGTACAGACTGGGAGAAAAGTGGCTGGAGAGCAGCCCTGCAGAGAGGGATCTGGGAATGCTGGTTGGCAGCAGGCTCAATAGGTGCCAGCAGTGCCCTGGCAGCCAGGAGGGCAAACCTCATCCTGGGGCATCAAGCACAGCATAACCAGCCAGTCAAGAGTGGTGATTATCCTGCTGTGTTCAGTGAGCACTGTGTGCAGTTCTGGGCCCCACATTTTAACAGGATCTTAAGACACTTGAATGTTTCCAGAGTATGCCACCAAAGCTGGTGATGGGGCTGGAAGGCATGTCCTGTCAGGAGCAGCTGAGGACACAGGTTTTATCTAGTTGAGAGAAAAGAAGGCTGAGGGGTGACCTCATTGCTCTCCCCAGCTTCCTCAGGAGGGGACGTGGAGAGGGAGGTGCTGAGCTCTTCTCCCTGGGATCTGGTGACAGGACACGTGACAATAGGTCAAAATTGCATCAGGGGAAGTTCAGATGGGGCATTAGGAAGCATTTCTTTACCAAGAGGGTGGTTAAACACTGGAAAGATGGTTGATGCCCCAAGCCTGTCAGTGTTGAAGAGGCATTTGGAAAATGCCCTCAACAACATGCTTTAATTTTGGTCAACCCTGAATTGGTCAGGTATTTGAACTGGGTGATCATTGTAGGTCCCTTCCAACTATTCTATTCTATTCTATTCTATTCTATTCTATTCTATTCTATTCTATTCTATTCTATTCTATTCTATTCTATTCTATTCTATTCTATTCTATTCTATTCTATTCTATTCTATTCCACTCTGTATCTATAGACACCTGTAGAGGGTGGATCCCTCCAGCACCTGGGCTCAGACACTCAGTCTGCTCAGTAGCTGCCCATGGATACCATCCTCCCCACTGCAGACACCTGGACATACAATGCCCTAAGACCACAGCTCCATTCCAGTCACACACACACACACACACTCTTCAGTGCAGTCACTGTGGTCTCTCAGTTGCTGGCACTAATGACACACAGCCTGTCTGACCTCCTGGTCCTGCTCCACTTGCTGCACTCACAACCCTGTGCTTCACACAGAAGAGACATTCCCTCACACAGGAAAGCCTTAGAAAATAAGTTTAATGAGAAGACAGGACAGACTGCACTGCTCAGGCTCCTGCCCTACACTTCCTGTCCAATCCAAACGTGCTCTTCCCCTGCATCCCATAATGTGTTGTACATCTCTAGGCAAAAAACCTCCTTCATCCAAATGGTTTCACACCCAGACAATGGGGCTGCTGGCTCTCCCAGGGCAGCCCTGGAGGGAGTTAGGACAAGATCTTCATTCCTCAGGAGACTGCCATTTGGGTTCCTCCCCCCCACTGTGCCTCTGTGCTCTTCTCAGGGTGTGGAGATGGGCTCTGGATGAGCTGATGCCTCTCCTGTGGTGGGTCTGGGAGCAGCCAGGGTAGGGTATTAATGGGGTTACTGCTCCTGCCATTGTTCGTGCCACCTTGGTGTGGGCAGATGAGCTTCTTATCAGCTAACCTAACACAGTCCAACAAGAGGCATCTGTGTTTGGAGGTTACATCCATATGCACTGGTACTGTTTAACATATGGTAGCAGATCGTTGGAACTGCTGTCCAGAAATGCACCACCATTAGGGGAAAAGCTGTGCTGTTGCCCGGGCAATGGCTTCACTCAGGGCCAGTATCACAGTCTTGTTTCAAAGACTGTAGATGAAGGGATTTAGGAATGGGTACAGGACAGTGTTCAGCAAAGCTACAATTCTGTTTGTCTCCAAGGAAACATCTTTGGAAGGATGCATGTAGAGAGCAATGCAGCTCCCATATACAATGGCCAAGGTGTGAGATGTGAAGAACATGTAGTAAAAGCTTCCAGGCAGTAAAAGCTCCTTCCAGGCAGTGCTGGAAGATGTAGAATACAGAAAATGATGCCCAAGTAAAATGCCAGAGTGAAACATAAGGAACCCAGGATGACAAATGATATTAAAACAGAGTCTATTTTCCACATCAGGCTGGTGTCAGAGCAGGCCAGTTTGAATAAAGGGGAGCTGTCACAAAAAAAGCGGTAGATCGTGTTCGAGCCACAGAAAGTCAGCTTGTAGAGGAGGACCAAGTGGTAACTCAAGAGGGTGAGGCCTGTGACCCAAGCAGCAACAACCAGGTGGATGCAGAGCTGAGGCTTCATGATGGCAGCATAATGCAAAGGCAGGCAGATGGCAACCTAGTGGTCAAAGGAGATGACAACAAGCAGAACAAACTCGGTACAGCCCAGGGCAAAATAGAAATAGGACTGGGCAAAGCAGCTGCTGAGGGAGATTGTTCTCCCCCCAGAAACCAGGATCACAAAGAGTTTGATGCTTGTGGAGGATGTAAACCAGATTTCCAGGAAGGCCAGGTTGCTGATGAAGAAGTACATGGGGGTTTGCAGGCGGTGATCCACGCACACAAGGAAAATGATGGTTGCATTCCCCATCACTGTTGTCAGGTATATGAGCAGAAGGACCAGAGAGAGAAGTAGCTGTAGGATGAGATCAAGCCCTGAGAAACCCTCCAGGATGAACTCAGTAACTGCAGTTTCATTTTCTGGTCCCCTGTTGAATTTCAGTTCATCCTGCTGAGACAGAAACATGGCAAAACCCAAGAGTGATCATTTCACAGTCTGAATGACAAGTTCTATCCTTCCTTTATCTGCCTCTTGCCTTTCCTACAGTCTTACAATAGAACACAGACATAGTCCTGCAAACATTTCCCGCATCCTGATTTCCCTCTTTTACATTTCTTTGGAGCTCTCAGAGAATTTGTTGTCTTCTTTCTACCACTTTCAAACACTCACAAAAAGATTCTTTCTCCAGAACAGAGGATTTGAAAGAGGCTGTTAGCTACTTCACCCCATTCCTGGGCAATTCCAAGTTCACTCAGACCTATTTCAAGGGTCTGTCACACCTATGTGCCAAACTCATCTCTTCTGTTGCAAAAATGCTCAACCATCAAATCAACACAAATTAGATAAAATCAACTCAAATCAAACCAAATAACATCCAATGTATGTTGAAAGCTACCTTTCAGTACTTGCCTTTTTGGACTAGGAATCCCTGAGAATCTGTTGATTTCCAGAGAAGTCCTATCAAGTATCTCTTTGGTAATCCCCTGCTTTCTTCCAGAGCTTCTCGGTCTGTTTATTCAGGAAACGAATAAGGGAGAGGGTGGGGAATAGGGACCAAATACAACTTGTCTTCTTTGGCACTCTAAATAGTGACTGCAATTTATTTTGGTTCCACACAGTCTGTCTCTCAGTCTCACCTGGCATGTGTCTGCACTGAAGTGCACTTGTTTCCAAACAGAGGCTCATTGCTATTCCTATCACATGCCCTGACCTGAACGCAGAGCAAGAGAAGAGTGCCTGGAGGAGGAGGTTTGGAACCTTCCTTTTGCATGCCAGTTCTAGGTTGGGAAGACACAGCCTCCAGCGTTTTCTGTTGTCCTCAGTGACTACAGGGGGAGCCTCGGGAAAACAATTCACACAGTCACCTGCAGCAAAGTAGATGAAACTCACTATTCCAGTCCCAAATCTCTGATTTATTCAGTTATGATGTTTCAAAATCAAAATACACATCTAACAGAAGGAAGCACAAGAAAAAGATCTGCAACAAAGAGTGATGTTCCCTCCTTCATCATTACCTTGTTTTTAGACATAGAAAAGAGATGAGCAGATGACTCCAAAATTAGGGTGATTCAAAATGCAAAGGGAGGAGAGGAAGGGGAGAAGATGGTGGGTTTGAAGTAAAGAAACAAAGCTTCTCCACAGACTGGCTTGTCCCCTCAGCATCTGTCCAAGGACAGAATGGGCAGCACTTACACAAGGAGTAAAATGGAGAGCCCAGCATAGCACAGTGCTCCATGTTTGCATTGACACCTTCACTTGGGGCTCACACTAGTCTTAGATTCCAAAAGCCCAGCTTGTTCTTTGCCTCTGGCTTGGCTTGGGGGAATGTCTGCACTGGGTTCCTCTGGAGAACTTTCTGAGATTAAACCACTGGCAGTGTCTGAGCAAAAGCTCAGGCTCAGTCACCTACAGCAGGTCCAGGATCTCTGTCCCAGCAGAGAGATGTCCCAGTGGAGATCTATCCCTGTGGAGAGTTGGTGGAGGAGAGTTGTCCCTTCCCATCTGGAGCAGTATGATGGTAGTGAATGAGTTCGGTGCCAATAAATTGTTTTCACCGTTTGACTCAGGATTGGCAAATAAACCAGAGACAACAATGCTCTTGATCCCCTCCCCCTCCCACCCAGGTAGGGAAGGAGAGAGAGAATTAGCAGAGAGACTTTGCTGGATTGAAAACTAAGTTAGACAGCTTTAATTATATGTACAATTTTATACAAGTGTGTTCAGGAATGTGCAAAAGCCTCTTGCCTCCCCCCACCCCCAGCAGCTCCCCTGGCATCTCCTGAGCTGTGAGCAGTCCTGAAATGTCTCAGCCCACAGGCAGGAGATAAGGCAGAGCAGACAGGGGCTGTGGGGAGAGTTTTGAGTTCAGAGATGCCTGAGCCTGGGGCCGACAGTGATGCATGGATAGAGCACTCCCTGGACACCGGCCATGTATGGAAGAGAAGGGAAAAGAAGCAGGAAGGAAGTTGTCTCCTGTGATCTCTGACCTTCCTCAGAGCTTATGTAGATCTATGGAATGGAATCCCTTTGGTCAGTTCTGCTGTCTGTCTAGTCCAGCTCCCCTACAGGGGGGTCATAGATATGACTCTCCTGCCCTGGTAGCCTCTGTAGCGACAGATTCACTGAGTAGAACAAACTGACCTTTGCATCTCAGCAGAAACATCAGCATTCTAGTATTATCAGTCCTCCAGCTGGAACACTTGTTGCTAGTTAAAAGAGAGCTTACTGAAGGAAAAAAAAATCAGTAAAAGGAAAATTAGCTTCATCCTGGCTCAAACAAGGACAGTGAGGAACTGCAGGATGCTGCAGATGAAGGAGGCACTAGTTTAATTAAATTCGTGGCCAAGGTAGGAATGCCCGTGGTGACAAGCTCAGAAACACCAAGTACACCAGGTACAAAGAAAGCTAAGCCAGGGCTGGGGAGGAAAGGGTGAATAGAGATGGGCGGTTTCCATGGGAGGGTACAGGGATCACAGAGGATCACAGAATTGCTGGAGTTGGAACAGACCTCTGGAGATATTCTAGTCCAACTCCCATGCCAGAGCAGGTCCACCTAGAGCAGGTTGCACAAGGTTTCATCCAGACAGGATTTGGATGTCTCCAGAGAAGGAGACTCCACAATGTCTTTGGGCAGCGTGTTACAGTGCTTTGTCACCCTCAGAGTAAAGTCTTTCCTCAGGTTCAGACACAACTTTCAGTGCTCCAGCTTGTGCCAATTGCCCCTTGTCCTGACACTGGGACTACTGACAATGTTCTGCTCCACCCTACTGACACCCATACTTTAGATGTGTATAGACATGATGAGGTCTCCTCTCTGTTCTCCTCTCCAGGATAAACAGTCCCAGCTCTCTCAGCCTGTCCTCATATGGCAGATCCTCCAGTCCCCCAATCATCTTTGTTTCCCTCCACTGGACTAATTTCAATATTTCCCTCTCTCTCTTGAATGGGAAGCCCAGAAATGGACAGAGTTTTCACGATGTGGGCTCACCAGGGCAGAATAGAGGGGCAGGAGGACCTCCCTCGACTTACTGGCCACACTTTTCTTAATGCACCCCAGGACACCATTGGCCTTCTTGGCCACAAGGGCACATTGCTGGCTCATGGTTAACTGATTGTCCACCAGGACTCCAAGATCTTTCTCCTCAGCGCTGCTTTCCAGAAGCTCAACCCCTCACCTCTACTGATGCATGGAGTTTTTCCTTCCCAGGTGCAGGACCTTACATTTGCCCTGGTTGAACCTCATGAAGTTCCGCTCTGCCCAACTCTCCAGCCTGTCCAGATCACACTGGATGGCAGCAAAACCCTTGGGTGTGTCAGCCACCCCTCCCAGTTTGGTATCATCAGTGAACTTGATGAGGATATTCTCTGTCCCCTCATCTAGGTCATTGATGAATATGTTGAACAAGATCAAACCCAGCACTGACCCCTGGGGAACACTGTTGGATACAGGCCTCCAACTCAACCCTCCACCATTGATCACAACCCTCTGAGCTCTGTCACTCAAATGGATGGCCAAGAGGAAGAAATTGCAAGTGGTGAAAGAGGGAAAAATAAAGATGAAGCAGTGGAAATGGTCAGATCTGTTTGGGAGTACCTGCCAAGCAGCCCTACAACTGAGCAACAAGAAAGCCACAGATCATCTGAACAAAGTCCTTTCTGTCGGGCTTCAGTGGTCACTGGGAACTTGAGAGCTTTCCCTCCCATCATAAAGGGAAGATCTGTTGTGGATGGAAGCACAGAAACATTCATGCTCAAGGGGACTTGAGGAGGTCTCTAGGCCAACCTGCCTTGGCTCAGCTAATGCCCATTGGCCCTCTGTCCTGGTTTATTTGCAGATCCTGAGTGAAACTGTGACACCGTCATCCTCTGTGTTGGTTTTGTCTGGGACAGAGCTACTTTTCTTCACAGTGGTTGGTGTGAGGCCATGTTTGGGTTTGTGCTGAGAGATGTGGGTAACACAGGGATGTTTGAGTTGTTGCCAAGCCATGCTGACATGAAGCCAAGGACCTTTCCAACTTCTCACCCTGCCCCTGTCCTGCCAGCTGCTGCTCTACAGGAAGCTGGGGGAGACAGAGCCAGGACAGCTGACCCAAACTGGCCACAGGGATGTTCCAGATCAGATGTTGTCATGCTCAGTATATAAACTGAGAGGGGGTGGTCTGGAGGAGCAATCACAGCTCAGGGACTGGCTGGGCATCAGACATTGGGTGGGAAGAGATTCCATTGTGCATCACTTGTCTTCCATGCATTTCATTTCTCTCTCTTTTTCTTTTCTCTTCTACAATATTATTGTTATTAATAATAGAAAAAGTCGTATTAATGTATTTTATGTCAGTTTTTAAAGTATTCTTATCTCAACCAATGACTTTTACTTGTTTTCAAGTCCCCTTCCCAGTCCACCAGAGAAGGGGCAGGGAGGAATGAGCAAGTGACTGTGTGGCGCTTAGTTTCTGATAGGAGATAAACCACGATGGTCCCTTCTTGGTGGCCAAGGTGGGGCTGGAAGGGTTGAGATAAGGACAGATCTGGTCAGAGTGTGTTAAACCAATCTGTTCTAAGTGTCCATTGTATTGGTTTAACAGTGTGGTGGTGCAGACCCCCCTGCTCACTGAGCCACGTTGTAACACCAGCATCAGCCAGCATTGTTCTTGCTTTAGTGACAAGTGCAGTGGGCCTGACATTGTTCTTGTTTCAACAGCAAGTGCAGCAGGCTGGGACAATCCGGCACTTTCTGATCTTGCCCACTGGAGCAGTGAGCCTGGATAATTGGGCACCTTTCTGTCCTAGTGCACATACAGTGCTTGGGGGTGATTAGGCACTCCCCAACCTGCCTGAAACTCTGCTTGCAGAACCTACCTGAGAGCCCTCCTGCTCAAACACGGGCCCACTCTGAAAGTTGCCAAAGGTGATCTAACCTGAATCATGGCAATCATGGAAAATAATGACCAAGGTCAATCATCTTGGACCCTGTAAACACTGGTCTTAAGGGGGAGAATCCCACAGCTCTCCAGGATTGCATCAAGCTGCTGCATCACATGTGTCTCATGGAGGAAGCTTGTTCATCCAATTGAAGAGTAAGTAGCAGCCGTTTCTTTTGGATACAGGGGAAAATCAAATTATCTTGGGCTGGTATCATTTGACTCTGTTGGGTAATCACTGGGGGAAGAACGCAACTTGTTTCATGAAATTGGGTACCAAATTTAACATCTTAACAGGTTAAGCTCCACATCTGTGTGTGTGGGTCTTTGTGCACAATTTAGTGTAGAAACTTTGTTAGATTTATACTTTAACCTCAGTATTGATTATAACTGATTCTTGATTCTTGTTGAAGATATCAGAAAATAATATAATTGAATTTCTATTTGCTACAATAGGGTTAAGCAATCTTAATTACTGCTTTTCACATCACACCACACCCATAATGATGTGCTAAAGCCCTACTCTTAAAGCCCTACACCTAAACCCCTTAGTTGTAAACCATTGAGCAGGTCTGGGACTAGGAGTGGATGCAGCTGCACCCTGACTCCTCTCTGAGAAGGAGTTTAGAAAGCAAGGGGGTCCACTCTGACCCTCATGACTCAACAAGAGGGTCTTCCTCATTCTCTTCCCTGATCCCCGTTCAAATCAGCCTGTCCTTCGTGAAGTTCCCACTGGCTGCAAAAGGGGAAACATAACCCCCATTTTCAAAGAGGGAAGGGAAGAAGACCCAGGGAACTACAGGCCAGTCAGTCTCACCTCTGTGCCTGGCAAGATCATGGAGCAGGTCCTCCTGAAGGCTCTGCTAAGGCACATGGAAAACGTGGAGGTGGTTGGTGGCAAACAACATGGCTTCAGAAAGGGCAAATCATGCCTGACAAATTTGGTGGCCTTTTATGATGCGGTCACAGAATCAGTGGACAAAACAAGAGCAACTGACATCATCTACCTGGACTTGTGCAAAGCATTTGGCTTTGTCCTGTGTGACATCCTGGTCTCAAAACTGGAACGACAGGGATTCGATGGATGGACCACTCATTGGTTAAGGAACTGGCTGGATGGTCACACTCAGAGAGTAGTGATCAACGGCTCGATGTCCAGATGGAGACCAGTGACAAGTGGTGTTCCTCAAGGGTCAGTACTGGGACTGGTGCTGTTTAACGTATTTGTCAGCAACATGGACAGTGGCATTGAGTGCATCTTCAGCAAGTTTGCTGATGACACCAAAATCTGTGGTGTGGTTGACACCCTGGAGGGAAGGGATGCCATCCAGAGGGACCTTGACTGGCTGGAGAGGTGGGCCCGTGTGAAGCTCATGAAGTTCAACCAGGCAAAGTGCAAGGTCCTGCACCTGGGTCAGGGATATTCCAAGCACAAAAACAGGATGGGGGAAGAATGGATTGAGAACAGCCTTGAGGAAAAGGACCTGGGGGTGTTGGTTGATGAAAAGCTCACCATGAGCCAGCAATATGCACTGGAGGCCAGAAAGCCAACTGTGTCCTAGGCTGCATCAGAAGAAGCATTGCCAGCAGGTCAAGGGAGATGATTCTACCCATCTACTCCATACTCGTGAGACCTCACCTGGAGTATTGCATCCAGTTCCGGTGCACTGTGTCCAGTTCTGGAGCTTTCAACACTAGAAGGACATAGAGCTCTTGGAGCAAGTCCAGAGGAGGCCATGAAGATGATCAGAAGGCTGGAGCACCTGTCCTACAAATACAGGCTGAGGGAATTGGAGCTTTTCAGCCTGGCAAGAGAAGGCTCTTAGGAGACCTTAGAGCACCTTCTAGTGCCTGAAGGGGCTGCAGGAAAGGTATTGAGGGACTTTTCAACCAGGGTGTGTAGTGATAGGATGAAGGGTAATGATTTTAAGCTTGAAGAGGGGAGATTTGGGTTAGACATTAGGAAGAAATTTTTTAATGTAAGGGTGGTGAGACACTGGCCCAGGTTGCCCAGGAAGGTTGTGGATGCCACCTCCCTGGAAGTGTTCAAGGCCAGGTTGGACAGGGATTTGTGCAACCCAGTCTAGTGGAAGGTGTCCCTGCCCAGGCAGGGGCGTGGGACTAGATGATCTTCTAGGTCCCTTCCAACCCCTATCCCTGTATCAATCATTTCCCCTAATCCCTGTATAAATCACTCCCATCCATTTCCAACCCCCTCGTGTCCCTTCCCCATAGTAAGTCATAGACTGAACCTTGCCATCGAGTTCTGTTAAGTCACACTTTCATTCATCTGTATTACGATCACCTTTTGCTGGTATCTTTGTCAGTGATTCTGTAAGTGACCTTAAGGTCTTCCACTCTCATCTGTCAGCAGTCACTGGTCACCACGTTGGTTGGATTTGCTCTCAGAGTTGTTATGAGAGCTGTGGGATGTCACACCTTCCTTGTTCCTGGTGGTGCTGGTTGTCAGCTCTGGAGCCTGGCTCAAGGGCATCATTGGGCTGTGCTGTGTGACCCTGATGGTGAGACTGACCAGGGATCTGGGGTCAGGATTGTCCTTATCTCGGTCCTTTGGGTGCCATCCCCTGGAGATTATTAATAATTACACCTTTTATCAGTTCTCGTGGAGCCGACTTATAAAGGAGACATCACTCCTCATCTCCCCAATCTCTGCCAGGTTAATAACAACAGTGCTTGAGAATTTTGACAATTCTGAAGATCCTTGAGATGCTGAAACCTTCATGGTCCCATTGCTAGGAACCAGCATGGTCCTAGATGTGGTTTAGGTTTTTTTCAGGGTTAAACAACTTTTTAGGTACACTAACCAGTGATCAAGCTTTTACCAGGCAAAGGTTTGACCAGTCCCTCACATGGCCTTGAGCTCCCAATGGGTGGGCAGTGTGACCTTCTATGGTATGTACACAATGACATCACAAGGGGGGCAGTAAAGCCTGATGTGGTGTTAATGGGCATGACATCTCAGTGGGGGCAGGGTGGCCTTTTACAGTAACTATGGCCCCGAGACCATAGTGAGGGGGCAATATGGCCTTCTATGGTATGTATGGCCCCTAAATCCCAATGGGGAGGCAGTACAGCCTAATATGGGGTGTCTGGCCATGACATCACACTGGGGGACTGTATGTCTGGCCATGACATCACAGTGGCTGGGGCAGTGTAGCCTGATATGCCACGTATGGCCTTGAGATCACACGAGGGGAGCAGCATGGCCTGGTCTGTCTGTCTGTCTGTATACATGGTATGTATGGTACCCGTGTGTGCAGAACCTCCCAGACATGAATTAGCCACTTGTCAGGTCCAAGGCCAAACACCCAATCCAGCACCACTCATCACAGACTCCTCTGCACAGGTCCTTCCAGGAAAGTTCAAACCAAGCACAACACAAGCTCTGTTTTCCCACTCCCAGTGAAGTGCACTCTTGTCATGGCCATGAGCAGCCAGTTTCTCCAGGACAATGCTGTGGGAAATGGTGTTGAAGGCTTTGCTCAGGTCCAGGTGTACAACATCCACAGCCTTTCCCTCACCCACTAGATGGGTCACCTTTCATAGAAGGAGATCAGATTGCTCAAGTAGGACCTGCCCTTCATGAACCCATGCTGACTGGGCCTGATCCCCTGGTTTTCCTGCACGTGCTGCATAATGGCACTCAAGATGATCTGCTCCATAACCTTCCCCAACACTGAGATCATACTGACAGGCCTGTAGTTCCCTGGATCCTCCTTCCAGCATTTGCTGTAGATGGGGGCCACATTTGTCAGTCTCCAGTCCACTGGGATCTCCCCAGTTACCCAGGACTGCTGGTAAATGAAGGAAAGTGGCTTGGTGAGCACTTCTGCCAGCTCCCCTCAATACCCTTGCTTGTATTCCTCCTGGCCCCATAGATTTGTCTGTGTCTAAGTGGTGCAGCAGGTCACTGACCATCTCCTCTTGGATTATGCGTCTCCATTCTGCTCCCCATCCCTGCCTTCTAGCTCAGGGGACTGGGTACCCAGTGAACAACTGGATCTTGTAAGGGTAAAGGGGTGAGAACTCTTGAGAATAATGGAAAGCACCTTTGTCTACATAGTTGGCTGAAAGGTGACTTCAGAAATGGTCGTTGTATCAGGATAGCTGAAAATACATGATAAGAGGCAGAATAGTGGCAATGAAGTTTCAGGGCAAGATGGAACTTTCTATGGAATATCCCTTTGGCAAGATGATGGGATTGGTAGAGGCATCTTGTGAGTGAGTGCAAGCCAGTGTTGCACCCATCTGTGAAAGAAGCCAAAAGCACAGCCCAGAGAACGCCAGGCTGTACAAGCTCACTTTACACTAAAGGAGTCACCCACCAATACCTCTTGGGTGATACTTCTGGGCATGTCCAAAAGCAGTCAGCATGGGCATGCCAAGGGTAAATCCTGCCTCACCAGTCTGACTGCCTTCATTTGTCCTTAAGGGGAGAATAGTGGACAATTGTTCACCTCAGCTTCCCCAAGGTTTGTGCCATGGTCTCCCTCAATATGCTTGTACCTAGGTTAGGACGTTACATTCTGCAAGGGCAGATGAACAGATGGGTAAAAACCCAGACCAGGCTGAGAGAGCAGAGGTGAAGGGGTCATGTCCTACCTGGAAGCCACTGGGAGATACTGGGGCATACAGGCCAGCACAGAAACTCTCCTGGGGCCTGTTCAATTTAACACCTGTATCCGTCACCCAGAGAAGGCAACTCCCATCATGTTTAACAAGAACAAATGCTGGACTCTGCGTGTCAGTTGAAATCCCAGGTACAAGTACAGACTGGGAGAAAAGTGGCTGGAGAGCAGCCCTGCAGAGAGGGATCTGGGAGTGCTGGTTGGCAGCAGGCTCAATAGGTGCCAGCAGTGCCCTGGCAGCCAGGAGGGCAAACCTCATCCTGGGGCATCAAGCACAGCATAACCAGCCAGTCAAGAGTGGTGATTATCCTGCTGTGATCAGTGAGCACTGTGTGCAGTTCTGGGCCCCACATTTTAACAGGATCTTAAGACACTTGAATGTTTCCAGAGTATGCCACCAAAGCTGGTGATGGGGCTGGAAGGCATGTCCTGTCAGGAGCAGCTGAGGACACAGGTTTTATCTAGTTGAGAGAAAAGAAGGCTGAGGGGTGACCTCATTGCTCTCCCCAGCTTCCTCAGGAGGGGACGTGGAGAGGGAGGTGCTGAGCTCTTCTCCCTGGGATCTGGTGACAGGACACGTGACAATAGGTCAAAATTGCATCAGGGGAAGTTCAGATGGGGCATTAGGAAGCATTTCTTTACCAAGAGGGTGGTTAAACACTGGAAAGATGGTTGATGCCCCAAGCCTGTCAGTGTTGAAGAGGCATTTGGAAAATGCCCTCAACAACATGCTTTAATTTTGGTCAACCCTGAATTGGTCAGGTATTTGAACTGGGTGATCATTGTAGGTCCCTTCCAACTATTCTATTCTATTCTATTCTATTCTATTCTATTCTATTCTATTCTATTCTATTCTATTCTATTCTATTCTATTCTATTCTATTCTATTCTATTCTATTCTATTCCACTCTGTATCTATAGACACCTGTAGAGGGTGGATCCCTCCAGCACCTGGGCTCAGACACTCAGTCTGCTCAGTAGCTGCCCATGGATACCATCCTCCCCACTGCAGACACCTGGACATACAATGCCCTAAGACCACAGCTCCATTCCAGTCACACACACACACACAAACTCTTCAGTGCAGTCACTGTGGTCTCTCAGTTGCTGGCACTAATGACACACAGCCTGTCTGACCTCCTGGTCCTGCTCCAGTTGCTGCACTCACAACCCTGTGCTTCACACAGAAGAGACATTCCCTCACACAGGAAAGCCTTAGAAAATAAGTTGAATGAGAAGACAGGACAGACTGCACTGCTCAGGCTCCTGCCCTACACTTCCTGTCCAATCCAAACGTGCTCTTCCCCTGCATCCCATAATGTGTTGTACATCTCTAGGCAAAAAACCTCCTTCATCCAAATGGTTTCACACCCAGACAATGGGGCTGCTGGCTCTCCCAGGGCAGCCCTGGAGGGAGTTAGGACAAGATCTTCATTCCTCAGGAGACTGCCATTTGGGTTCCTCCCCCCCACTGTGCCTCTGTGCTCTTCTCAGGGTGTGGAGATGGGCTCTGGATGAGCTGATGCCTCTCCTGTGGTGGGTCTGGGAGCAGCCAGGGTAGGGTATTAATGGGGTTACTGCTCCTGCCATTGTTCGTGCCACCTTGGTGTGGGCAGATGAGCTTCTTATCAGCTAACCTAACACAGTCCAACAAGAGGCATCTGTGTTTGGAGGTTACATCCATATGCACTGGTACTGTTTAACATATGGTAGCAGATCGTTGGAACTGCTGTCCAGAAATGCACCACCATTAGGGGAAAAGCTGTGCTGTTGCCCGGGCAATGGCTTCACTCAGGGCCAGTATCACAGTCTTGTTTCAAAGACTGTAGATGAAGGGATTTAGGAATGGGTACAGGACAGTGTTCAGCAAAGCTACAATTCTGTTTGTCTCCAAGGAAACATCTTTGGAAGGATGCATGTAGAGAGCAATGCAGCTCCCATATACAATGGCCAAGGTGTGAGATGTGAAGAACATGTAGTAAAAGCTTCCAGGCAGTAAAAGCTCCTTCCAGGCAGTGCTGGAAGATGTAGAATACAGAAAATGATGCCCAAGTAAAATGCCAGAGTGAAACATAAGGAACCCAGGATGACAAATGATATTAAAACAGAGTCTATTTTCCACATCAGGCTGGTGTCAGAGCAGGCCAGTTTGAATAAAGGGGAGCTGTCACAAAAAAAGCGGTAGATCGTGTTCGAGCCACAGAAAGTCAGCTTGTAGAGGAGGACCAAGTGGTAACTCAAGAGGGTGAGGCCTGTGACCCAAGCAGCAACAACCAGGTGGATGCAGAGCTGAGGCTTCATGATGGCAGCATAATGCAAAGGCAGGCAGATGGCAACGTAGTGGTCAAAGGAGATGACAACAAGCAGAACAAACTCGGTACAGCCCAGGGCAAAATAGAAATAGGACTGGGCAAAGCAGCTGCTGAGGGAGATTGTTCTCCCCCCAGAAACCAGGATCACAAAGAGTTTGATGCTTGTGGAGGATGTAAACCAGATTTCCAGGAAGGCCAGGTTGCTGATGAAGAAGTACATGGGGGTTTGCAGGCGGTGATCCACGCACACAAGGAAAATGATGGTTGCATTCCCCATCACTGTTGTCAGGTATATGAGCAGAAGGACCAGAGAGAGAAGTAGCTGTAGGCTGAGATCAAGCCCTGAGAAACCCTCCAGGATGAACTCAGTAACTGCAGTTTCATTTTCTGGTCCCCTGTTGAATTTCAGTTCATCCTGCTGAGACAGAAACATGGCAAAACCCAAGAGTGATAATTTCACAGTCTGAATGACAAGTTCTATCCTTCCTTTTTCTGCCTCTTGCCTTTCCTACAGTCTTACAATAGAACACAGACATAGTCCTGCAAACATTTCCCGCATCCTGATTTCCCTCTTTTACATTTCTTTGGAGCTCTCAGAGAATTTGCTGTCTTCTTTCTACCACTTTCAAACACTCACCAAAAGATTCTTTCTCCAGAACAGAGGATTTGAAAGAGGCTGTTAGCTACTTCACCCCATTCCTGGGCAATTCCAGGTTCACTCAGACCTATTGCAAGGGTCTGTCACACCTATGTGCCAAACTCATCTCTTCTGTTGCAAAAATGCTCAACCATCAAATCAACACAAATCAGATAAAATCAACTCAAATCAAACCAAATAACATCCAATGTATGTTGAAAGCTACCTTTCAGTACTTGCCTTTTTGGACTAGGAATCCCTGAGAATCTGTTGATTTCCAGAGAAGTCCTATCAAGTATCTCTTTTGTAATCCCCTGCTTTCTTCCAGAGCTTCTCAGTCTGTTTATTCAGGAAACGAATAAGGGAGAGGGTGGGGAATAGGGACCAAATACAACTTGTCTTCTTTGGCACTCTAAATAGTGACTGCAATTTATTTTGGTTCCACACAGTCTGTCTCTCAGTCTCCTCTGGCATGTGTCTGCACTGAAGTGCACTTGTTTCCAAACACAGGCTCATTGCTATTCCTATCACATGCCTTGACCTGAACGCAGAGCAAGAGAAGAGTGCCTGGAGGAGGAGGTTTGGAACCTTCCTTTTGCATGCCAGTTCTAGGCTGGGAAGACACAGCCTCCAGCGTTTTCTGTTGTCCCCAGTGGCTACAGGGGGAGCCTTGGGAAAACAATTCACACAGTCACCTGCAGCAAAGTAGATGAAACTCACTATTCCAGTCCCAAATCTCTGATTTATTCAGTTATTAAGTTTCAAAATCAAAATACACATCTAACAGAAGGAAGCAAAAGAAAAAGATCTGCAACAAAGATTAATGTTTCCTCCTTCATCATTACCTTGTTTTTAGACATAGAAAAGAGATGAGCAGATGACTCCAAAATCAGGGTGGTTCAAAATGCAAAGGGAGGAGAGGAAGGGGAGAAGATGGTGGGTTTGAAGTAAAGAAACAAAGCTTCTCCACAGACTGGCTTGTCCCCTCAGCATCTGTCCAAGGACAGAATGGGCAGCACTTACACAAGGAGTAAAATGGAGAGCCCAGCATAGCACAGTGCTCCATGTTTGCATTGACACCTTCACTTGGGGCTCACACTAGTCTTAGATTCCAAAAGCCCAGCTTGTTCTTTGCCTCTGGCTTGGCTTGGGGGAATGTCTGCACTGGGTTCCTCTGGAGAACTTTCTGAGATTAAACCACTGGCAGTGTCTGAGCAAAAGCTCAGGCTCAGTCACCTACAGCAGGTCCAGGATCTCTGTCCCAGCAGAGAGATGTCCCAGTGGAGATCTATCCCTGTGGAGAGTTGGTGGAGGAGAGTTGTCCCTTCCCATCTGGAGCAGTATGATGGTAGTGAATGAGTCAATCAGAGGTGACAGTTTCAGTTTCCATTTCTGGGGTCAGTTCAAAGACTGGAAAGGTGGCATCTTTTTGCCCTGTTGGGTGACACCCACATGATCTAAAATCATCCTTCTCCTGCATGCCCTTTCCCAGGGGAACCTGCCAATTGGCAGGCAGCTTTCAGCAAAGAAGCTTCTCTCCAGGCCCTGCACTGTCAAACATGCAGCCAGCATATGCGACAGTGAGTGAAGAAATACAGGACACGCAGGGGTAGGAACTGCAGGTGAAGAAGGCCTTATTGAGGCTTTGCACACAGGTGGTCCTCAGGGTGGGGCTTTAAACAGAGGCATAAACCCCAGCAGTCAGTGCAGGAGCTCAGCAAGACAGCGGAGGAGGGAGCAGCGCCTGTGTGGGGTGCGCTCAGCCAAGGCAAGATGCTGCAGAAGCAGCAGTCTGTACATTGGGCACAGAGGGTCTAATGGCATACGAGATGGTGGGGCTGGGCATGGGGAGAGATGGCATCTCCCAGCAGCTACAGATGAGCATGGAGCACAAGTTCCTAAGGGCAGAAGAGCGTGAGGGGTTGCAAATGGCCCTGCAGCCATTGGAACATACCACAACACAGAGGTTAACTCAGCTGTGCCCAAGCAGAAACAGAAGGTCTGGGACTTGTAAGCAGCTGTAGAGGCTGACAAACATGGCAGGGGGAATGGTCAAATGAACCAAATATCCATGACAGACAAGGTGCCGAGGAAGGGATACATGGGGCTGTGGTACTAGTGGTGGAGACAAAGGATGGCAATGGCGACTGCATTCCTCATGTCAGTGAGCAGCTAAGTCACCAGCAGCAGAGTGAAAAGGAGGATTGTCAACTCGGGAATGACTGAAAAGGCCTTCAGGAAAAAATATTCTTGCTGTGGTATGGTCGTGAGGATCCAATTTGGTACCTGGTCAGTTGAAGGGGTGACAAGGGAAACGAATACCTTGCTTGGTGAAGTTAATCTTTTACCTTTGTCAGCCTTCCCTTCCCTTTTCTTAGGCTTCCTCTTCCTTCCTGAAATGAGAGACCATAACTGCACTTTGTAGGCATTCTGCTTTTCTCTGTGTTTTTACCCCATGACATGAAACAAATGTTGATCCATCCCAGTCCTCTTCAGACACAGTAAAGGGCTCTCAAGCCTTTCTGGTTTGCATGGGTACTGTGGACTCCCAGCTAAGAACTGAT
Organism: Hemiprocne comata; assembly: GCA_020745705.1. NCBI lineage: Eukaryota > Metazoa > Chordata > Aves > Apodiformes > Apodidae > Hemiprocne > Hemiprocne comata. The sequence goes on from CM036615.1 coordinate 15,723,545, forward strand.
ATTTCAGGCAAAAACTGGATGGCCTTCCAAATTAACCAGACAGTCCTAGAGGAGGCAGATCCTGCTGTGCCTAGACCAATTCCTGGGCATAAATAGGATAATTAACATCCTGGGGGGAGAATCTGACTGTTCCAGAGGTCCCAGTAGCAGGTGCAGCTGCAAAACTGAATAAAATTGAGTAAAGTGTAATAACTTAGGATGCTTGCCCATGCCAGAGAGGACATGCAGGACAACAGGCCAGCTGCACTATAAGGATTTAGTAGAACAGTTGTGAGAGGAGTCTCACCTGATGCAGTAGAAGACACTGGTGCAAGAACCCTTGCAAAAGAGTCACTTCCAACAAGTGTCATTCCATAATGCAAGGAATCTTGCCCTTGGAGAGCTCTTCAAAGGGCAGGCAGAGGAAGACAAAAAGGCAGAGAGGCAGAAGCAGAGATATAAAATAAGTCAATTCAAATTGAGAAGGTCCTCTGAGCAGTGTCTCTCCACTCAGTCTGTTGGTAGGTGTCACACTGTAACCCTGGCCGGAATTCGAGCACCACGCAGCCTCTCACTCAGCCCTTTGGTGGGATGGGGGAAGAATTGGAGGAAAAAGATAAGAAACTCATGGGTTTACCTTTATTCAAGTAAAAGAAGATAAAATACTAATACTAATGCTAATACTGCTAACGAAAATGTGACATTTTGTAATTATAACGAAAATAATTTTAAAAAACCCACAAAAACAAAACACAAACAAACCCCCCCCCAAACAAACACGAGAGAAAAAAGCAACCGATGCAACTGTTCACCACTAACCAACCAACATCCAGCCAGTCCCCAGGCAGTGATCATGCCCCCAGTGATCTCTGCACAAGTTATGGTTTAAGTCGATGCAGCAGGATGTTGACACCTATGAGAGGAACTCTAGAGAGAGGGTCTTTAGGACCCCTGAGGACCTGGGAGGTCAGAACAGAGAGGGGTCAGTATTCCCTCCCACTTCCTGCCATACTCTCTAAAAACCAGGAGAACTGGAAACTCGGCCCCCTTTTTCCTGCACCTTGCTTCCTTGCTGCTGCTGCTGCTGCTCAGTGGTTCTTCAGCTCGCCACGTGCTCTCCAGAATCCAACTCTACCGGGACCTGTGAGGAGCTGTGGATGCCTCTCCTGAGGTGGCCTTGCCACAAGGGACTCTCATCCTCCTATTCCTGCCACCATCGAGAGTGGTTTTGTATGTATCTGTGTACAAGTTTATACATCTGTTCTTCCCACCCACATCGTACTCTCTTTTCTGTGTTCCAGCAAATTTGTTCCAGTTTCAGTTTCCAACCCTTAAGTCTCTCTTCCTCATTCGCCTTTTTTGGGAGCATGGAGAGTGGGGGAATAGTGAGCAATTCTGCCCTCTGCTTTGTGGTTTGCCCTGACCACTAAACCAGGAGAGCTCAGCTAAGCATATCTTTGGCCAGTGTGGGTCAGCTGTCCTGGCTGTGTGTCTTCCATCTTCTGGTGAAGAAGCAGCTGGCAGATCAGAAGCAGTGTGAGAAACTGAATAGTTCTTGGCTTCTTGTCAGCATGGCTTGGCAACAACTCAAACATCCCTGTGTTACCAAAATTGGTCTCAGCACAAACTCAAACATGGTCTCACACCAGCTACTGTACAGAAAAGCAGCTCTGTCCCAGCCCCAACCAGCACATCAGGCCATCCCTGGAACACTGTTTTCAGTTTTGGTCCCCGCTGTACAAAAATGATGTGAAAGGTCTGGAGAGGGTGCAGAGGAGGGCCACAAAGATGATCCAAGGACTGGCAGCCTGTCACATGAGGAAAGGCTGGGAGAGCTGGGTTTGTTCAGCCTGCAGAAGAGAAGGCTCAGGGGAGACCTTATCACCATGTTCCACTACTGAAAGGGTGGGGACAAAGAAGATGGAGACTGCCCTTTTACAAGGAGTCATGTGGAGAAGATGAGGGGCAATGGGTACCAGTTACTCCTGGGGAGATTCCATTTGGACACAAGAGGTAAATTTTTTCACAATGGGAAAAATCATCCACTGGAATAATCTCCCCAGGGAAGTGATTGACTCCCCAACATTGGACACTTGGACACTGCACTGGACATGAGGCTGGACTGTGATGTCTAGACTGTGCATTTGCTGTGAAAGATTGGACCAGATGATACAAAATACAGCTCTGAAACTGATGTTAAGCAGCAAAAAACATGTAGATGTTTTGGTTGCATTTGTTTAAACTTAAGTCATCAAAACGAGCCTTTCAAATGAAGAAAGCCAAACCATTTTCATTAAGCACAGTATGAACTGTTCCTCCTTAACTATGCTATGAAAAGCATCCAATGAGCTGTACAAGTCTTGAAGACCTGAAGACAATTACAAGAACAGCCACAGCTCGTTAGGGCTCTCTTTCTTTTAATGAGCCCCACGGTGTACTTGGTGCTGAGGCCATGAACCTCAGGTGCTGAGAGATGAATGAAAAAAGGGCTCAAGAAGCCAGAAGCAAAACTGAAAGTACCTTGAAGCAGTGATTGGCCCCACTGAGGCCATTACTGACAAAGCCTCCCCAGGGACTCGTTGGAGCAGATCATTGGAGGCTGTGATTGCAGGGAGACAAAGGCCCTGTGCAGGTGGCTCTGAAGCTGAGAATTCTTAGCATTGCTTTCTTTCCTGAATGAAGCAGTGAGGCCAAACTCTGACCCCCAGGCAATGGGAAGGCAGATCCTACCCCTACTTGGGGGTCAGGACTCTCCCTGGGGGCAGTGGGGTGGGCAGGTGAACAACACCAACTGTAGGAAAACTGTGCAACACCTCCTGGCTACCCCAAGAAGGGGCGAGGAGCAAACCAAGTCCAGAGCCTCCTCATAAAGTTCTGCCTGGTGGTCATGAGACAATGGCCATTTCTGAGGTCATCCTGTCTAGACATTCCTGTCAAAGCCTCCCCAGGGACTTTTGGAGCAGATCATTGGAGGCCACTGCAAAATTGCAAAAATATAAACAGCTCAATTGGGCTAATTATATGAATCTCAGATATTGAGAGAAGACTGAACAAGCCACTCAAGAAGTCAAAGGGAGAAGAAAAAAACAAAGTACCTTGAAGCATCATTGGGTCCCACTGAGCCAGACAAAGCCTCCCCATGGCCTCGTTAGAGCAGATGATTGGAGGCCATGATTGCAGGGAGGCAAAGGCCCAGTGCAGGTGCCTGTCATGCTGAGAAAACCCTTTGCTTTGTTTGATGAAGCAGAAAGGCCAAGCCCTGACCTCAGGCCCTGGGAGGGCAGATCCTGTCCCTCACCCAGGGCTCAGGGCTCTTTCTGGGGACACTGGGGTGTGAGGGTGAGCAATGACAAGTGAAAAAAATTCTGTGTCACCTCCCAGCCTCCCCAAGAAGGGCAGAGGAGGAAACAAAGACCAGAGCCTCAAAATACAATTTCTCCTGCTGGGCCTTGGTGGTTGAGGCAACTCTGATGACCAAGAGCACAAAGCCCTCAGTCCTGTTGAGCCTTTTAGCTCTTTCAGAGCCCTTGGCCATCTCTACTGCAGACTGTCCTTCACTGTCCATGGCTGCAGCTGCTTGGAGACACCCATCTTGCTTTCCCACCTCGCTCTCACCTGACATTTCTATACCTTCACTCATGTCTCTCTACACTCACTGGTTGTTGCTTGAAATATGAAGTCATGGGCTGATCCAGAACTTCCTCTAGTTGACCCCTTGCACCACAAGGATACACTTTTTGATTTTTTGTGGGTTTTTTCCCTTAATTTTTTTCCTTAGTGTACAGTTGGACTCAGGGATCATGGGGGTCTTTTCCAACCATTCACAATTCTGTGATTCTGTGATTCAAGCAATATTTCCTTTTCTTCACCTCCAGTCTGAACCTTCTAAAATGCATTATGTGGAGGTTTCCTTCTCTTCCCGCTACCAAGAAAAGCTCCATCATCTCTGGAACCTCCATTCAAGCAGTTTCAGGCTACTTCTCCAGTGCCATGAGCCTCCACTTCAACAGGCTAGAAAGCCCAGGTCCTTCAGCCTATCCAAAATGTCCTCCTAATGCAGCCCTGTGTGGAGTTGGCCTTTCTCATGGTGAGTGTGTCCCACTGGCTCCTTTGGCGTTCCTCTTACTGCCCAGGCCCTTCTCCTGAGGGGCATCCTGGGCTCTTCAGGACACAGCAGACCACAGAGGAAGGGACCAATTTAAAGGAACTGCTGACCAAGGAAGGAACATCCATGGTGACAAGCTCAGAAACCCCTAATGTAGGTACAAAGAAGCCAAGCTAGGTCCAGGGAGGAAAGGGTGATCAGGAAAGGGCTGTTTGCATGGGAGGGTACAGGGATGGTCAAAGGGAAGATCTCTAGGCCAACCTGTTGCTCTCAGCAGGGTCAGCTGTGGGGTCACTGTAGGTATTTCAGGGGTTTATTCATTTGGAGTTTGGAAAGTTGCAAGGATGCAGATGACAGAAACTGTCTGGGAGATCTTCTCCACTGCTTTTCTTTTTTGATGGGGAGAAAGTTTTTCCTGCCTTGGTTCAGCTGGTGCCCATTGGCCCTCATCCTCTGTGCTGGTTTGGGCTGGGACAGAGCTACTTCTCTGAGCAGTAGCTGGTGTGAGGCCATGTTTGGGTTTGTGCTGAGAGATGTTGGGAACACAGGGATGTTCAAACGTGTTGCTGCCAAGCCATGCTGACATGAAGCCAAGGACCTTCTCCCTGCCAGCTGCTGCTCTACAAGAAGCTGGGGGGAGACAGAGGAAGGACAGGTGACCCAATCTGGCCAAAGGGATGTTCCAGACCATGTGGTGGTGTGCTTAGCATAGAAGTTGGGGGGATTTATACACGGGGAGCATGATCACTGCTCAGGGTCTGACTGGACATGGGTCAGTGGGTGGGAAGCAGTTAAGTAACTTTTTTCTTTTTTTTTCTTTTGTCAGTGCCATTTATTTCATTTTAACTATTGCTACTAGTACTGTATTTTATTTCAATCAATAAACAGTTTTAATATCAACCCACATATTTTCTTATATTATTCCTCCAGTTCTCCCCCGTTCCCTCTGTGTGAGGAGGTATGTGATCAAGCAGCTCCTTGGTGCATAGCTGCTGACTGGGGTTATAACCAAAATAGTCTTTATTTGGCACTCAACATGGAACACAAAGAGTTGAGATAATAACAGATCTGATCAGAATGTGTATAAAAATAAATGTTCTAAGTATTCCCTCTATTAGTTTACCAGTCGCTGGTCACCATGTTGGTTGGTTTGCTCTCAGAGTTGCTATGAGAGCTGTGGGATGTCACACCTTCCTTGTTCCTGGTGGTGCTGGTTGTCAGCTCTGGAGCCTGGCTCAGGGGCATCACTGGGCTGTGCTGTGTGACCCTGATGGGGAGACTGACCAGGGATCTGGGGTCACCATTGTCCTCATCTCGGTCCTTCGGGTGCCACCTCCTGCAGCCTGTCAACAATTACAGTCCTTACAGTTTCTCTTAGGAGACAACTTAGGCAGGAGACATCTCCGTCCTTCGGGTCCCATTTCCTGGAGACTATTAATTATTACACTTTTTACCTATTGTCGGGAATCTGACTTATGGAGGAGACATCATTCCACATCTTCCCATTCTCCACCAGGCTAATTGCAACTGTGCTTGAAAATGTTGGATATCTTTGGGATGCTGAAATCTGTTTGGTCTCGTTGCTAGGAGCCAACATGATCCTGGATGTGGCTGAGGTCTTGTTCAGGTGTACACTTTGCTGGTAAAGAACTGACAGGCCAGGCCCAAACAGTTGTGGTGAGTGGAGTTAAATCCAGCTGGTGGGCAGTCACCAGTGGTGTCTCCCAGGGCTCAGTGTTGGGGCCAGTTCTCTTTAACATCTTTATCCATGATCTGGGTGAGGGGATCGAATGCACCCTCAGTCAGTTATAAGATGACACCAAGTTGGGGGGAATTGTTGATCTGCCTGAGGGTAGGAAGGCTCTGCAGAGATACCTGGACAGGCTGGATCAATGGGCCGAGGCCAACTGTATGAGGTTCAACAAGGTCAAGTGCCAGGTCCTGCACTTGTGTCACAACAACCCCATGCAATGCCAGGGGTATCAAGGACAACAGGAAACGCTTCTACAGGTACATCCTTGATACAAAGAACATCAGGGAAAATGTGGGTCCTCTCCTGAAAGAAACAGGAGACCTCGTTACCTGTGATATGGAGAAGGATGAGGCACCAAATGGCTTTTTTGCCTCACTCTTCACTGGCAAGGGCTCTGGCAACACCATCCGAGTTGGAAAAGGCAAAGGCAGGGACTGGGAGAAGGAAGAACTAGTAGAAGAAGATCAGCACCATCTAAAGCACCTGAAAGTGCACAAGTCCATGGAACCTGATGAGATACATCAGCAGGTTCTGAGGTAACAGGCAGACGAAGTTCCCAAACAATTCTCCATCATATTTGAGAAGTTGTGGCAGTCTGGTGACTTTCCCACTGACTGGAAAATGGGAAACATAATCTCCATTTTAAAAAAGGGAAAAAAGGAAGAGCCTGGGAACTACAGGCAACTCTGTCTCACCTCTGTTCCCGGTAAGGTCATGGAGCAGATCCTCCTGGAAACAAGGCTAAGGACATAGAAAATCAGGAAGTGTTTAGGGACATCCAAGAGGGCTTCACTAAGGGCAAAGCATGTCTGACAAATCTGGTGGCCTTCTATGAGAGGGTTAGAGATTTGGTGGATAAGGGAAGAGCAACTGATGCCATCTCCCTGGACTTGTGAAAAGCATTTGACACTGTCCCAAAAACCTCCTGATCTTGAAATGAGAGAGATATGGACCTGATGTCTGGATAAGTGGATAAGGAATTGTCTGGCTGGTTGCACTCAAAGAAGTGTGGTCAACAGCTCAATGTCCAAGTGGAGATCGTGATGAGTGGTGTTCCTCAAGGAGTGATACTGGCACCAGTGTTGTTGAACATCCTGGTCGCTAAGATGGACAGCAGCATTGAGTTCACCCTCAGCAAGTTTGCTGATGACACCAAGCTGAGTGGTGAGGTCAGCATGCTGGAGGGAAGGGATGCCATCCAGAGGGACATTGACAGGCTGGAGAAGTGGGCCCATGCTAACCTCATGAAGTTCAGAAAGGCCAAGTGCAAGGTCCTGCAGCTGGGTCAGGGCAATCCCAAGCACAGTTACAGGTTGGGTGCAGCATTGTTTGAGAAAAGCCCTGAGGAGAAGGACTTGGGGTTGTTGCTTGAAGAAAAGCTCAACGTAAGCAGGCAATGTGTCCTGGCAGCCCAGAAACCAACTGTGTCCTGGGCTGCATCACCAGCAGCGTGGCCAGCGGGTCAAGGGAGGGGACTCAACCCCATTACTTTTCCCTGGTGACAGCTCCCCCTGAAGTTCTGGGTCCAGTTATGGGGTCCCCAACACAAGAAGGAGATGGAGCTGCTGGAGCTGTTGATAGTCTACAAGAAGGAAGCCTTAAAGGTGCAGGACCAGGCCGTCCTCTTCTGCAGAGCCCACACAAAGACGACCACCTTGGCTGAACAGAGTGATCTGGATTCAAGTCAGGAAAAAAGGAACTTTATGGCCCTTGGGAAAAGGGGCAGTCCACTCAGGGGTCTACAAAGATGTTGTGAGGCTGTTCAGGGAGAAATTCAGAAGGGCCAAAGCCCAGCTTGAAATTAATCTGGCTGCAGCTCTCCAAGATAACAAGAAATCCTTCTGCAAATGTATTAGCAACGAAAGAAAGAGAAAGGAGAATCGAAGGAGAAACATAGTGATCAAGGTTGAGGAGAAGGCTGAGGTACTTCATGCCACCTTTGCCTAGTCTTTAGTAGTAGGACCAGTTGTTTGCTGGGGACCCAGTCCCCCGACCTGGAAGACAGGGATGGGGAGCAAAATAGAGCCCAGATCATCCAAGAGGAGATGGTCAGTGACCTGCTGCACCACTGAGACATACACAAGTCTAAGGGGCCAGTCCTGGCTGACCAGGGAGGTGCCTTTATCATAGTCAGGAGCCAGGGAGGTGCTGTGCCATAGTCCTGCCCTTGGCATTGCACATCTCCACACACTAGGGCCCAAGGGAGAGCCGTGAGGGACAGCATCTCCCTTCCCAGGTGTCATAGCTCAAACCAGGACACCAGGGGATGGGGGTCAGGGCTGGGCCCTGTGGTGAAGGGGGTCAGGGCTTGGTCCTCTGCAGTCATGAAACACCCCCAGGGTTACTCAGCACCAGAGCCACCTTC
>CM036615.1:15732246-15754780 GCA_020745705.1 Hemiprocne comata
ACACGATAGGAATGATTCTACCCCCTCCACCCCCCCCCCCCCGTTCACAGTCCCGGACAGGGATAGGAGGGGAGAACTTGGAGAGAGCCTTTAGGAAGATTAGTAGCAATAGGAAGATGTATGTATGAGTGTAAGAATGTCTGTAAGTGTTAATAGGAAATGTCAGAGTGTAGTCAAGTTCGCAAGTCTCACCACCGGGGTACGGCCAAAGCCGATCCCTAGTCGGGATCCTTCTCCAACGACTTCAGGCAGGCAGTCCGTTCGGTACGTCCACACGCCAACAACCACAGGAAAAGGCGCCTCTGGCTCCACGGCAGCCCCCACAGCGATGCACACGCGGCGGCGGGCACCTCCGTAGCAGCTGTGTCTGTTCAGAGACCGCGCCTGCCGGCTCCACTTCCGGCTCCGCTTCCGGCTCCGGCCCCACTGTGCCTCCTGGGAGTTGTAGTTTGTGGTCTTGTGCGCATGCACCTGGTACTCACCAGTGCCGGGGAGCACGTCACTAGGAAGGGCCAGCAAACGTCGCTGGCTTAAAGGCCATCAAGGAGTCCGTCTCTCACATCTCACCCCGTGGCTTTTATGACAGCGACTTGTTTCCTGTGTGATGTGTGTCTAGGTATGTGTTTGTATATATATGTACATGTACATTTGTACCCTATCAGGCTCTTGTCCAAAGTCTTACCTCCTTCCCTATTTAAGACATATATATAATTTCACATAATTCCACATATATATATTGGATATATATATATATACAATTATACATGTGACACTTTACGTGTGTTTCTGAGGGAACAATTCCCTATATGCGATACCACATATGCATATATATATATGAAATACACAAGAGAAAATACCACATAAATAAAAGACCTGTTATGACTATATATATATATTGGTGCACCATTAGTACCTTATGTACATACAACAACCCCAAAGGGGAAACAGTTCTTGGAGACATGATGCTGTATAGTAGGAGGTGTTGTGCAAACCATGGGGTGATCAAGTCCATAGTATGCACAAGGTACCCCCTCCGCAAACCAGTGTTGGGTTGATCAGACCCTATTCTGGCTTGGGATGTCTCCGGTTCTTTGGGTTGTTGGTTTAGCATGTACACATTGCTATATATATAAGTACACAGATACATATTTACAATCAACCCTGAAACCCTGCCTCATTCAACATGAAGTATCCAATTTGTACTGATTTTGAGTTGTTTGTTATTCATGTCAGATGCAACCCACGTATTCGAGTTCACGGGTGTTTGTAGGATCATTTTGACTTTCCCAATGTTTGGCAGGTGAACCATTACAGTCTGTCCTGGGTATAGAGAGATTTTCTTGTTGCAAGGTTTTCTTTGTGTCTCCTTTTCTTGAGTGGGTGATGTAGGAAAGAAAGCAGTTAGACAAGGACACCCGTTCACCTCCCATCTGTTATTTATGGTGGTGACTGCATATCGCAACCTTTCATCCCATTTGGAGTCCTGTGGGCAGATAAGGCTTTTGATTAACCCGTTAGTACGTTCTACTATCCCATTTGCTTGGGGATAGTATGGCATATGAAATGTCCATTGGATGCCTTCACTTCTCGCCCACTCTTGTACCAGATGTGAAGTGAAGTGAGTGCCATTATCAGACTGAATATGTGTAGGTTTAGGTAATACCCCAAATACCCTTTCCAGGAAGCGGACCGTATTTTCACCATTTGCTTTAGAAACAGCTTCAGCACAAGTTAGACCTGATACCACTTCAACCATCACAATGATATACTGTTTGTTCCCTGATTTGCGGAAAGGACCAATGTAGTCCACCTGCCAAGTGGACCACAAGGACTTGCCTTCTTGAATATGCAGAGTGTCAGCTGTCAGGGGATGCTTCCCCAACCGGATCTTACACAGATCACATTCAGAAATGATTGTTTTACACTGTTCACGGGTAACAGGCCATCCCCTGGTTTGTGCCTCCTTGTACAAATCAAAGATCCCTGAGTGACCCCTTTTACAATGAAGCCATTCAAGCAACCTCTCCCACTCCTGGTTTTCTTCAGCTGTTCTGATTTCCACTACATTGATTTTGGCCAGTTCATCAACATAGTTGTTCCACCTGCTAGCATCATTTTTCAGACTGGTCTGGTGAGCAGGAATCCACCCCACATGAAAGTTAGGATTTTTCTTGGCAATTTTTAGGATCTGTTGCCATTTTTCTTTCTGCCACACTGGCACCCTGTTAATCTCCCAATTGTTCTGTTCCCAGAAAGTTATCCATTCCACACAGCCCTTGAAGACCGAAAAGGAATCTGTGTAGATGTACACAGCGTCCTTGGCGGCCTTTTCCCGTACAAACACATTGAGAACAGCATCCAGCTCCCCCACTTGTGCACTGCCCTTATCATGATTTATTATGCGTTCAGCCGTGGAAAGTTTGACTGCAGCAGATTTGAAAGACCAGGTTTTAACCTCTCTTCTGGCTGACACGTCTGTGAACCAGGCATTAATCATTTCACTTTTGTATTCGGGGGCCTCCTTAATAGGACTGGGAGTTTTCATTGTTAACTCTTTTTCCTCCATGGATTCAATGTGTTCCTGGATTTTTAGCTGTTTGTCCAGGCCTTCCTCTAGCTTGAAAAGACCAGAGTAGCACTCAATCTGGCTATACCATTTCCTGATTGTCCCCTTTTGGGATATACCCTCTGGAGGGGCTTTCCCAGACAGCACATGATTAACTACTTTGAAAGGACCCTGTAGTATCACCTTTTGTTTTTTAACAATTTTACTGACCTCTGTTAGTGCTGTGCACACTGTTAGCAATCCCTTCTCCAGTGTGGAGTATCGTTTTTCTGAGTCCTTAAAAGATTGTGAACAGAAGCCAATGGGTCGTGTACTCCCACTAGGTCCCTTTTGCCAAAAGTGATATGATAAGGCACTAGCTGAGAATCCCCATTCTATTGTTATTGGATCCTCTGGGTGAAGAGGTCCCAGAGTCTGGAAGGTCTGTGCTTCCAGTATTAGCAGTTCAAGGGCCTCGTCATGAAATTTGTTCCATTCCCAGTGATGATTCTTTTTCAAGAGATCATAAAGCGGCCGTGCTATCACAGAGAAATCAGGGATATGTTTTCTCCAATACTGGAGGGTTCCCAGCAATTGTTGCAATTCTTTTTTATTAGCTGGTACCTTCATCTGAGTCAATTGGGACACGGTATCGGACGGAATATTCCAGGTTCCCCCTTTCCACCTTATTCCCAGGAATTTTACCTCTTGGGATGGTGGTTGCCTTTTCCCTTCAGGGATCTCTAGCTGAATATCAGTTAGATGCTTAATTATAGCATCATACACGACTTTCACTTCTCGCTCACTCTGGCCCCCTATCAGTATATCATCTATGTACTGATAAACTTTCACTTTGGAATTGTTTTTGATTTCTGGAATGTTTTCCAGTTCACACGCAAGTGCGTGATGGGCCAGTGTGGGTGAGTGTTTATATCCCTGTGGCAGCCTTGTGAATGTGTATTGGATCCCATCCCACGTGAAGGCAAAATACTTTTGGTCCTCAATATCAATAGGGACCTGGAAAAACATGTCCTTAATATCCAGTGCTGCCAGCACAGGATGTGCTGCTTCCTGGATTTCTAGCACCAGGTCAGCTATGTTTGGTACAGCTGCAGTGAGGCCTTCTGTATTGGCATTCAATTTTCTGTAGTCTAAAGTCAGTCTCCATTTACCATCTGGTTTCTTCACAGGCCAGACTGGGGCATTGTATGGTGAATGGCATGGCACAATGTCGCAAACCGAGATAGGAAAACTGCGACTCACTGCCCTACACAAAGGGAATCGAGGGCTGAGGACCACTCCCTGTCACACTCACAAACAGTGTTTAAAAATCAATAGGTTTATTAAAGGCACTACTGTCTAGGCGGGGTTATTGCTACAGAACTACAGGGTAACAGCAATCGTAGGGAAGAATAATGCAATACAATACAGCAACAGTACAATACAATACAAACAATCCTATCCCCCTCCCAATTCCCCCCCCAATCTCGGTCCCGGACAGAAAATGAGGGAGAGAACTTGGAGAGAGCCTTTGGGGAGATTAAAGGAAGCAAGTGTATAGTAGAGGTGTGTGTGAATGGGTGAATGTCTGTAAATGTTAGTAAGAAACGTCAGAGTGTAATCAAGTTTGCAAATCTCACCACCGGGGTGCGGCCGAAGCCGATCCCTAGTCGGGACCCTTGTTCTCCAGCGATTCCAGGCGGGCAGTCCGTTCAGCGTGCTCATACACCAGCAACCACAGAGGAAAGGTACGCAGCAGCTACACGACAGCCTCCACAGCGTAGGAGAGTTCACAAAGTGCGCCCGTTGCTCCCCCTCCGGTTCCGGCCTCGCCGGGCCCCCTGGGAGCTGTAGTCTGAGTCTGTGCGCATGCGCCTGCTGCCTCTATCCTCTTCTTGTGCCGGGGAGTGCATTACCAGGAATGGTCAGTAGATGTCGCTGGATTAAAGGCCATAATAGAGTCCGTCTCTCACATCTCACCCCGTGGCTTTTATGACAGCGACTTGTTCCTTGTGTGGCGTATGTATATGTAGGTATATATATATATATGTACATCTGTACCCTATTAGGCTCTTGTCCAAATTCTTACCTCCTTTCCTGGTATTTCTCAATATATATATATATATACAATTATAACATTTATCAAACAACGCATATAGCACTTTCTGAGGGAACAATTCCCTATATGGGATACAACATATACATATATCTGTACAGATATCTTAATATTTTGGTGCACCATTAATATCTTATTAACATACAACAACCCAAAGGGAAAAGCAGTTATAGGAGACATGATGCTGCAAAGTGGGAGACATTGCGCAAACCATGGGGTGATCAAGTCCATAGAATGCACAAGGTACCCCCTCCTCAAACCAGTGTCAGGCTGATCAGACCTTGTTCTGGATTGGGATGTCTCTCTGGTTCTTTGGGTTGTTGAAGTAGCATATACACATCACTATATACACAAGTACACAGATACATATTTACACTCTACTCCTATATCCTGCTTTACTCCACATGCAGTATCCAATTTGTACTGATTTTAAGTTCTCTGTTATTCATATCAGATGCAACCCAGGTGTTCGAGTTCACAGGTGTTTGCAGGATCAACTTAACCTTCCCGATGTTTGGCAGGTGTACCAGCACGGATTGTCCAGGACGTAGGGAGACCTTTCGCTTTCCGCAGGGTTTGTTGTATTTCCCCTTCTCTGGTGTGGGTGATGTGGGAAAGAAAGCGGTTAAACGAGGACACCCGTTCACCCCCCATCTGTTATTGATAGTGGTGACTGCATATCGCAACCTTTCATCCCATCTGGAGTCCTGTGGGCGAATAAGGCTTTTTATCAATCCATTAGTACGCTCTACTATCCCATTTGCTTGGGGATAGTATGGCATGTGAAATGTCCATTGGATGCCTTCACTCTTTGCCCACCGTTGCACTAGATGTGAGGTGAAATGAGTACCATTATCAGATTGAATATTTGTAGGTTTAGATAATACCCCAAATACCCTTTCCAAAAAGCGAACAGTGTTTTCTCCATCTGCTTTGGAAACAGCTTCAGCACATGTCAGACCTGATACCACTTCTACCATTACAATGATACACTGTTTGTTACCCGACCTACGGAGAGGACCGATGTAGTCCACCTGCCAGGTGGACCACAAGGCCTTTCCTTCCCGGATGTGCAAAGTATCACCTGTCAGGGGATGTTCCCCCAATCTGATCTTACACAGATCACATTCAGAAATGATTGTTTTACACTGCTCACGGGTAACAGGCCATCCCCGGGTTTGTGCCTCTTTATACAAATCAAAAACCCCTGAGTGACCCCTTTTACAATGAAGCCATTCAAGCAATCGCTCCCACTCCCGATTTTCTCCTACTGTCCTGATTTCCACTACATTGATTTTAGCCAGTTCATCAATGTAGTTGTTCCACCTACTAGCTTCATCTTTCTGGTTAGTCTGATGAGAAGGTATCCACCCTACATGGAAATTGGGATTTTTCTTAGCAATCTTTAGGATTTGTTGCCATTTCTCTTTCTGCCAGACTGGCAACCGGTTAATTTCCCAATTGTTCTGTTCCCAGAAAGTTATCCATTCCACACAGCCCTTGAAGACCGAAAAGGAATCTGTGTAGATGTACACAGCGTCCTTGGCGGCCTTTTCCCGTACAAACACATTGAGAACAGCATCCAGCTCCCCCACTTGTGCACTGCCCTTATCATGATTTATTATGCATTCAGCCGTGGAGGGTTTGACTGCAGCAGATTTAAACAACCAAGTCTTACCCTCTCTCCGAGCTGATGCATCTGTGAACCAGGCATTAGTCATTTCACTTTTGTATTCTGGGGCTTCCTTAATAGGACTGGGAGTTTTCATTGTTAACTCTTTTTCTTCCAAGGATTCAATGTGTTCTTGAATTTTTAGCTGTTTGTCCGGACCCTCCTCTAGCTTGAAAAGGCTAGAGTAACACTCGATTTGGCTATACCACTTCCTGACTGTTCCTCTTTGAGATATTCCCTCTGGAGGGGCTTTCCCAGACAGCACATGGTTAACCACTTTGAAAGGACCCTGTAGAATTACCTTTTGTTTCTTAACGATTTTACTGACCTCTGTTAGTGCTGTGCACACTGTCAGCAATCCCTTCTCCAGAGCGGAATATCGCTTCTCTGCATCCTTGAAGGATTGTGAATAGAAGCCAATGGGTCTTGTACTCCCATTAGGTCCCCTTTGCCAAAAGTGATATGATAAGGCGTTAGCTGAAAACCCCCATTCTATTATCATTGGGTCTTCTGGGTGAAGAGGTCCCAGAGTCTGGAAAGTCTGTGCTTCCAGTGTTAACAGTTCAAGGGCCTCATCATGAGATTTATTCCATTCCCAATGACGATTCTTTTTCAAGAGATTGTAAAGAGGCCGTGCTATGACGGAGAAATCAGGGATATGTTTCCTCCAATACTGAAGGGTTCCCAGCAATTGTTGCAATTCTTTCCTGCTAGATGGTACCTTCATCTGAGTCAACTGGGATACCGTGTCAGATGGAATATTCCAGGTCCCCCCCTTCCACTGTATTCCTAGAAATTTTACCTCTTGGGATGGTGGTTGCCTTTTCCCTTCGGGAATCTCTAACTGCATATCAGTTAAGTGCTTAATTATGGCATCATAAACTGCTTTTACTTCTCGCTCACTCTGGCCCCCTATCAGTATATCGTCTATGTACTGATAGACTTTCACTTTAGAATTCCTTTTGATTTCTGGAATGTTTTCCAGTTCACGCGCAAGTGCATGATGGGCCAGTGTGGGTGAGTGTTTGTATCCCTGTGGCAACCTCGTGAAGGTGTATTGAACTCCATCCCAAGTGAAGGCAAAATACTTTTGGTCCTCCGTATCAATAGGGACCTGGAAAAACATATCCTTAATATCCAGTGCTGCCAGCACAGGATGTGCTGCTTCTTGGATCTCTAGCACCAGGTCAGCTATGTTTGGTACGGCTGCAGTGAGTCCTTCTGTGTTGGCATTCAGTTTCCTGTAGTCTAAAGTCAGTCTCCATTTACCGTCTGATTTTTTCACAGGCCAAACTGGGGCATTGTATGGTGAATGGCATGGCACTATCACACCTTTCTGTTTTAAATCAGCTATCACCTCTCTGATACCATCTTTGGCTGCAACTGGAATGTTATATTGTTTTACCCTTGTTGTTTTGCTACGTGGCAGACGGGGGGCACGTTGCAACAACTTCACTTCCAGTGTTGGTGTGCCAAATGTCCAGTAGCGGCCTCGCTCATCTCTCCAGGCTCGACCTGCCAAAACATCCAAACCTAACAGATTAAAGGGAATATCGCCCACAATCATCGTGGTCCGGATCGGTTTGTCATCTCCTGGAAGATGTATGGTGACCTTGGCTGTTTCCTGTAAAACAGAGTTACCAAACGCTTCACTTACATATATTGGTTTTGACGATGTGGTAATGCCACAGTGCCTTGCCTCCTCAGCTTTCAGCGTAGATATTTGGGCCCCTGTGTCTATAATAAAAGTAACAGGATAACGTTTTGGACCAACAGCACAAGTGAGTACCAGATCACCATCCTGGTTATAGGTGAGTCGCAATACATTTTGCCAATCATTTGGGGGACTAAGGAGTTCCTGGATTACAGGAGCGTCCTGATTTGTTTGTGAGTCATGTTGGTTTTTTACCAACTGATTACTCTGTTTTTTACCCCTCCTCCTCCGCCTCTTTGTCTTACTGGTCGCAGCCGGAGGAGGGAGTTCTAGTTTCCCGAACTACTGGACCTTCCCTGTACTTGAGCCCGAGTTCTAGACTGTGACCGGCCTCGGGCCCCAGTTTGTGATCTGGCTCGGGTTCTAGATTGTGATCTGCCTCGGGTTTGTTCCCTTGTTCGGAAAGCATCAATCAGTTCCTTTAGGTCCTCATAAGACCAGGTTTTGGCTAGGACTGCAGCTGGCACTCCCAATCGCCTGCCTTCCTCCTTAAGCCTAGCATAAGGCCCCTTGTTATCTTGTGTTGAGGAATGCTGTGAATCACGGATTTGTCTCCTGGGTGACCTCTGCTGTGATTTCTTCTGTCTATCTCTATTTACCACATTCCAGTCACCCCGTGATCTATCTGGCCTAGGAGAGGGGGGGTCTCGGGGTGGCTTGGCAGCAACTTCGGCATATGACAGCCGAGCAGCCTTTTTGGGTGTAGAAGAGGAGGGCTTAGGGTCCTTATATTCACATATCTTAGCACAATCAATCAGACCCTGGGCCAATTCACCCCATGTGACCTGTGATCGTCCGGCTGCAATCTCCTCTCGACAACGCATGGCTTGTACCTGGAGCCCCCCAGAAAGCCCCTTAATCAACACAATCATTCTCCTCTCTTTTACCTGAAGGGACATGGGACTTGCATGCTCTACTACCAACTCATGATCATAGATCATTTGGAGGGCGGCGGCCCTACGAACGTTTTCCATAATGTCAGTGGGGCTCCCTTTTAGGGCAACCGGTTCTCCTCGCTCCACCACCTCAGATTTACCTACGTTCCAGGCTGCACGCTGCGTTAGGGACCATGGGTGATTTGTATTTCCGGTTAGTAACACCATTCCAGGTCCCCAAAAACCATCTGCCTCCCGTTCAGTCAACATGATGTCGTCCCCTCCTGTGAGTGATACTCTCATAACATATTCAGCCTCTGTTTCTGAAGCCAGTCTGCTATATTTTTCTCTGAGTTTACCCAGATCAATAGGCGAGTAGGGCTTTTCCTTTATCTCTGTATCTCTTTGTGCAGCCCCAGCTCTCTGGGTATAGGTAGTTAGCCTAACAGGCCGGAGCACCTTTTTTTCTTCCTGCTCTTCCTCCTCTGCCTCTTCTGCAGACTGAGCCCCAAGGTCAAGGTCAAATATCGGGGCCCGCAGTACTTTTCTCGCCTTTTGCACCACATCAGTGTGGGAGGACGGATCTGTGGAGATCCGCTCCTGCTGAGCGGCACATAACGCCATGATCATTATTCCCTTTTCACTGGTAGTCATATCAGTCCTCTGTAAGACCTGGCTGATTACCTGCTTCAAAACACCAGCGTCCTCCTCCTTCTCCTTCTCCTTCTCCTTCTCCTTCTGAGGAGGATCAGGGAGTGTAGGACACGTCCCCTGTTGGAGCCGCTCAAGAGTTCCTTCCAAGATCGTAAGCTCCTTCTGTAATCTTGTGATGTCTCGGTTCCTCAACCTAGCATCCCTTTCCTTGCCATCCAATAGCTTCTGTATAGCCTGTAACTCTTTTTCATGCTCTGTCTGCAAATCAGCATGTTCTTTCTTTAACTCTCTATATTTCCTTTCAGACTCCTGCTTATACAGCGTATACTCCTGTAGCAACTCTTTAAAAATCAATAGGTTTATTAAAGGCACTACTATCTAGGCGGGGTCATAATCTCTGTCTGTAATCTTGTGATGTCTCGGGTTTTTGACCTAGCATCCCTCTCCATGTCATCCAATACCTTTGTATGCTCCTTCTGCATATCATGTAACTTCTTTTCATATATTGTCTGCATGTCAGTATGATCTTTCTTTAACTCCCTATATTTTCTTTCAGACTCCTGCTTATACTGCGTATGCTCCTGTAGCAACTTATCATATTCATCGTTCTGCTCGTCCTTTCGTCTTGCCCCTAACTCTTTCTTTTTTGGCTGCTTTTGTCGCCATTCCTCAACCTCCTGCCTTAACAGCTTCAACTCCTCAACCTCCTGCCTTAACAGCTTCCACTCCTTAACCTGCTGCTTTAACGGCTTCAACTCCTCAACCTCCTGTTTTAACGGCTTCAACTCCTCAACCTCCTGTTTTAACAGCTTCAACTCCTCAACTTGCTGCTTTAAGAGCTCAAACTCCTCAACCTGCTGCTTTAACGACTTCAACTCCTCAACCTGCTGCTTTAACAGCTCCAACTCCTCAACTTGCTGCTTTAAGAGCTCAAACTCCGCAACTTACTGCTTTAACAGCTCCAACTCCTCAACTTGCTGCTTTAACAGCTCCAACTCCCTATGTACCGTCAACTCGACATGCTCCTTCCATAAGTCTGCAACCTCCTGCCTCAACACCTTGTACTCCTGCTCCAGATCCTGCATCCGTGTATCGTCTACAGACTGTGGTGGCACATCTGCCCCTGCCAAACCTCCAGCATGCGATGAATGAGGAGGTGTGCATGACAGGAGCACGGAGTGCAGAGGACGTCCCGGACCTCTGGAATCCGATGAACTCACTGTGCCCCCCTCAGTGCTTTCCGGCACAACGCCAGCCGCCCCCTCGAGGTCAATTGAAAGGTCCCTGCCTTCGCCCTCCATGTTCTATGTCGGAGTGAGCGCGTTCAGGGCTACAACAGACCCTCGTAAATCCTGCCAACTACGCCAAAATGTCGCGAACCGAGATAGGGAAAGCCGCGACCCACTGCCTTTCACAAAGGAATCGAGGGCTATCACTCCCTGTTGCACTCACACACAACGCTCAAGAATCAGTGGGTTTATTAAAGGCACCACGGTCTAGACAAGGTTATTTCTACAGAACAATAACGATACACATATATATAGGAATAAACAAACAAACAATACAAACAAACAAACACGATAGGAATGATTCTACCCCCTCCACCCCCCCCCCCCCCCCGTTCACAGTCCCGGACAGGGATAGGAGGGGAGAACTTGGAGAGAGCCTTTAGGAAGATTAGTAGCAATAGGAAGATGTATGTATGAGTGTAAGAATGTCTGTAAGTGTTAATAGGAAATGTCAGAGTGTAGTCAAGTTCGCAAGTCTCACCACCGGGGTACGGCCAAAGCCGATCCCTAGTCGGGATCCTTCTCCAACGACTTCAGGCAGGCAGTCCGTTCGGTACGTCCACACGCCAACAACCACAGGAAAAGGCGCCTCTGGCTCCATGGCAGCCTCCACAGCGATGCACACACGGCGGCGGTCACCTCCGTAGAAGCTGTGTCTGTTCAGAGACCGCGCCTGCCGGCTCCACTTCCGGCTCCGCTTCCGGCTCCGGCCCCACTGTGCCTCCTGGGAGTTGTAGTTTGTGGTCTTGTGCGCATGCACCTGGTACTCACCAGTGCCGGGGAGCACGTCACTAGGAAGGGCCAGCAAACGTCGCTGGCTTAAAGGCCATCAAGGAGTCCGTCTCTCACATCTCACCCCGTGGCTTTTATGACAGCGACTTGTTTCCTGTGTGATGTGTGTCTAGGTATGTGTTTGTATATATATGTACATGTACATCTGTTTGCAAGGGCATGGAGCTTGAGGACGAGGGCCAATGGTCATGAAATAGAGCAGGGTGGATTTAGAGTGGAGATTAGGAAGAAGCTGTTTGCTACGAGGGTGGTGAAACACTGGCACAGGCTGCCCAGAGAGGTGATGGAGGCCCCATTCCTGGAGGTGTTCAAGGTCAGGTTCCATGGTTCTGAGGTTCCATGGTTCTGAGGCTCCATGGTTCTGAGGTTCCATGGTTCTAGGTTCTCCCATTCTACCTCACAGTTGTTCCCATGGCAACAGGTCTGTGTGTGCCCAGTTGGCAGTGGGAAGGGCAGAGCTCCAGCAGTGCAGGACCCTGGGGCTGAGCCCTCAGCCAGCAGCCCGCCTGCCCAGGAAGCACTGCTTTCACTTGTTCATACTTGAGTGGTTGAAAGAAGCTTCTGGAAAGCAACGATCTGCATTGTTCCAGGTGGAGCTGGAGACACAGGCAAAGGGATCTGTTGCCTCTTTCTTCCCAACTCGATCAGACTTCAAGTGCCGTGGACTAACACTTGGCAGTTTGCATCTCTGCATCAAGCCGGATGGTTCTGGGGAGCTTCAGCAAGAACAGCACATGGATGGAAAGGTCCTGTTACGTTTCTTTGGATGAGCTTTCCTGTGTCGAGGTCTCAGCAGTGCTGGGTGGTAGACTAAATGCTCCAATATGGAGTGTTGGTTGAACGGGATGGTCTGTGCTCCTGTGGGGAAACTTCTTTCATGTCATGTGTTGTGGCCAGAGACCTGAACAAAGCTGTGGGGGGTGAGGTATCCCAGCAGGGGCTGTGCTGGTGAGAAGAGGCTTGTGGATGTGTTGGGGTTGAGCACTTGGCCTGTGTACCAAGAGTGGAGGGTGTAGGAACTTCCTGGGCTGGAGCAGAAGGAAGAGGTGGTCTGAGCTGTGCAAAGGGGGTCCCGGGAATGGCTGATGTACCATCCATAGCAGCGGGTCCCTCCCTGGGGAAGAAGGCACAGTTCATTAGTTGAGGACTGCTTCCCTCCAGCAGCTCTTCTAAGGGCAGGAAACGTTGCATTTGTTGTGACCTTGCTTGACTAGTCACTACAAGTTTGGGCTTGTGAAAAGCCTAAAGCACACTTGAAGGAAGACTGTTGCAATACAAGGTTTCCCCCTTGAGTTTTTAACTCTGAAAGTACGTTGAGAGCAGGTTTTAAAAATGTCTTTGGTGCCTCCCTAGGTGTGCACATGCCCTCCCTCTGCTCATCCCAGGGGAAAGCTTGTCGTTTTTCCAAGAAATAACCCCAGGGGCTGACAGTGTGACAGTTGCAAGCAGCCCATTCTGTCCCATGTTTTCACTTGCTCCCTTTGAAATTGTACCTCGTGGTGCAGTCTCATGCAGGTCTCATTCTCGGGGTGTTGCCATGGTGCCAGACTCCACGCTCTCTCCATACCTGTGTGTCTCACTGCTGTTCTTGAGCCACCACCAGCTTCCGGTAAGATGCAGGAATGGGCTGAGTCGTCTCACCTGCTCTTCAGTGCTCGATGACACCGTTCTGCAGGGTTGTGATTCTTCTTGCTGTGCTCCCCAAGGCACTGCTGCTGTGTGACCTTGAAGCAGTTGTCTGGTTGTAAATGAGGTTGTACCGGTGTAGGTCGGGGTTGATTTGGTGGCAGGCTGGAATGCAAACCTGTGGCAAGTCAACAAGCCTGGTGGGCTCACGCTCACTCAGGGTGCCTTCTACCTGCAGGAGCTGTCCTGGGCAGAGTGGGGCAGGTGTGCTGCCAGCACAGCTCTTCTCCCTCCTCCTCAGGTGGAGGGCAGGGCTGGCTGCAGCCTCTTGCATGCCCAGTCCCATCTTCTGAGAGAGGAAGGACATCGAATGGAGACTGGGAGATGAGGACAGTAGCTGGATCAAGAGTGGGGACCGGAGGAAAAGGTCTTGATGTCCTCGTCAGGTGTTTGGATAACACCAGTGAGAATTAACCTTAACAAAATAGCAAAATGTCACCTCTAGAGAGGTCTGCAGAGGAGCTGAGGTAGTGCAGAAACAATTCTCCTCTTCCACAGCCTGTAGTTTTTCCCCTCTTGGGGAACAGCACTGGTCCAGCCCTGGCAGATCCAGGGCCTTTCCTGATCTCTTGGAGGACTGTAGGTCTGGGTGCAGGTGCTGTCGCCTTAGCTGAGCGAGGACAACGGGACTCAAGTGTTGAACTTTGCTGTTGCTGTGCAGGCTGGCAGTTTTCTAGGTCCCAGGTTTGTGATAATGGTGCTGCTACAGGACTTGAGTTCAGCCCCAGGCTCAGCTAAGGGCTTCTTGAATAGTCTAGAGGCAAACTATTTAATCTGTCAGTTCCCCACCTACAAGCTCAGTGTAATAATGCTTCCTCTAGACATTCCACATCAGGGATCTGGAGGCCTCGATTTGAGGTTGGAAAGCCGCAATACGGACTTCTACAGGAAAAGTGGGAAGGCAGGATTGACAGGTGGAGCACCTTGTTGCTCAGACAGATTTTGACAGCGCAAAGCTTTAGCCTGTGTGGGGACCAGGAGGAATGAAGGGAAGAGCAAATGGACTCACATGATCTCCTTTTTTATCTCTACTCAATTGGGGCATCAACTGTATCTGCTTCCCCTTTGCAGCTGCAAGCCCCTGCTTGAGCCAGGACAAGTGCTGCTGTTTTATTGCAGAGGAGCTGTGTGAAGCTTCTCTTGTGTCTGTGTGTCAAGGTGATGACACTGAAGTGCAACCAGCTGCAGTAGGCATCAGGGACCACAAAAGTGTGTGAACGTCCCCTCTGCTGCCTGTATCTGGTCTTGAGCAGTATCTGTTCCAGTCCCTGCTCAGCATCCTGTGGCTGCAGCATTTCGGTGAGCTGGCGCCAGCCTGGCCCCTGCCTCAGAAAGTCAGACGATGGACGGTCTTTAAGGACCTAATTCTGAACCCTAAAAGCTTGACTTGAGGCCGAGGCTCAGGGCCCTGCCTTGGTCTGCAGCAGAACAGGAGGAGTCCTGCCCAGGACTCTTGTGGGCTGTACCAGATGTGATCCCTGGAGGTTAGAGATGCAGCATCTGATTATGCATGTCTATTTTGATCGTGCCAAAGGCCCATCTCTTTAGAGTTCTCTGGTGCTTGATGCTGTACAAATGTGTTGAAAGTGTTGATCTCTGCACCAAGAGCTTTTCCTCTCAAGATAAGTCGTAAGGAGAGAATAAAACAGGCCACAACCCAGAAGTTGGGTGACAGGGGAAAACATTAAGGAAACTTTTCCTATTGAATTGAGATCAGTTCCTGCCATCTCTTTGAAAATGGCACAGGCTTCCAACCTGCCCTCCCCCTTTAAAAAGAGTTGTCCTCCCAGAGCAAAGCAGTAACAACTGTTTGATCTCATCTCATGCTGCTGTGGATCAGGCATGTCTGCACTGCAAAGACTCAGCCATGGATAGGTAACCAAGCAAGCTTTAAATGAGCTGCTTTGGAGGCCATTAGCCAGCAGGTGAGGACACCCTGCAGGTTGCAGATGGCTCTCAGCTGCTGGGGAGGTGTGGGGGGTTTCTGCCCATCCTGAGCCCTGTGCTGCTGGGCGAGATGCAGCACAGACAGGACAAGTGCTGCTCTCATCCTCTTGCACCGGGAGGCGAGTCCAGCCCAAAGCAGTGATGCTGTTTGTACAGCAGGGACAAAGCATCTGGGCCCTCACGGGAGGGTTGAGTTCTTGCTGCAGCAGCCTTGGGGTGAAGGGGGTTTTGGGGCCCTAAAGAGGTGCTTCTGGCATAGCCAAGGGGGTTGGTTGACTATGCAAAGACAATTGGAGGGGAAAGTTGAGGCCTGCAAGAAGTGCAGGGGGAGCTTGGGAAGAGCACTGAGATGAACTGAGGATGCAGACTGGTGTGCTGGGGAAGCTGGGACTCAAGCTTTCCTTGATGGTCTAGGTAGGGGTCACTGTCAATATTTGAAAAGGGCCACAAGAGTCCTGTGGCTTTCCTAAGGGGGACCAGATCCTCTCAATGCTTCTTTGCACTGGAAAACAGGTGGGAGATCAGGCACCCTTCCAGCTGACCTTCTCACAGTTGTGTTTGCTTGTGGAATTGAATAGCAAGGGTCTATCAGACTTTCTGAAGAGGCCTATTTTACTCCTTCTCCACCACATACAAGCACATTTATCCGTTGCTTCTGTGGCAGCATCTAAATGGAAGGAAAACTGACACGTTTCTGATGGAAATCTGGGCTGTTCTTGTTGGGTGCTTGCTAAGGAGCAGATGTGTAACGTCTGTTTTTTTAAAGGTGGCTTCTCAATGAAGTAGGACACAGCTCATGTTTTAGTGTCAACTTTGTAATGACAGGGTCAGTGTCCTACTTTGCTGGGAGAAATTTCACCTCTGAGCTGAGGGACAAGTAATGTAGGAATAAAGTCAGTGACTGGAAGGAGAACTCACTGACCACACGTGCCAAGTGGCTGCCTGCTGTGGTTCACACTATCATCTGAGTCTAGGTTTCCTAGCCATAAAGCTCTACAGTGCTTTTGCTAGCTTGGTAGAAGATGAAGTTTTAGAAGGCATCATAAGACCAAAGAGTTGATGTTCTGAGTGTGTGACATGCCCTTGGAGGAGAACCAATGCCTTCAGCTGCAGCCACAGCAAAAGGATGTTTCCCACTGAGGTGCCTTTTACACTGAGCAAAGGCCAAGCCCATGTAGGGAAGGGTGAGAGCCTTGGGATGGAATGCTGCTGTCATGTGTTGGTGTACAATATGGAACCAACCAAGTATACCATTTGTGGGTTTGGCTGAATGGTCGGATCCTGAACAGCACAAACCCCATGACTCCCACGGACACTCATCCCTCAGAAACTGCTTGGCTAGATGTTTTGGTCCAATGCATGTGAAAAGTATAAAGATGAGGTGCTCTATAAATTACCCCTTTGCAGCAGGGCCCAGTTGTGACTTGAACTTCAGTAGCAACTGAGCTCCCGTTCCTGGAAGCTCTTCCCTGATACGCTGTAAGGTGTGATTCAGATGCTGGACCACCACTTCTTTATCAATTGCAATGAATATCCTCTGTAGTTTCCAAAATACATACCTTCAGGGGCAATAAACCAACCCCGATGATAAAGCAAACCCCATCACCCCAGTGTGACCAGGACAGATTACAGGGCAGGATTTAACAGTTTCAAGACCAGACAACAATTTGTCCAGTTTACAATGGACAGAGGTTAAAGTCCTTTTATGAAGCTTCCTGTTGAGCATGTTTTTGAGGAGGGGAAAAGTGAGATCGTGCATGTTCCTCCACTTCTATAGGAGACTTTGAAATGAGCAGAGGAGATTTGAACATACATGTTAGGCTTGATACCTCTGATGCCTCTGATGATTTAAATGAAACTTTCTATGTGCCAGCTTGTGCCCGTTGCCCCTCGTCCTGTCACTGGGCACTACTGAAAAGAGTCTGGCTCCATCCTCCCTGCACCCACCCTGCAGATACTGACCAGCTTTGACTATCTCAGCTTCTGTGTGTGTAATATGCCATACAGCACTAGGTGAGCACTGAGGATACCCCCAACTCCACTTTGTAACGCCCCATGAAAGAACTAGTAACAAGAGTTAACGATGGGAAAATAATCCAGGCAAAGCAGGAAGCTGCAATCTGGTATCTGGGACCTGTCAATGTTTCATTCTTCTGTTTGATCGTACACTCGCTGTCTGCTGAGGGAATAAGAGGGGGAAGAGACCAGACATGAGGTCTGCAAGGTTTCCAGGGGTAATGAGATGGCTAAAGTAAACCTTGTTGCATTCAAGTCTTATCAAAGTATCTTCTAATTAGTACTGTGTGCAGGCTAAATTGGCTGGAGTTTTTCTTGTCAGTTATTGATGCAGTAAGTAGGGCAAAACAGTCTTAGGAAACTATCACCATCTCTCTTCTCTCTGTAGCCTTGCAGTCTTGCCTCTGCTTTGTTCCTCCTTACTCCTAGAAACTGGAGACATTTTGCAGCAGCCAGCACCAAGTTTAAAAGGTGAGGCCAGACTCCCCTAAGGAAAATTCCCACCCAGAGTTAGTCCAGCTGCACTTGCTTTAGAAACCCATCAGGCACCGGTTTTCTTAGAAAGGCAGGACAACATTGCCAAGGATATTTTCAATCCTTTCAAAAAGATTGACTGTGGCTTCAGTGAGCAAACCCGTGGGTACAGCATGGTTACATTTGCCTTCAGGCAAATCAAAGTAGAAGGGATTCTGCAAGAGTGAACCCAAGAAACAGAACACCTGTTTCTGAAAAAGAGTGGTAAAATGAGCAGACGGAACTTATAAATTACCAGGCAGAATAGCTTGCAGGTTCCAGAGGATCTGGAGTGAAGTGAAAGCTAAATCCATAGACATGAAGAAGCTGTGGTCTTTTACACCAAGGGAGGAATTTGTCTTTCTATCAAATCTCTGGGCAGTTCATATGACAGCAACTGATGCCATGAACCTTTAGGATGTTAATTGTTTCCTTTGATCTATGGGAGTTTTAAACCATCAGGGATGTGTTCAGTGACAGCTGTCACCTTTTGCAGGTAGATACATTGGCATCTCCACAGCACTAACCAAATCTTTTAGAAATGCTTCAATTTTTGTTGCCTTATCAGTGTTGTCAGGGCATCAAAAGTGCTTACAGCATAAACAACCTTACAAATGACCATTATAATTCCAGTTCAGTGAACACCTTCCTCCCTTCGCAGTTCCCTGCCCGCACGCAGGTCTCTGTTCTGCTCCAGCACCTGTGCTGTGACATGTACAGCACCTGAGAACCTGCTGCTGCTCCACGGTTAACAAATGCACTTGCCTGAATCATATTTGCAGTGAAGGAGAGTTTGGGTTGGTTTTATATGTCTACTCAGCTTCAATCTTCAAATGTTAGACACAGGAGCTTATATGGTGCCTACTGGTGCTGACTGGAGCACTGTGGTGCTGACTGGAGAGGCACCAGCAGAGTGGAAATCAGCCAGTGTTACCCCCATGTACAAGAAGGGACGGAAGGATGATCTGGGAAATCACAGGCCTGTTGGTCTGACTTCAGTACCTGGGAAGCTGATGGAGCAGATCCTCCTGAGTACCGTTCTGCAGTACATGCAGAACAGCCAGGTGATCAGGCCCAATCAGTAGAGGTTCATGAAGGGCAGGTCCTGTTTGACTAACCTGATGGATATTGTCTGCCTTGACTTTAGCAAGGCCTTTGACAAGGTTTCCCACAGCATTCTCCTAGAGAAGCTGGCTGCTCGTGGCTTGGATGTGCACATGCTACGCTGGATAGAAACTGGTTGGACGGCCGGGTCCAAAGAGTTGTGTCCAATGGAGCTAAATCCAGTTTGGGGCTGGTTATGAGTGGTGTCCCCAGGGCTCAGTGCTGGGGCCGCTCCTGTTCAACATCTTTATTGGTGACTTGGACAAAAGGATAGAGTGCACCCTCAGTAAGTTTGCAGATGACACTAAGCTGGGTGGAAGTGTCGATTTGCTTGAGGGCAGGAGGCTCTGCAGAGGGATCTATACAGGCTTGACCATTGGGCCAAGGCCAATGGCAGGAGGTTCAATAAGGCTGTATGTCGAGTCCTGCAATTGGGCCACAACAACCCCCGGCAGTGCTACAGGCCTGGGGAGGAGTGGCTGGAGAGCTGCCCAGCAGAGAGGGACCTGGGGATGCTGGTTGACAGCAGCTGAACATGAGCCAGCAGTGTGCCCAGGTGGCCAAGAAGGCCACCACCATCCTGGCCTGCATCAGGAACAGTGTGACCAGCAGGACCAGGGAGTTGATCCTGCCACTCTGCTCAGCCTTGGTGAGGCCGCACCTTGAGTCCTATTTACAAGATGCCTATTTACAAGAGGGGCCCGAAGGAGGATCCTGGGAACTACAGGCCTGTCAGCCTGACCTCAGTACCAGGGAGGATCATGGAGAGGCTCATCTTGAGTGCGCTGATGTGTCAAGTGCAGAACAGCCAAGGGCTCAGGCCCAGCCAGCATGGGTTCAGGAAAGGCAGGTCCTGCTTGACTAACCTGATCTCCTTCTATGATCAGGTGACCCGCCTGGTGGATGAGGGTAGAGCTGTTGATGTTGTCTCTCTAGACTTTGGTAAAGCCTTTGGCACCGTCTCCCACAGCATTCTCCTGGAGAAGCTGGAGGCACATGGAGTAGAGAGGTGCACTCTCTGCTGGGTCAAACACTGGCTGGCTGGCCGAGCCCAGAGAGTTGTAGTGAACGGGGTTGGATCCAGTTGGTGGCCAGTCACCAGTGGTGTCCTCCAGGGCTCAGTTTTGGGTCCAGTCCTGTTCAATATCTCTATTAATGATCTAGATGAGTGAATTGAGTCCTTCCTAAGTAAGTTTGCAGATGACACTAAGCTGGGAGGAAGTGTCAATTTGCTTGAGGGTAGGAAGGCTCTGCAGAGAGACCTGGACAGGCTGGATCGATGGGCTGAGGCCGATTGTATGAGGTTTAACAAGGCCAAGTGCCAGGTCCTGCACTTCGGTCATAATAACCCCATGCAAAGCTACAGGCTTGGGGATGAGGGGTTGGAAAGCTCCAGGGTGGAGAAGGACCTGGAAGTGCTGGTTGACAGCCAACTTAACATGAGCCAGCAGTGTGCCCAGGTGGCCAAGAAGGCCAACGGCATCCTGGCCTGCATCAGGAATAGTGTGGCCAGCAGGAGTACAGAGGTGATTGTGCCTCTGTACTGGGCATTGGTGAGGCTGCACCTTGAGTACTGTGTGCAGTTCTGGGCCCCTCACTACAAGAAGGATGTTGAGTTGCTGGAGCATGTCCAGAGAAGAGCTACCGAGCTGCTGAAAGGCCTGGAGGACTAATCCTATGAGGAGAGGCTGAGGGAACTGGGGTTGTTTAGTTTGAAGAAGAGGAGGCTGAGGGGAGGCCTCATTGCTCTCTACAACTACCTGAAAGGAGGTTGTAGGGAGGTGGGAGTTGGTCTCTTCTCTCCAGTGAATAATGACAGGACAAGAAGGAATGGCCAGAACTTGTGCCAGGGGAGAATTAGGCTGGACATTAGAAAGAATTTCTTTACTGAAAGAGTGGTTGGACAGTGGAACAGGCTGCTCAGGGAGGTGGTGGAGTCACCATCCCTGGAAGTGTTTAAAAGAAATACAGATGTGGTACTTAGGGACATGATTTAAGCATTAACGGGTAGATAAAGCTTATGCTGGGTGGATTTAGGTTCTGGTTGGACTTGATGATCTTCAAGGTCTGTTTCCAACCAGGTTAATTCTGTGATTCTATGATTCTGTCCTGTGTGCAGTTTTGGGTGCCACAGTATAAGAAGGTCATTGAGGTGCTGGAGAGGGTGCAGAGAAGGGCAACGAGGCTGATGAGGGGTCTGGAGAACCGGCCTTATGAGGAGAGGCTGAGGGAGCTGGGGTTGTTTAGTTTGAAGAAGAGGAGGCTGAGGGGAGGCCTCATTGCTCTCTACAACTACCTGAAAGGAGGTTGTAGGGAGGTGGGAGTTGGTCTCTTCTCTCCAGTGAATAATGACAGGACGAGAAGGAATGGCCAGAACTTGTGCCAGGGGAGAATTAGGCTGGACATTAGAAAGAATTTCTTTACTGAAAGAGTGGTTGGACAGTGGAACAGGCTGCTCAGGGAGGTGGTGGAGTCACCATCCCTGGAAGTGTTTAAAAGAAATACAGATGTGGTACTTAGGGACATGATTTAAGCATTAACGGGTAGATAAAGCTTATGCTGGGTGGATTTAGGTTCTGGTTGGACTTGATGATCTTCAAGGTCTGTTTCCAACCAGGCTGATTCTGTGATTCTGTGATTCTGTCCTGTGTGCAGTTTTGGGTGCCACAGTATAAGAAGGTCATTGAGGTGCTGGAGAGGGTGCAGAGAAGGGCAACGAGGCTGATGAGGGGTCTGGAGAACCGGCCTTATGAGGAGAGGCTGAGGGAGCTGGGGCTGTTCAGCCTGGAGAAGAGGAGGCTGAGGGGAGACCTCATCACCCTCTACAACTACCCGAAAGGAGGTTGTAGTGAGGTGGGTGTTGGCCTCTTCTCCGTGGTGACCAGCGATAGGACAAGAGGAAATGGGGTCAAGCTGCACCAGGGGAGGTTCAGGCTGGATATTAGAAAAAACTTCTTCACAGAAAGAGTGGTGAGGCCTTGGAACAGGCTGCCCAGGGAGGTGGTGGAGGCACCATCCCTGGAGATGTTAAAAAAAGGGGTAGATGTGGTGTCATGGGCCGATACCAAAAGCCACCGGCTGTCAGGATGCTGTCGTGACCCTTCCCCCCCACAATGGAGAGGTTTGTGAATGAGACCGCACGCGCGGGCACTGCGGGACCGTATCCTAGAGTGGAGATTGGAATGCTCCCTCCCCACGCTCCCATCGTGGTCACAGTGTAACTCCTCTGGAGTCCAGCAGCAGGTTGATCAGGCCTGATACTCTCACCGGGGTGTCTCTGGCTCTTTAAGCTGTCAAACTAGAACATAGCCATTAACATCATTGGACATGAGTACACAGAAATGGAAACACAGAAAAAACTGAAACACTGATTTACTCAACATGAATTATCCATTTTGTACTGATTTTATGTTGTTTGTCATTTAAATCAGATGCAAACCAAGTATTTGAGTTCACTGGTGTTTGCAAGGGGAGCTTGACTTTACCAATATTTGGCAGGTTCACCAGAACAGTCTGTCCTGGGTGCAGAGAAGCCTTGGACTTGCTGCAGGGTTTTCTGTGCTTTTCTTTATCCTGAGTAGGTGACGTAGGAAAGAAGGCATTTAGACGAG
>CM036615.1:15755280-15783258 GCA_020745705.1 Hemiprocne comata
TTGCCCTCGTCTAAATGCCTTCTTTCCTACGTCGCCTACTCAAGATAAAGAAAAGCACAGAAAACCCTGCAGCAAGTCCAAGGCTTCTCTGCACCCGGGACAGACTGTTCTGGTGAACCTGCCAAATATTGGTAAAGTCAAGCTCCCCTTGCAAACACCAGTGAACTCAAATACTTGGTTTGCATCTGATTTAAATGACAAACAACATAAAATCAGTACAAAATGGATAATTCATGTTGAGTAAATCAGTGTGTCAGTTTTTTCTGTGTTTACATTTCTGTGTACTCATGTCCAATGATGTTAATGGCTATGTTCTAGTTTGACAGCTTAAAGAGCCAGAGACATCCCGGTGAGAGTATCAGGCCTGATCAACCTGCTGCTGGACTCCGGAGGAGTTACACTGTGACCACGATGGGAGCGTGGGGAGGGAGCATTCCAATCTCCACTCTAGGATACGGTCCCGCAGTGCCCGCGCTTGCGGTCTCATTCACAAACCTCTCCATTGAGGGGGGAAGGGTCATGACAGCATCCTGACAGCCAGTGGCTTTTGGTATCGGCCCATGACACCACATCTACCCCTTTTTTTAACATCTCCAGGGATGGTGCCTCCACCACTTCCCTGGGCAGCCTGTTCCAAGGCCTCACCACTCTTTCTGTGAAGAATTTTTTTCTAATATCCAGCGGAGGTTCAGGCCCCATTTCCTCTTGTCCTATCGCTGGTCACCAGGGAGAAGAGACCAACTCCCACCTCCCTACAACCTCCTTTCAGGTAGTTGTAGAGGGCAATGAGGTCTCCCCTCAGCCTCCTCTTCTTCAAACTAAACAACCCCAGTTCCCTCAGCCTCTCCTCATAGGATTTGTCCTCCAGGCCTTTCACCAGCTCGGTAGCTCTTCTCTGGACATGCTCCAGCAACTCGACATCCTTCTTGTAGTGAGGGGCCCAGAACTGCACGCAGCACTCGAGGTGCAGCGTCAGCAGTGTCCAGTACAGAGGCACAATCACCTCTCTACTCCTGCTGGCCACACTATTCCTGATGCAGGCCAGGATGCCATTGGCCCTTCTTGGCCTCCTGGGCACACTGCTGGCTCATGTCAAGTCGGCTGTCAACCAGCACCCCCAGGTCCTTCTCCACCATGCAGCTTTCCAACCCCTCATCCCCAAGCCTGTAGCTTTGCATGGGGTTATTATGACCAAAGTGCAGGACCTGGCACTTGGCCTTGTTAAACCTCATACAGTTGGCCTCAGCCCATCGATCCAGCCTGTCCAGCTCTCTCTGCAGAGCCTTCCTACACTCAAGCAAATCAACACTTCCACCCAGTTTAGTGTCATCTGCAAGCATACTTAGGAAGGACTCAGTTCCCTCATCTAGATCATTAGTAGAGATATTGAACAGGACTGGACCCAAAACTGAGCCCTGGAGGACACCACTGGTGACCAGTTGCCAACTGGATCCAACCCCGTTCACTACAACTCTCTGGGCTTGGCCAGCCAGCCAGTGTTTGACCCAGCAGAGAGTGCACCTGTCTACTCCATGTGCCTCCAGCTTCTCCAGGAGAATGCTGTGGGAGATGGTGTCAAAGGCTTTACCAAAGTTCAGATAGACAACATCCACAGCTCTTCCCTCATCCACCAGGCAGGTCACCTGATCATAGAAGGAGATCAGGTTAGTCAAGCAGGACCTGCTTTTCCTGAACCCATGCTGGCTGGGCCTGAGCCCTTGGCTGTTCTGCACTTGACACATCAGCGCACTCAAGACGAGCCTCTCCATGATCCTCCCTGGTACTGAGGTCAGGCTGGCAGGCCTGTAGTTCCCAGGATCCTCCTTTGGGCCCCTCTTGTAAATAGGCATCTTGTAAATAGGACTCAAGGTGCGGCCTCACCAAGGCCAAGCAGAGCAGCAGGATCACCTCCCTGGTCCTGCTGGTCACACTGTTCCTGATGCAGGCCAGGATGGTGGTGGCCTTCTTGGCCACCTGGGCACACTGCTGGCTCATGTTCAGCTGTTGTCAACCAGCACCCCCAGGTTCCTCTCTGCTAGGCAGCTCTCCAGCCACTCCTCCCCAAGCCTGTAGTGCTGCCGGGGGTTGTTGTGGCCCAAGTGCAGGACCCGACATTTGGCCTTATTGAAACTCCTGCCATTGGCCTTGGCCCAATGGTCAAGCCTGTCTAGATCCCTCTGCAGAGCCTCCTGCCCTCAAGCAGATCGACACTTCCACCCAGCTTAGTGTCATCTGCAAACTTACTGAGGGTGCACTCTATCCTTTCATCCAAGTCACCAATAAAGATGTTGAACAGGAGCGGCCCCAGCACTGAGCCCTGGGGACACCACTCATGACCAGCCCCAAACTGGATTTAGCTCCATTGGACACAACTCTTTGGACCTGGCCATCCAACTAGTTTTTTATCCAGCATAGCATGTGCACATCCAAGCCATGAGCAGCCAGCTTCTCTAGGGAAATGCTGTGGGAAACCTTGTCAAAGGCCTTGCTAAAGTCAAGGCAGACAATATCCATCAGGTTAGTCAAACAGGACCTGCCCTTCATGAACCTCTACTGACTGGGCCTGATCACCTGGCTGTTCTGCATGCACTGCAGAATGTTACTCAGGAGGATCTGCTCCAGCAGTTTCGCTGGTACTGGAGTCAGACCAACAGGCCTGTGATTTCCCAGCTCATCCTTCTGTCCCTTCTTGTACATGGGGTAACACTGGCTGATTTCCACTCTGCTGGTGCCTCTCCAGTCAGCACCAGTAGGCACCATATAAGCTCCCGTGTCTAACATTTGAAGATTGAAGCTGAGTAGACATATAAAGCCAACCCAAAGTCTCCTTCACTGCAACTATTATTCAGGCAAGTGCATTTGTTAACCGTGGAGCAGCAGCAGGTTCTCAGGTGCTGTACATGTCACAGCACAGGTGCTGGAGCAGAACAGAGACCTGCGTGTGGGCAGGGAACTGGGAAGGGAGGAAGGTGTTTGCTGAACTGGAATTATAATGGTCATTTGTAAGGTTGTTTATGCTGTAAGCACTTTTGATGCCCTGACAACACTGATAAGGCAACAAAAATTGAAGCATTTCTAAAGTATTTGGTTAGTGCTGTGGAGATGCCAATGTATATACCTGCAAAAGGTGACAGCTGTCACTGAACACATTCCTGATGGTTTAAAACTCCCATAGATCAAAGGAAACAATTAACATCCTAAAGGTTCATGGCATCGGCTGCTGTCATATGAACTGCCCAGAGATTGGAGAGAAAGACAAATTTCTCCCTTGGTGTAAAAGACCACAGCTTCTGCATGTCTATGGATTTAGCTTTCACTTCACTCCAGATCCTCTGGAACCTGTAAGCTATTCTGCCTGGTAATTTATAAGTTCCTTCTGCTCATTTTACCACTCTTTTTCAGAAACAGGTGTTCTGTTTCTTGGGTTCACTCTTGCAGAATCCCTTCTACTTTGATTTTCCTGAAGGCAAATGTAACCATGCTGTACCCACGGGTTTGCTCACTGAAGCCACAGTCAATCTTTTTGAAAGGATTGGAAATATCCTTGGCAATGTTGTCCTGCCTTCCTAAGAAAACCAGTGCCTGATGGGTTTCTAAAGCAAGTGCAGCTGGACTAACTCTGGGTGGGAATTTTCCTTAGGGGAGTCTGGCTTCACCTTTTAAACTTGGTGCTGGCTGCTGCAAAATGTTTCCAGTTTCTAGGAGTAAGGAGGAACAAAGCAGAGGCAAGACTGCAAGGCTACGGAGAGAACAGAGCTGGTGATAGTTTCCTAAGGCTGTTTTGCCCTACATACTGCATTAATAACTGGCAAGAAAAACTCCAGCCAATTTAGCCTGCACACAGTACTAATTAGAAGATACTTTGATAAGACTTGAATGCAACAATGTTTACTTTAGCCATCTCATTACCCCTGGAAACCTTGCATACCTCATGTCTGGTCTCTTCCCCCTCTCATTCCCTCAGCGGACAGCGAGTGTACGATCAAACAGAAGAATGAAACATTGACAGGTCCCAGATACCAGATTGCAACTTCCTGCTTTGCCTGGATTATTTTCCCATCCTTAACTCTTGTTACTAGTTCTTTCATGGGGCGTTACAAAGTGGAGTTGGGGGTATCCGCAGTGCTCACCTAGTGCTGTATTGCATATTACACACACACAGAAGCTGAGCTAGTCAAAGCTGGTCAGTATCTGCAGGGTGGGTGCAGGGAGGATGGAGCCAGACTCTTTTCAGTAGTGCCCAGTGACAGGACGAGGGGCAACGGGCACAAGCTGGCACATAGAAAGTTTCATTTAAATATGAGAAAAAACTTCTTTACTCTGGGGGTGACAAAGCACTGGAACAGGCTGCCCAGGGAGGTTGTGGAGTCTCCTTCTCTGGAGATATTCCAAACCCACCTGGATGCAGCCCTGTGGAATGTGCTCCAGGCGATGCTGCTGTAGCAGGGAGGTTGGACCAGGTGAGCTCTAGAGGTTCCTTCCAATCCTAACAATTCTGTGACTCTGTGACCCAGGTGCTTTATTCTCACCAACCACGATTAAGTAACACTCTGCTATTGGAAAATAAAGAACCTTTCAGAGATACTTGGCATCAGAGGTATCAAGCCTAACATGTGTGGTCAAATCTCCTCTGCTCATTTCAAAGTCTCCTAAAAAAGTGGAGGAACATGCACTATCTCACTTTTCCCCTCCTCAAAAACATGCTCAACAGGAAGCTTCATAAAAGGACTTTAGCCTCTGTCCATTGTAAACTGGACAAATTGTTGCCTGGTTTTGAAACTGCTAAATCCTGCCCTGTAATCTGTCCTGGTCACACTGGGGTGATGGGGCTTGCTTTATCATCAGGGTTGTTTTATTGCCCCTGAAGGTATGTATTTTGGAAACTACAGAGGATATTCATTGCAATTGATAAAGAAGTGGTGGTCCAGCATCTGAATCACTCCTTACAGCGTATCAGGGAAGAACTTCCAGGAACGGGAGCTCAGTTGCTACTGAAGTTCAAGTCAGCTCCGTATCTTTCATTACATTTATCCTTATTTCTAGCTAAAGCCCCAGAGAGAGCTTCCCTCAAGAAGTTCATCTTCAAAGGTCCCTAGGAGATGAGCACTTGAAATCTGGCTCCACTACTGCTACCTCAGTAGGAAAGGAGCAGCCAACAACTCAGACTCTTGTTGTTATGCTTTGATGTCCTTGCTCAATTTCAGAGAGCCTTTCTGCAAAACAAGGTTATTCCACTTCCTTCCTCCCACCTTTCCTATAAACTACCTAAATGACGTGGTTTCTTAAGCAGACCTTCTGTGACAGTCCTCATTACAGCACAGCAGACCTGTCTCAGGGGCAGCCCTGACACATAAACTCCCACACAGAGAACTGCCACTATGAAAACCTGAATCTTTGTTTCTTCACCCGAGTGCTCAAGAACTGTCATTTTACCGTCACATTCACAAGATCTTTGTTGCATTTAATTCACTGCGTAACTATAGATTTCTACCCTACCAGAATCCTAAAGGACAGACATTCTATTTTAAATCTTGACTGCTGCACGTGAGCAAAGAGCAGAATTTGTCTCTGTGATGAGATGCAGTATTTTGTGCCAGGTTAACCTAAGTGTCCGTGAGTAATTCCCATATATAGTAAGAAGCAGCAACTGGTAAGATAGCTCATGTTTTAGTGAACATCACTTACTAACCCTTTTATGAGCACTATGAACACAAACTGTTCTTCACCTTTGTTTTCAAGGATAACACAGCACAGTACTTTGCTTCCTCCAATTTACCTGGTTCAGAGATCAGAGCAGATCTAGGCATTTCAGTATCCCAGAAACTTAATTTGAGGCCACTGTTACTCTTCATTGCCTGCTAAGGGACAGGCTGGCTTCACTTGTGGAATTAGTTGTCCTCTGACTTTACCAGTGCCAGCCCATCACAACTGGGCCCTGCTGCAAAGGGGTAATTTGTAGAGCACCTCATCTTTATACTTTTCACATGCATTGGACCAAAACATCTAGCCAAGCAGTTTCTGAGGGATGAGTGTCCCTGGGAGTCATGGGGTTTGTGCTGTTCAGGATCTGACCATTCAGCCAAACCCACAAATGGGACACTATTTATAGAGTGGAAATGGCTCTAATTTGAAAATGAACCCCTCCCTAACTCAAGATGAATACAACTTCCAGGAATAATCTACACTTGGTTGGTTTCCATACTGTACACCAACACATGACAGTAGCATTCCATCCCAAGGCTCTCACCCTTCCCTACATGGGCTTGGCCTTTGCTCAGTGTAAAAGGTACCTCAGTGGGAACATCCTCTTGCTGTGGCTGCAGCTGAAGGCATTGGTTCTCCTCCAAGGGCATGTCACACACCCAGAACATCAACTCTTTGGTCTTATGATGCCTTCTAAAACTTCATCTTCTACCAAGCTAGCAAAAGCACTGTAGAGTTTTATGGCTAGGAAACCTAGACTCAGATGATAGTGTGAACCACAGCAGGCAGCCACTTGGCACGTGTGGTCAGTGAGTTCTCCTTCCAGTCACTGACAATTCCTACATTACTCTTCCCTCAGCTCAGAGGTGAAATTTCTCCCAGCAAAGTAGGACATTGACCCTGTCATTACAAAGTTGACACTAAAACATGAGCTGTGCCCTACTTCATTGAGAAGCCACCTTTAAAAAACCAGACATTACACATCTGCTCCTTAGCAAGCACCCAACAAGAACAGCCCAGATTTCCGTCAGAAACGTGTCAGTTTTCCTTCCATTTAGATGCTGCCACAGAAGCAATGGATAAATGTGCCTGTATTTGGTGGAGAAGGAGTAAAATAGGCCTCTTCAGAAAGTCTGATAGACCCTTGCTATTCAATTCCACAAGCAAACACAACTGTGAGAAGGTCAGGTGGTAGGGTGCCTGATCTCCCACCTGTTTTCCGGTGCAAAGAAGCATTGAGAGGATCTGGTCCCCCTTAGGAAAGCCACAGGATTCTTGTGGCCCTTTTCAAATATTGACAGTGACCCCTACCTAGACCATCAAGGAAAGCTTGAGTCCCAGCTTCCCCAGCACACCAGTCTGCATCCTCAGTTCATCTCAGTGCTCTTCCCAAGCTCCCCCTGCACTTCTTGCAGGCCTCAACTTTCCCCTCCAATTGTCTTTGCATAGTCAACCAACCCCCTTGCCTATGCCAGAAGCACCTCTTTAGGGCCCCAAAACCCCCTTCACCCCAAGGCTGCTGCAGCAAGAACTCAACCCTCCCGTGAGGGCCCAGATGCTTTGTCCCTGCTGTACAAACAGCATCACTGCTTTGGGCTGGACTCGCCTCCCGGTGCAAGAGGATGAGAGCAGCACTTGTCCTGTCTGTGCTGCATCTAGCCCAGCAGCACAGGGCTCAGGATGGGCAGAAACCCCCCACACCTCCCCAGCAGCTGAGAGCCATCTGCAACCTGCAGGGTGTCCTCACCTGCTGGCTAATGGCCTCCAAAGCAGCTCATTTAAAGCTTGCTTGGTTACCTATCCATGGCTGAGTCTTTGCAGTGCAGACACACCTGATCCACAGCAGCATGAGATGAGATCAAACAGTTGTTACTGCTTTGCTCTGGGAGGACAACTCTTTTTAAAGGGGGAGGGGAGGTTGGAAGCCTGTGTCATTTTCAAAGAGATTGCAGGAACTGATCTCAGTTAAATAGGAAAAGTTTCCTTAATGTTTTCCCCTGTTACCTAACTTCTGGGTTGTGGCCTGTTTTATTCTCTCCTTACGACTTGTCTTGAGAGGAAAAGCTCTTGATGCAGAGATCAACACTTTCAACACATTTGTACAGCATCAAGCACCAGAGAACTCTAAAGAGATGGGCCTTTGGCACGATCAAAATAGACATGCATAATCAGATGCTGCATCTCTAACCTCCAGGGATCACATCTGGTACAGCCCACAAGAGTCCTGGGCAGGACTCCTCCCGTTCTGCTGCAGACCAAGGCAGGGCCCTGAGCCTCGGCCTCAAGTCAAGCTTTTAGGGTTCAGAATTAGGTCCTTAAAGACCGTCCATCGTCTGACTTTCTGAGGCAGGGGCCAGGCTGGCGCCAGCTCACCGAAATGCTGCAGCCACAGGATGCTGAGCAGGGACTGGAACAGATACTGCTCAAGACCAGATACAGGCAGCAGAGGGGACATTCCAATAAGACCTGTTCCTCCGGTCCCCACTCTTGATCCAGGTACTGTCCTCATCTCCCAGTCTCCATTAGATGTCCTTCCTCTCTCAGAAGATGGGACTGGGCATGCAAGAGGCTGCCCTCCACCTGAGGAGGAGGGAGAAGAGCTGTGCTGGCAGCACACCTGCCCCACTCTGCCCAGGACAGCTCCTGCAGGTAGAAGGCACCCTGAGTGAGTGTGAGCCCACCAGGCTTGTTTACTTGCCACAGGTTTGCATTCCAGCCTGCCACCAAATCAACCCCGACCTACACCGGTACAACCTCATTTACAATCAGACAACTGCTTCAAGGTCACACAGCAGCAGTGCCTTGGGGAGCACAGCAAGAAGAATCACAACCGTGCTGGAGGGAAGCAGTCCTCAACTAATGAACTGTGCCTTCTTCCCCAGGGAGGGACCCGCTGCTATGGATGGTACATCAGCCATTCCTGGGACCCCCTTTGCACAACTCAGACCACCTCTTCCTTCTGCTCCAGCCCAGGAAGTTCCTACACCCTCCACTCTTGGTACACAGGCCAAGTGCTCAACCCCAACACATCCACAAGCCTCTTCTCACCAGCACAGCCCCTGCTGGGATACCTCACACCCCACAGCTTTTTTCAGGTCTCTGGCCACAACACATGACATGAAAGAAGTTTCCCCACAGGAGCACAGACCATCCCATTCAACCAACACTCCATATTGGAGCATTTAGTCTACCAGCCAGCACTGCTGAGACCTCAACACAGGAAAGCTCATCAAAAGAAACGTAACAGGACCTTTCCATCCATGTGCTGTTCTTGCTGAAGCTCCCCAGAACCATCCGGCTTGATGCAGAGATGCAAACTGCCAAGTGTTAGTCCACGGCACTTGAAGTCTGATCAAGTTGGGAAGAAAGAGGCAACAGATCCCTTTGCCTGTGTCTCCAGCTCCACCTGGAACAATGCAGATGATTGCTTTCCAGAAGCTTCTTTAAACCACTCAAGTATGAACAAGTGAAAGCAGTGCTTCCTGGGCAGGCGGGCTGCTGGCTGAGGGCTCAGCCCCAGGGTCCTGCACTGCTGGAGCTCTGCCCTTCCCACTGCCAACTGGGCACACACAGACCTGTTGCCATGGAAACAACTGTGAGGTAGAATGGGAGAACCTAGAACCATGGAACCTCAGAACCATGGAACCTCAGAACCATGGAACCTGACCTTGAACACCTCCAGGAATGGGGCCTCCATCACCTCTCTGGGCAGCCTGTGCCAGGACTCTGTAACCCTCACAGTAAAGAAGTTCTTCCTCATGTTGAGGTGGAACTTCCTGTGCTCCAGTTTGAATCCATTGCCCCTCGTCCTATCACAGGGCACAAGTGAAAAGAGGTTGTCCCTTCCTTCTGGACACAGCCCTCGTGTTCATACACATTAATTAGATCCCCTCTCAGTCTTCTCCTCTCCAGACTAAAAAGCCCCAGGTCTCTCAGCCTTTCCTAAACAGAGACAATTAGTCATTTTTTCTGTAGAAAGTTCAAGTGGAAATTTTTAAACTCAGAATCATAGACTCAGAGAATGGTTTGGGTTGGAAGGGACCTTAAAGATCATCTAGTTCCAACCCCCCTGCATGGGCAGGGACACCTCCCACTAGACCAGGTTGCTTAAGGCCTCATCCAACGTGGCCTTGAGCACCTCCAGGGAAGGGGCATCCACAACCTCCCTGGGCAACCTGTTCCAGCACTGTCACTGATTTAGAATTTTGTCTGAAAACAAGGTAGGAATTCCACACAAACTGTGAGATTTCAAAGCTGGGGCAAAGCTCCAGGGGGATGTAAAAGAACCCCAAAACTTTCTCTCGGGCAATTCCCAAGGGCATCCTGGGAAACTCAGGAATCTCTATAGAGTCATTTTAGTTCCACATGTGATCAATGTGCACGTGCTTTGCAGACAGGGAATTTATCACTGGCAATCTACAAGAATTGGTGCATCTGTTGCTTCAACCAATTACACTGTTCATGACCCTGGCCTTGAGAGGTCTTGGACACGATGACATTCCTGAGTGTGGCCGTGAACATTCCCAGGAGGGACGGGGCAGCGTTGGTGCCTCTGGAAACGTGAGAGTCCAATAGAGGTGTTGTGTGTGACTGGACCATTAACACCCAATTGGGCACCACTCAGAATCTCAGCCCAGCTTCCCCCGGCCCCTCTGACATCTGAGAACAAGCTGGAACACAAGGGGGCTTATTTTCTGCCCAATGACTCTGCTCCTTAACACCTTCTTGCATCGTAGATGGGGGGAAAGAAGACTACACGTGCTCCACAGGCCTGCAGAGCAGGGTGAGCTGTCTGTGAGCCAGCACAGGCAGGTGGCAGGAACAACCACAAAGCCATGGATGAAATGCAAAGAGGAAATTGATTTTTGTTACCTCACTGACCAGGGGATCCCCAAAGCAGCACCTGGGCAGAGGCCCATGAGAGGGAACACAGGCACCACAGAGCTTGGTCCATGCTGGAGGGTCACTGAACCTGCTCTTCACACCATTATTAACTCAATCAAACTAGACTGATACTGCACTGTCAAAGTACAACCTAATTAGAGCAAAACTTTATTGGAAACTAAAGAGCATGAACAAGCTCAACAATGTTTTGGAAGAGAAGACAGAAGATGAAATAAGAACATAAATCCAGGTCGGCTATTCACCCTTCTCTTTTTTCAGAGGAGGTTCCGTTGGACAAGACTTTTCCTGTTTGGTGTCTTGGGAAACTTCAGCTGCTCTTTTTCTATTGCCTTTCCTAGGAGGAACCACCACTTCCCCACGGGGATGGCATCGTCTTTGTGGGGCTGATCTTGACCAGTGATAACCAGGTGACCTTGGCCAAGAACCATAGTTACCACTCTGCCCTGCTGCTCCTCTTGGACTTGGTGGTGATCGCAGGTGGGAACGAGCAAGGGAGCGACTAAATGATGGAGAGTAGGAGAGCTTCCAGGAAGA
This sequence comes from Hemiprocne comata, assembly GCA_020745705.1. NCBI lineage: Eukaryota > Metazoa > Chordata > Aves > Apodiformes > Apodidae > Hemiprocne > Hemiprocne comata. The sequence goes on from CM036615.1 coordinate 15,766,423, forward strand.
ACCTCTTGAGTAAGATGAAGCAGGAGACTTGAACCTTGAAAAAAACACGCAAAAAACAATAAAGGAAGTTCATTCAAAACAGTCACTCTCCCCCATTTCCCCCTCCCCAATTTTTTTTTTCCCCTCTCCATTTGCTTCTGCCAAAGCCTCATTCAGCTGCTGACATCATGCCCCTGCAAACTGAAGAACTTTGTAACAGGTGAAATTCCTGCTTAGGAGAGAGGACAGCTGCTGCTCTGGTCGTGTGAAACACACGGGAAGGGAAAGTCTCTTGGCACCAAGAAAACGTGACCCAGCCTGAAGACAGTGAAGCTCCCTTTTCAAATGCCAGCTGAGGGCACTGACCTTCACTCCTTCTGTGGCCATTTGTGCAGGATGCAAAGTCCTTGCACTGCAGCCTGACACACCAGACTGCTGAACCAACACTTCAGCCGGGTGTCCCAGCAACACTTTGCACTCCAGCTCTAACCAAGGCTGGTGGGTGTCCCAGCAACACTTTGCACTCCAGCTCTAACCAAGGCTGGTGGCCACCTTTAAGAAGAATCCTCTCTAAAAGCTCCTACCCTCAGCCTCTCATACTGTCACACAACACCACTGCTCTAGGAAGGATCCTGACAGCATTGCTGATAGAGCTGTTCAGACTCCTGCCTAAGGGACTTCTGGGGATAGAAAACATCAGCTACCCTGAGGGTTTTTATCACCAGATTTTCTGATAGGATTTTGTAAAGAACCACGTCACATTATTCCCCACATTTTCATTAGCATCATTCCTCCTCTCAAAGTCCTTCACCAATTTAAGATTTCCTTACAACCAAGTCTGCTCTTTTAATCCCTAGGAAAAATTCAGCAACCTCAACAATGGACTTGCAAAAGCCACCAGTTTGCAGTCTGGGTTAAAATCTCCCCGTGGATCCACATGAGCTAAATGGAAGGGAAATGAATCACAGAGTCATAGGATCCTTTTGTTTGGTAAAGACTTTTAAGGTCATTGGATCCAACCGTGAACCCAACTCTGCCGAGTCCAGTGCTGAGCCAGGATGCCATTGGCCTTCTTGGCCACCTGGGCACACTGCTGGCTCCTAATCAGCCACTGTCAATCACCACCCCCAGGTCCTTCTCTGGGCAGCTCTCCAGCCACTCTTCCCCATGCCTGGAGTGTTGCCTGGGGTTGCTGTGACCCAAGTGCAGGACCTGACACTTGTCCTTCCTAAACTTCACACAACTGGCCCTGGCCTGTCCAGGTCCCTCTGTGGAGCCTTCCTACCCTCAAGCAGTTCCACACTCCCACCCCACTTGGTGTCATCTGCAAACTAAGTGAGGGTGCACTCGATGCCCTCGTCCAGATCATTCAGAAAGATATTAAAGAGAAGTGGCCCCAGCACTGAGCCCTGGGGAACACCACTGGTGACCAGCCACCAGCTGGACTGAACTCCATTCACCTCAACTCTTTGGGCCTGGCCACCAGCCAGTTTTTTTCCCCAGTATGCAAGGGAAATGAAGACAATTTCTCTCCTGTGTCTCCTCCAAAGTGCTTTGAGGCAATGGTTACAATCAGCACAGGGAGAGGCAGAACATCCAGGAACTGCACCTATTCAGGTCCTGGCCTCCTCGGGGCTGCCAGGAGGTGAAGGATGTCATTGCAGAGGAGCTCTGGTCAAAGACACCTGCTCCTGAGCAACTGCTGCCAAATTCTAGCCCTCAGTCAACTGTAATCACTGCCACACTGGAGCTAGGAACCTAGATATGAAACTCCCATCACTGCCAGTCCCTGGAATCAACCACATATGGGAGTTTGACTTTAAGTAATCTTACTGCAAGCACAGATCCCCTCTGTGGAAGCCAATTCTGACTGAGCCATTTAAAAACTAATTGCTGCTTGTGTTCTCCACGACCACCTGTGCCTATTGATGTCCCTGTACATCAGCTGTTGTGTAAGTGATGTGTTTGGGCCTCGTGTAACAGGTTACAAGTAGCAATGGATGGAGTTTCTGTAGAACACTTACAGCTCCCAGCCTGGGCTGCCACCTGCTGCGGGAATTGCCCTGCCTCTCGTTGGATGACCTTTTGGAGTGGGGAGAGGAAAAAGAAAACAATCCCCTTCAGTTCAGCCAAAGAGAATTCTTTAAAAGAAATGCTAAAGTTGTAGTTACTTACCAGTGGTGGCTCCTGATTGTCCTTGGGGGCCCAGAAGACTTGGTAATGCTGGTTGCCTTTGCACAGGAACCTGAGAGCCCTTAGGAACAAATGCAAACAGTTGGAAAATAAGCTCCATGAAAACACCAGAATCACAGCATATGGTGACAGAAAACTGACCTTCTCCAGCAACCTGCTGGTGGGCAGAGAGGAAGGTTTAGAAAGCTCAGGAGCACTCACCAGAGCAGCAGGAGGTATGAAGGTCATGAGTGGGGCTGGAGATGGTGGCAGCTGGTGCTGCTGCTGCTCAAGCTGCCTAGGGAGCCTGTTTCCTAGGGGCCCAGTTCCATTCTTGAAGCTGTTCACAGCCTAGAGGCAGAAAAACATTTACCAAAAGGTAACATGAAACTTGAGTAGGTAAGACAGAAGCCTCCACAGAGTGAAACTACGTGTGTGTTCCTGTAAATGCTACCAATCCCAAAACAAATCAGCACACAGATACAGAACACATCACACTAAACACTGCTGTTCAGGACTGGTAACTCAGAGTATCTGTATTTAAAGTACTTCAGCACCAACACCAGATGTGAACTTGAGGCAATCATGTTAAACCAAAGGGTGACCTGAATTGGCCAGATTGTCTCTAGTCCCAACAGATCATGTGTGTGAAAGGTAAATTTAGCCTTATTCCATTTAGCCTTGCTAAAGGACCTGTAAATTAATGGGTTTCTTCCCTTTCAGCTTTTTACCGATAGACTTTTCTGACAAACCGTGTGGGTAAAAGTCACCACGTTACCTGGCGTAGGAACACGTTGGCATCTAAAGCATCTGGGGAGACATGTGACTGATGACAGGTTGGGCATGTGTGCTCCTCAGATTCCAGTAATGCTGTTCTGATACCTGCATAGTCAGAAACATCTCAATAGTTCTAAGCCAAACAAAAGAACTTGTGGGGATTCTAGTCAATTATAAAAGCACATCAATGACTAATGGGTGAACGTGGTCTTGAATGGACAGCATGAAGCTACAAATGTTCAACAGCATAAAAAATGTCTAGTATGTAGGACATAACCACACAGTCTTGATATTTCACTATTGTAACACCTGAAGATGGAGAGGAGGCTGTGTCTTGATGTTTCAACTAGTCCTCTTTCCACTGTCTACTAGAGTGAGAAGACACCAACCTCAAGGCTAAGGAATAAACCACATCTCAAAAAACCATTAGTAGGCTGGAGTTCTGAAGGGTTTACCCAGCTCTCCTGTGGGGAAGAACATGGATGAAATGGCCAACCAGCCATCTGTGGAGACCACCGTAGGGCACCAGAGCTGGCTGTGTCACTTGGTGTGAGAGAAAGGGCTATGGACAAACTAAACACCTCCAGGATCCAATAGGGTCATCACCTGCCCAATCCAAGTGTAAAGAGGGTTGAAGCGGACACGTAAAAAGGGAAAAATCTTTCTGCCTTTTTTTTTGTCCCTTTGCAGGAGAAGAGTCCTTTCCTGTTCAGGGTGGGCTTCAGCATGAAACACAACTGGTAACAAAGGGATGTCGCTGCCTCCTCTTCCTGCTTTCAGAAGATCAGATGGGATGGTGTTGTCCTGGTGGGGTGGGGAGAACATCAGCTTGGTGGAGGCCTCTTTCCTCAGGTCAGTAAGGAACGTGGAATGAATCAGCAGGACAGCAAAACAGCCTGTCCTCTTCCATTCCCAAATCAGGGGATAATCCAGGGTCCTTCTGTAACAGCCCTGCCAACACAAGCAGGGGCTGCTTGTTCCAAGAGATTTCTGGCTCATAGAGGCTCTGCAGCAAAAGCTCTTGCCCTTCAGCCTCCACAGCAGGGATGGATCAGGGCTCAGTTCTAAGGTTTTTAAGTGTCCTCCAGTTGGAAAGGGCTCAGCCAAGCATTTAGAAACAAACCCCAGAACAGAAACCATCCCACTGCTTCACAGGCACGTGGCAGGAGGTCTTTGAAAACACAGCTTGCAGTGTCCCCCAGCACCGCTGTTCTATAGTAGGATGTGATTTCAAGGACTCTGTGCCCAAGACCATGTACCAGAGTCTACGAGAAACAATGTAGTGTACCGCACCATATCGCCAACCCCAAATGGTATGAACATGACTTCTGATCTCCCAATTCCTCTACATTTTTGCTGGGCTTGTGCCTCTTGTCCTATATACTTAAGACCCCAAGGTTATATGCAATAAAGCTTGCTTACTGAATATCTATCTCGTCTGCCATGCATTCCGTCGGGGCTTCAGCCGTGACTTCCTTCGTTCTGTAGACTTCGGGCTACGACCTGGCAGGGCACTCCACTGGCCCTGAGACTTTGGCTGGGATATTGCGCTGGCCCCGGAATTTCGGCGAGGACTTCGGTCGTCTCCTAGACTTCAGCCACTTCAGATGAGAGAGATGCCAGAGACCGTGGCAGGCCCTATGGTTGGTAGCCTGGAGTCTTCATAGGGCCTTGGGACTTTGGCTGTGGACAATAGTCAGGGGAAAAGAGAAAGGGGCCTCCGTTGGCTGTTACGGAACAGACAGGAACAGCAGTACAGTTAGATTTTGCTTCAGACTTGGGGCAACAACAGTTAGTTTTCTTATTCTTGGAACAAACTGTCGGGGTTATAAGAAAGAAGCTGCAAAAAGTAAGAGCCAGACAATAGGGATTTAGAAAAGTTAATTGAAGAAGCATGGAAAGCTTACTGAAACAGAGAAGTGAATGCAAGACATCAGCTGGGGAAGATAATTGCTACAGCCACTGTAGCCGCATCGAGAGTTCGGGATAACCTCAGCACTCCCCCACAGATGCTGTGGGGGTGGGGGGTGGGGGGGCAGGAGAGTTGCAAGACGCTGTGGAAACAGCACTATGATGCACCCTAGGGGGCAGATGAGTGTGTATTCAGTAAAGAAACAGGTCACTGGAAAAGTGATTGCCCCTACCTAAACCAGCAAAAGATAATAGCAGTTGCTGGAAGAGCAGAACAATGATGTTGACCTCGGGAAGCTACCCTAGCGGATCCACTGGTTATAGTAAAGCTAGGGAAAAAAGCGAGGGAAACTGAATTTATGGTAGGTACTGGTGCATCATTTTTAGTAATAAACCAAGATTTAGTTCCTATTGATAATGATTTTGTAATAGTAATTGGTGCAACCGGACAACAAAGCACTTTTTTACAGGGCCATTGAAATATAAATTGGGAATTCACCGATTTTTTTTTGTCCATACCAGGCTCTCCAAAAGCATTATTGGGAAGGGACTGTCTTGAACACATGGAAGTAAAGCTTATTTTTGAAAAAGGAAAAATAACTTAAAAAGTGGAGTAACAAAACTAGTATTTAGAGTCTAGCATTGATTCAAATTGAAGTAAGCCCAAAAAAATCCCTCAGGAAATAATGGACCAGGTTTATCCAAGAGTTTGGGCAACAGAAATACCTGGAAGGGCAAAAAAAAGCCTCGCCAGTAGTAGTACAACTGAAGCCAACTACAAGTCCAGTGAAACTTCGTCACTCTCCTTTGAAATAGGAACTTAGAAAATGAGTTAAAATATTATTGATAAGTTTTTAAGCCACGAACTTTTGGTGGCATGTAAATCAGAATATAACACACCGATTCTCCCAGCGAGAAAAGCAGGTGGAAAGAATTATCGGTTAGTGCAAGGTTTAAGATTACTAAAGACATTCACCCAGTTGCAAAGCCTTACACGTTGCTGACAAAAGTAAATTCCAATCAAAAATGGTTTACCACCTTGGAGTTAAAAGATGCTTTATTCTGACTCCCTTTGGAAAAAGAAAGCCAAAATTTATTTGCCTTTCAATGGGGAAATCCTGATTCAGGGAGAAACACACAACTTTATTGGGCTGTTTTACCCCAAGTTTTCAAGAATAGTCCCATTTTGTTTGCAAACCAGTTGGCCAAAGGTCTGGAGGAATGGGCATCTCCTCCGGGAGAAGGGACAGTACTTCAGTATGTAGACGAGCTTTTGTTAGCAAAGCAAACTAGAGAAGAATCTGAACAATGGATTGTTAGTCTCCTTAATTTTTCTGCGCCTAAATGGGTATTGAGTGTCTCCACAGAAAGCACAGATTGTACAGGCTACGAAGTGTCTCAAGGACAACGAGAATTGGGACAAGAAAGGAAAGAAGCTCTCTTTCAAACTCCAGAGCCCCAGACGGTAAAAGAACTCTGTAGATTTCTGGGAATGACAGGTTGGTGTCGTCTTTGGATTTATAATTATGGACTCTTACTAAAACCATTGTATGAACTGATAAAATGCAGCCAGGTGCCTCTACAGTAGACTAAAAAGCCAAGAAAATCTTTTAAGTTCCTATTTGAAAGGATAGTGATGAATTTTCACTGGACTTGTAGTTGGCTTCAGTTTTACTACTGCCCCCCCGACCGCATCTGTGAGCGGGTGGTGCTGAGGTTATCCTGAACTCGCGATGCAGCTACGGTGGCTGTAGCAATTACCTTCCCCAGCTTCCCAGCAGTAAATTTGTCGCAATGTTTCAGGATGCGTCCTTAAGCAACACAAGGCGTAATAGTGTTTCTCTTTCCTTAATTTCCACATCATCTCAAGTCAAGCGCTGCACCTGGTGTTGTTCACTGCCTGACATGGGAGAGGAGCTGCCGGAGTCCCTGATCAAGAGGTCGGTGCGCGCTGGAGTCTGCTCCAGTTCCTCCTCCCCGTCAGATTCAGCAAGACAAACCAGGCAGGGCTGTCACTACCGTCCCAAATCTGGGGTTCATCACTCGGTGTGCACCGAACCAATCAAGCACACAGAGCTGAGCTATTGCTTTATTCCAACATTGAGCACGATTACCTGCTAGGTGACAACTGCACTTCAACTTCTGTAATATCAAGTGTAAAGTGGAATCATTATAGATAATCTGACGCCACTGGCTCTGATCCAGAGAATGAACCTTCTGAATAAGGATCAAAATCTCCGGGACCGCTGAAGTCCCAGGGCTGGCCGAAGCCCCTGCAGGGGACCTGGAGCCGGATAAAATTATCTCGGACAGCTCAAGGCCGTTTGAGATCCCGGGGGTGGAGGGGTGGGGCGTTCCAGGAGCAGCCGACTTCCCAAGACCGGCCGAAGTGCCGGGGCCAGCCGAACTCCCAACTGACGGCCGAAGTCCCAGGACCAGCAGAAGTCCCAGATGGGGTCCTGGGGCCAGATGAAAGCCCGTTCCACTTTCCACGGCTGGCTGAGATGCAGTGGGAGTACCAGGGGCCGCCAACTTCCCGAGACCGACAAGCCCAAGAGAGCCGTGTCAAGGGCCCAAGTCTCCAGGGCCGCTGAAGTTCCAGGGCCGCCCGAAGTCCCGCCGGGGACCTGGGACCGGATAAAGTGATCTCAGCTAGTTCAAGCCCCGTTGAGATCCCAGGAGAGGTGGGGGGGGAGGGGGGGGCGGAGGGGAGTGGCAAGGAGCATTCCAGGATTTGCCGACTTCCTGAAGTTCCGAGGCCAGTGGAAAACAGCCGAGGATGACCGAAGACCCTGCCAGGGTCTCGGCCCATAGCCAAATGGACGTCCCTGGAAAGATCACAGGGATAAAGTCTATTGGCGGCCGAAGTCCCTGAAGAACAGTGACAGGAGGAACAAAAGACTCAATAGACCTGTAAAGCAGCACTTCTTTATTGCAGCACTAAGGGTGCAGGGACAGCTTCTCCAAACACATATACCAATGGCCAAAATGTATTCACTTTGGCTATACCTAGGCATGACTTCACACAGGAATACTCAGTGTGGAAGATTTTCTTGCAGAGCATGGGCATGTGAGCAATCCAGCCTTTGGTATAAAAGCTTAACTGTGTTATAGAGACTTTAGCTGGACTGCTGTTATCTCAAGGCCAGCGCAGGGATAATTATAGCTGGGAAAGAAGAAAACTAGCAGAAGAGGAATAACTCCCACCTGCAGAAGAAGGAACGAGATACCAAAGGTGCTGAGATCATGCTATGTAAGGACTTTGTGTGCTTAGGGCTAGTAGCCAATCATGTATTAGAAGCAGGTATATGGACAGTAGCAGTGCACTAATCAGACTGAAGCATTATTCGTGTGGACAAAAGCATTTAACCAATAATGGGGGGGCTTATTGTGTGTGTACCGGGCAATGAGGTATATAGCAAGGCATTTGTTTACAATAAACGGCTTTCGCTGGATCACATTGGTCGTGGTGCGTTAGTCCGAGCTCTCGCCGCAACAAATGGCGCCCGAACAGGGACCCTCAGATTCCTCAATTACTGCGGTGAAGCAGTTGAAAGTAGGACTGTAAGGGGGCAGGAAAGCTGGCCGAATTAATCCTTGCTGCCCCGGCAAGAAGTCTTGCCAGCAGGGCAAGAAGAGAATCCTTGCTACCTTAGCAAGAAGCCTTGTTGTTACGGGAAAAGGACGACAGGAAGACTGAGCGGCTAGCCAAGAGGAGCAGCTGGGATCGGAAGGGGGGTGCGCACCCAGAACTACGGAAACTCGCCCTGATCAGGTGAGCGGTCGGGGAGGAAGATGGGGTTGGACGAAAAGCAAGAGGCTGTCCTAAATCTCCTCCAACATACGCTCTCTATGAGAGGAATTAAATATGCTTCCCCTGTGTTTAAGGGGATGACGAAGTGGATCTGGAACAAAGGACTGATCCCTGAAAGAAATGTAGCGTTTGAACTCTCTGTCTGGGAAGTCATAGGGAAAGAACTATGGGATGATATCAGTAGTGGGGGAGCGGCAGCCAAGGAAGCAAGTAAATATCCCACCCTTTTGAGGCTGCTAAAAGAGACTCTGAGAGTAATAGAAGCGGAATGTGAAATGTTTGCGTCTGTGTTTGCCGCTCCGACTCCCGATGTCTCCAATCACGCTAGCGGCATTGTTAACTCCTCCGCTGCTTCACCGCCGCCAAATAGTGCCGTTTCTACCTTTTCTACCCGGATTTCCATTCCTCTGCGTCCCGCGCCACCTTTACCGAAAATGCCTGAGCATGCAGTGTTGGCTGCGCCTAAATCAGTGCCCGAAGTATCCCAAACAACTAAGGGAAGCGATAATGCAGTCGTAGCGAGAGTTAATGGCGCAGTAAAAAAGAAGGAGGAAGTTGGGCAGGGCGATCCGGGAGCTGATGGCGCAGTAAAAAAGAGAGCGGAAGTTGGGCGTGGCGATGCCGGAGCTGATGGCGCGGTAAAATCGAAAGCGAAATTTGAGCAGGCCGGCACCGAGGAGCCGACGCGAACATCAGAGCCGCAAGATACAGGTGATGTGCTGCTAAAGATCCGACAAGTGATATTGAAGGAGTGTCCGCCCATTTGCCAGAGCTGCACCAATCACTGCCCCTGTGGTCCGGAACTGCACCGACCAGGGCCACGAAGAAGGTCAGCAACGCAACCTCACCGGAAGGAAGAGAACCCAAAGATTTGTATCCACCCTTGCCAGGCGTTGCTAGTGACTGGGGGGAGTCAGGGAGTGACTCTAGCGCGCGGGGGGGGTGGGACAAGAGAAACATGCGTACGATCCGAGAAGGAGGTGGGGGGAGGTGTGCGCTGCGGCCTGGGGGGAGGGGGAGTTGCTTGAGTCGGTACAGGGCCTTCCCCCCCCGGCCCCCTCCCCCCATTCTTTTAACCTCTTGAGCGCTGATGGCGTCTGGCCGCTGCTGCGGTTTGTTTTTGTTTGGTTTGTTTTGTTTTTTTTTCCTTTTCCAGCAGAACTCCTTTTGTTTCTTAGTAACGACGACAGGGGACCCTTTTTCGAATTTGTTTGGTGGGGCTCCCTTTGAGTACTTTTACTTCCTTTGCTAGGTATGTTAAGGATAAAACTGAACACTAATAAAAAAAAAAAAAAAAAAAAAGAAAAAAAAAAGAAAAAGAAAGGAAATAGAAAAAAAAGAAATAAAAAAAAAAAGAAGAAACGAACGAAACGAAATAAGCTTTTGGATAAGGTAACAAGTGTTTCACGAGTAGCTTATATGCTTGCAGTTTTTAAATGTCACTGACTTTGACCCACAGGAGATGGATCTGTTGGGTTCCTTTCCTAGTAATATGCCATGCTACAGAGTAGAACAGCTGTTGATTTTTTTTATTTTTACTATTAGCACAAGGACATGGATGTGAGGCTTTTGAGGGTATGTGTTGCTTGAACTTGTCTGACCATTCTGAGCCTATAATAGAAGAAGTCCCGGGATCTTTAAGATCTCACAAAGCAATTAACTCAGTCGAGTGTAGGCCTCGTTGGATGGCTGGCAGATTGGGGTGTTACTGAATGGTTGAAAGATCATATGGCATATGAACTTATCGTACTAGTAGTAATATTAGTTGTGCTGTCAGTTGTACCATGTATTTTGAAACTGCTTGACCACATGATAGAGAAAGCAATGAAGAAGGTATGGGTAGTTCAGTGAGAGAGAGAGAGAAAAGAAAAGAAAAAAAAAAAAAGAAAAAAGAAAAATCCTTTTTGGAGGAACACTGTCATGAGTATTTGGCTATGAAATTGAAATAATGAAGGTGAATGGACACTAATGAATAGAGTGAGACAGCTTGTGGCACATGTTGGCCCCATGTGTCACAACCTTGTTCCACTATAAATATGCATCCTGGGCAGGATGACTTGCGGCACATGTTGGCCCCATGTGTCGGAACTTTGTCCTCCTTATATAAGGTACGCGAACCAAGTTTATCTCAAACACCATAGGTTGTAATAGCAAGAGTTTAATGCACCTTTTATTTTGTATTTTGTTATATTGCATAACCTGTTGTATTGATATAATCTGTGTGTGCTTTGCTACTTATATTGACTAACCTGTCGTATTGATATAACCTGTGTGTGTTTTGCCATAGTAGCAGTTTGTTACTGGATAAAGAAGGTGAAGGGACTAGGGCTGACCAAGCATCTCCTACCATCATCGAGGGCAAGGCTGGGGTGGTCTCTGTATTTGCCACCAAGAAGAACCTCGAGCTCTGCTGCTGGCTGCAATCCAGTAGGCATTGAGTAGTGGAGACATATGCCATACCAGACCTTGATGTGAGGGATGGCCTCCTCTATTACAAGAGGGCCATCCAGGAGCCCAGGCCATAAGGCCTGTGATTGACACACACTGATACACCAAAGCCTGGATTGTGCCCACCTTATTGCTAAAACAAAAAGGGGGAACTCCAGGAGTAATGCCAAGTGAACAATTGAATAAAGTATTATATGTGTTAAATTATTTGCGTTTATCAGGTCAACACCAGGAACCACCTATGCTGATACATAGCTTAGCTTTAAAAGATGCTCTCAATGAGACAACAACCCAAAATAAAAAAAACTTTAGTTGAGTTTAAAAATCTGCAAAGTGGTCAATGGGAAGGACCTGCTGAGGTTAAACTAACTGGCAGAGGATATATGTGTTTGCTTACAGGGGATGGCACCCGATGGGTTCCTACAAGATGGGTAAGACCGCATATCACCAACACAGAGCCCTGAGGATTCATACTGTCAACTAAGATCAAAACATTGTAAATATAGCAGACAATAGTGATATCCATAGTATAAGGTTTGCTCAATTAGCTAATTGAAGATGAAGGGGATACTAACTTTTGTGTTAAGTGTGGCACTAATAATTGTGTATGGTTTTGCATTAACGAGTATTAATCCTAGATAAAATATGTGGGTGACTTGGGCAAATTTAGACTAGACAGCAATCATTTTGTCTTTTCAAGGTAATAATGGGAGCTGTGATATTGATGATAGTGTTTGAAATTTTGTTTGTAATACTTTGTTACTATAGTAAATGGCATGATTTGAAAGGCAGTTAAACAAGTCTGGATTGCTCAAAAGAAAAAGGGGGATTTGTGGAAGATTTTCTTACAGAGCATGGGCATGTGAGCAATCCAGCCTTTGGTATAAAAGCTTAACTGTGTTATAGAGACTTTAGCTGGACTGCTGTTATCTCATACCAGCGGAGGGATAATTATAGCTGGGAAAGAAGAAAACCAGCAGAAGAGAAATAACTCCCACCTGCAGAAGAAGGAACGAGATACCAAAGGTGCTGAGATCATGCTATGTAAGGACTTTGTGTGCTTAGGGCTAGTAGCCAATCATGTATTAGAAGCAGGTATATGGACAGTAGCAGTGCACTAATCAGACTGAAGCATTATTCGTGTGGACAAAAGCATTTAACCAATAATGGGGGGGCTTATTGTGTGTGTACCGGGCAATGAGGTATATAGCAAGGCATTTGTTTACAATAAACGGCTTTCGCTGGATCACATTGGTCGTGGTGCGTTAGTCCGAGCTCTCGCCGCAACAACTCAGGATTATGCAAATTATTTCTGAGAGTGGGCATGGACCTGAGAGCTACTGGGAGAGGGTCCTAAAAGACTGGGAAGGGGTCCTAAGGGCCTGGGTGGTGGGGGAGCCGGTGCTGTGTTTTGAGAAAAATTGGAAGGGGGGGTGAGAGAGTGGCAGGGGGTGCTGGGGTAATGGAGAGGTTCCTTAGAGACAAAGAGGGGATGTGAGAGACGGACTCTATAATGGCCTTTAATCCAGCGACATCTACTGACCATTCCTGGTAATGTGCTCCCCGGCACAAGAAGAGGACAGAGGCGCATGCGCACAGGCCCACAGACTACAGCTCCCAGGGGGCCCGGCGAGGCCGGAACCGGAGGGGGAGCGAACGGGCGCGCTCTGTGAACACTTCTACGGTGTAGCTGCTGCAGTGTGGACATCGTTGTGGAGGCTGCCGTGAGGCCGCGGCGCACCTTTTCTCTGTGGTTACTGGTGTATGAACACGCTGAATGGACTGCCCGCCTGAAATCGCTGGAGAACGAGGGTCCCGACTAGGGATCGGCTTCGGCCGCACCCCGGTGGTGAGATTTGCGAACTTGACTACACTCTGACGTTTCTTACTAACATTTACAGACATTTACCCATTCACACACACCTCTACTATACACTTGCTTCCTTTAATCTCCCCAAAGTCTCTCTCCAAGTTCTTTCCCTCATTTTCTGTCCGGGACCGAGATTGGGGGGGGGGGGGGGGGGGGAGATTTGGAGGGGGATAGGATTGTTTGTATTGTATTGTATTGTTATTGTATTGTATTGCATTATTGCATTATTCTTCCCTACGATTACTGTTGTTCTGTAGTTCTGTAGAAATAACCCCGCCTAGACAGTAGTGCTTTTAATAAACCTATTGATTCTTAAACACTGTTTGTGAGTGTGACAGGGAGTGGTCCTCAGCCCTCGATTCCCTTTGTGTAGGGCAGTGAGTCGCAGTTTCCCATCTCGGTTTGCGACAAGGGGGTGGTCTGATGACTATGAGGGGGTCTTGAGGGAATGGCAGAGGTTTCGAGAGGGGTTCCTGAGGGACTGAGAGGGAGCCGTCTTGGACTGCAGGAGGATCCTGAGAAGTGGGACTGTGTCCTGAAACTGGGCTAGGGGGTCATGAGGGACCACGAGGCAGTCCATAGGGGATGGGGATGGGGGGTGTCCTGGCGGCAACTGTGGGGAGGGTGTGTGAGACGGACTGTATAATGGCCTTTAATCCAGTGACATCTACTGCCCATTCCTGGTGATGCACGCCCCGCACCCGTGAGAAGAGGCGAGAGATACCAGGCGCATGCGCACAGGACCACAGACTACAGCTCCCAGGAGGCACAGCAGGGTCGGAACCGGACGCGGAGCCGAAAGGCACGCGCTGGACACCCCCACTAGCCACTTCAGACATAGTCACCGCTCCGTGTGTATCGCTGCGGAGGCTGCCGTGGAACCGTGGGGGCCGTGAATCGCCTTTCCCTGTGGTTGTTGGCGTGTGCTCGTACCAAACGGACTGCTTGCCTGGAGTCGTTGGAGAAGGAGGAGGATCCCGACCAGGGATCGGCTTTGGCCGCACCCCGGTGGTGAGACTTGGGGGTCACTGGGAGAAAATCCGGAGGGACTGGCAAGGCATTGTGAGGGTGACTGGGGGGAGGGCCACCGGTAGAGGGTGATGAGGGAGTGGGAGGGGGTCCTGAAGGCTACTTGGAGAGGGTGCAGAAATACTTTTGAGGGGTCCTGAAGTTCTTGAGAAATTGGGAGAGGGTCCTGAGGGACTGAGAGGGGTTCCTGAGGACTGAGAGGGAGCCCTCTTGGACTGCAGGAGGGTCCTGAGAAGTGGGACTGTGTCCTGATAGCCCCTAGGTGAAGTTCATCAGAGAAAGGGCTAGGGTCATGAGGGACAGGGACTGGGTCCTGATGGCGCCTGGGCCAGGGTCATCAGAGAAGGGGATAAGGTCCTGAGATCCAATGGGAGAGGGTCCCTTGGGTGGTGGAGGGTGTCATGAGGGACTGGCAGGGGGTCCTGAGGTCCACTGGGAGAGGGTCCTGAGGGATGGTGGGGTGTCCTAATGGTCAGTGGGAGAGGGTGCTGAGGTAGTGGGAGAGGGTCCTTAGGGCCACTGGAGAAGGTTCTGAGGGACTGGGAGGTGGTCCAGAGTGGCACTGGGCAAGGGTGCTGAGTGTCTCAGAGGGGGTCCTGAGGGTCTTCGGTCATCCTCGGCTTTTTTCCACTGGCCTCGGAACTTCAGGAAGTCGGCGGATCCTGGAATGCTCCTTGCCCCTCCCCTCCCCCCCCTCCCCCGCCTCTCCTGGGATCTCAACGGGGCTTGAACTAGCTGAGATCACTTTATCCGGTCCCAGGTCCCCGGCGGGACTTCGGGTGGCCCTGGAACTTCAGCGGCCCTGGAGACTTGGGCCCTTGACACGGCTCTCTTGGGCTTGTCGGTCTCGGGAAGTTGGCGGCCCCTGGTACTCCCACTGCACCTCAGCCAGCCGTGGAAAGTGGAACAGGCTTTCATCTGGCCCCAGAACCCCGTCTGGGACTTCTGCTGGTCTTGGGACTTCGGCCGTCAGTTGGGAGTTCGGTTGGCTCCGGCACTTCGGCTGGTCTCGGGAAGTCGGCTGCTCCTGGAACGCCCCACCCCTCCACCCCTGGGATCTCAAACGGCCTTGAGCTGTCCGAGATAATTTTATCCGGCTCCAGGTCCCCTGCAGGGACTTCGGCCAGCCCTGGGACTTCAGCAGTCCTGGAGATTTTGGCCCTAGACACCACTGGGGGCTGGTTCCGGTCCCTGATCGTAGACTTAAAGCTACGATCTCTGCAGCAACTCTTACCGTCGCTAAGACTTGGGCTGGGACTCTGTCCAGCCCTGGACTTTCGTCCGTGGCTTCGGTCTGCTCCTTGACTTCGGCCACTAGATGTCGGCAGAGACCACGGCATGCCCAACTGTCCTCCGTAGCCATGTTCCATGGCCAGCGGACGTCCCTGGCAAAATCCTAGGGACAAAGCCTATCGGACGGCCGAAGTTGCTGAAGACACTGAGGTGAAGAAAAAGATTCTATAGCCCTGTGAAGCTATAAAGCAGATACTCTTTAGTGCAGCACTAAGGGTGTGGGGACACCTCCTCCAAACACATATACCAAGGGACTTCACTTTGGCATATACCTATGCATTACTTCACAAAGGCAAATGCCTTTTGTAGTCTGTGTATTCTGCTCCTTATTCAGGAGGTTCATTGTCTGGCTCAGAGCCAGTGGCCTCAGATTATCTATAATGATTCCACTAACTCTTGGTAGAGGAACAGAAGTTGAAGTGCAGCTATCAACTAGCAGGCAATCGTGCTCAATGTTGGAATAAACCAATAGCTCAGCTCTGTGTGCTTGATTGGTTTGGTGCACACCGAGTGATGAACCCCAGATTTGGGACGGTAGTGATGGACAAAAATTGTAATCAATAGTGGCCACTGTATGAATAAGAAGATTAAAAAAAAAACCACAAAAAAAAACAAACAAAAAAACCCAACCAAACACAAACCTCCTGAAAATGAGTTTTCAGAGCTAGAACAATGGTCATGGGAACTAGACTAGGTGTATTAAACACCATTGATGCAAAAATATTTTCCAACAAACTGCACAAAATAGTGAATGATTTAAAATTCATGGCTCAGTCTTTGAGATCTTCATCATTAGCTTTCGGAACTAACCAATGGTTAGCCTCAATTATCTTTTCTAACCTGGACAGAGTCCATGACAATAATCATCAGCATTGGCCATTGCTTTAGAAACTGCTCAAAGCAAAACCTCAGTGGCAACTGAGCTGTATTCAAGCTCGGTTATGGGTACAATTCAGAGTCCTTTCAATAATTAGAGAGGGAGAAAGTGGGCTTTTAACTATGAAAATTAGAAAGGTGAGCTGGAATCGTGCTACACCCTCAGAGAAGACATCATGGGGGCTACTTGTTAATTTTACTTACAGTCCAAATAGCAACACCATCTTTGCTTTTGTACTAATCATACGTGATGCCACGATATACATCATCTATCCCATTATGGCGCTCAGTGACAACAGTGTATTATACCCTAGTGAGCATAGGCCTAGAAAACCAGTCACACAACTAATTGGCAAACAGTTGATACTGATGCTTGCATGGTAAAGGAATAGTATGCGATCCTTTGCCACGGCAATGCCCTAAGGGCATAGGCCGTCTGCCTAGCTACTAAACAGTGTTTGTCATTTTGAAATGTACTTTGTTGATAAGCCTGAATCTGTCTTAGTATATACTGGGGAAGGGTGTGTATGTTTGTGGGGAACGGACTGGGTCTCCCCCACACAAGGGAATGCCTTTCAGGCCAGCAAAGTGCCTCTTGCAGCCACGGACAGACTGAAACAGCCTTGGCTACAGGGAGCCTACAGATAGCAGGCTCCCTCTGAAAGAC
>CM036615.1:15783758-15800404 GCA_020745705.1 Hemiprocne comata
GGCTAATTTGCAAAGGTGGTGAATGCTGCAGGTACCAGTCCAAGTCATCTCGTTTCAAAGGCAGATTGGCTCCTGGCTCATTGCCTGATATCTGCAGGATTCGGTGTCGTCCTTTCCGAATCAGTTTGGCCATATTCTCTACCTGTTCTTGAATTGTTACTTTTGGCTGTAACTTTGTAAATAGCCATTCAAGGACCTTTATCCCTGTCTCCCCCTGTTTCTGTTTGCACTGCGTAAGTGCACCAATGAAGTGTGATGAACCTGTCAAAATAGTCAAATCAATGTCCAAATCTGGATCCAGGCGATCTACAAGCCTCTGCATGATGACGGTACTGAGATGCTGAATCAAAGCGATCTGCTCAGCTGTAGGTGTTACTGGTAAGGATGGATCAGTGCCTTTCAACATCGGCCGTAATACCTCAAGTTCATCATTGGTGATGCGGGTCACCGGGCGTAACCATTGCAGATCCCCAGAAGCTCTTGAGCATCATTCAGAGTCTTTATTTTTGTGTTGATACGTAATTTCTGTGGTTGAATGAATGATTCAGTGATGTTCCACCCTAAATGCTTCCACATGGCTGATCGTTGCACCTTTTCAGGGGCAATAATCAGGCCCTGCTGTCTCAGTTGCTGTGTCAGGCAGATCTCTTGTTCCTGAGAAAATGGTTTCTCTTGAGCCAGCAATATATCATCCATGTAGTGATATATCAGAGTGTCCGGCCAGGCCTTGCGGACAGGCCTCAAGGCGGAATCAACAAATAGCTGGCATAAGGTGGGGCTGTTTTTCATACCCTGAGGCAATACCACCCATTCATATCGATTTGCAGGGGCTTCCCGATTTATAGATGGAACAGTAAAGGCAAAGCGTTGTGTATCATCAGGATGCAACTGGATGGTGAAAAAACAGTCCTTTAAGTCCACTATTAACAGCTGCCAAGACTCTGGCAACATTGCAGGGTTAGGCAAGCCAGGTTGCAAGGCTCCCATTGATTGCATCTGAGCATTCACTGCACGCAAATCCTGCAGCAAACGGTATTTTCCTGTCTTCTTCTTGATTACAAATATAGGAGTGTTCCAGGGACTGGTGGAAGGCCTCCAATGTCCCTGCTCTAGTTGTTCTTGTACGAGCATCTGTGCTTGTTGCAGACTTTCCTTCCGTAGCGGCCACTGCTCGACCCAAACAGGCTCAACTGTCAACCACTTCAAAGGAATCGGGAAAGTCCATGCAGCGACCGCAATTAAAAAGGCTTGTCAGTAGTCAATACAGCTCCGAGATGATTCAACACATCACGGCCATTTAGAGCGTTGACCTTGTAAGGTAGTGGCATTACTGTTACGTGGATAGATAAAGTCCGTCCATCTACTGTCAGTTGAATTTTCCTTTGGCTATGCTGTACAGAAGCAGATCCACCCATGCCCTCCACGCTGCCGCTCACGTCCTGCAATGGCTAGCGTGAGGGCCAGACGGAAGTAGAGACGATAGTCAGGTCTGCACCAGTATCGAGTAGAACAGGTAGCTGTAAAGACTCATGTTCATGCTGTAGCATGGCAGTGACAACAGGACGGTGGTCCATAGGTATGGTGAGCAATGCGAGTCCCCCAGTTGAGCCAAATCCTCCAGTACGTCGCTCACACGGGGAGGAGGCCGTCGCAGCATTGGTAAGTTGTTGCATGGGGACAAGCTGTGTAATCCTGCTGCCTTTGGGAATGTGCATGGGTGGAAAATGAATCTGCGCAACTATACCAATTTCTCCTTGATAGTCTCGATCAATGAGACCAGGAAGTACAAAGAGTCCCTTTAATCCACTTGATGAACGTCCCAAAAGCAATGCCCCTTGGGCTTGTCCATTGATCACCACAGGCCCTTTGATTCCAGTAGGGACCTTCTGTGGCTTATTGTCTATAAGAGTTATGTCTATTGCGGTTGCCAAGTCCAAGCCGAGTCTCCCTGAGGTTGCGGGCTGCAGTTGACTGGCAGGTTGCAAGTACAACCGCGAGGTGGAGCTGTTGTCACATGAACCGCAGTTGGTGTCTGAGCGCCGCGGCTCCTCGCACTCTGCTTCCAACGATTTACTTGTGCAGTGAAAGTTTTTTACAGAGTCAGCTTATGTGGTGGGGCTGGTCCAGCGACTGGATAAGGCAATCTTAGGGGATGTAAGTAATGCTTTGTTATTTGGTGTATTGAGGTTATTATGGCTGACAAATCAAAAAAGATCAAAACCGTAGTATATTTTGCATATTAAAAGCAATTTACCTGGATTCTTTCCAAGCAGACCAATTGGTCTAAGCTGTAGCAATGGGATCAGTGCATAATGTGAAACAACAGGCAATTGAATCTCATCAGTTTTTGCATCAAGGCTTTCGTGCCTTGAAACGTCAGTTCCATTTGAAAACTTGTAAGGGTTGTGCCCCTTACCACAGAAAATATGCCTCCCATAAAACTATTTCACTATATAAGGGAGACTAATGGGACGTTGCGCTTGTACAGTTGGCACCTGTGGAACCAGGCTTCTAGGGGAGGGGGACCTGCTTCCCTGGTGGTGGTCTGTTCTGAGACTCGAGATTGGCTGGGCCAGGACTGGCATGCAAATGACCAATGCCTTGCGGCACCTGAAGCTGTGAGGTGGATCGCCCTAACCTAGATGGAAGCCCCCGGACGGTGGGGACGGGGGGCGGGGCGCTTCTGCCCCTGTTGAGTGAGAGGCAGATCACTGGTAGCCTAAGGGCATGCCACTCTCCTGGTGGATCCTCGCAGGATCCTAGGGAGCTGAGGGCTGAAACCACACTGCTCCTCTAGAGAGCACAGAGCATAAAACCCCTGCCTGCTCCCAGAGAAGACAGAAAGAGGCCCAATCCGACTGGAGCTGCACCAGAGCGGAAGACCTACACCGGAGCCGACGCCGAGAGGAGCTGGGAAAAGCCGAGGTGCCGAGCCGACAGGAGCCGGGCGGAGCCGCGAGGACCGGAGCTGAGAGGAGCCGACCCCGAGGCGGGAAAAGCCGAGTTGCCGAGCCGAGCCGCCGCCAGACCAAGCCGGCCCGGAAGCAGCCGAGCCCCCAGCCGAGCCGCCGCCACCGAGTGCTAGCACGCGCCGCCGCTACCTGAGCGCTGCCGCCGCCGATCAAGCCTCGAGCACAGCCGCGCGCCGCCGCCTGAGCCACGAGCGTTGCCACGCCGCTGCCGCCCACGTGGTACGTGTCGCTGCCTTCCAGCCCATCTGGCTGCTCAACGCCGATCACCAGCCGCTGGAGCTCGCCCAGGAGCCGCTGCCGCCATACGCAACAGCCGGGAGTGTAAGAACCCCCTCTGCCAATTTTGCCTTTAATAATCTTCTCCTTATCTTTTGCGCCCCTGTGGCTTGTATTATATTCTGTTTATAAAGCAACAAAACACAGCAACCTACATTCAGTGTCCCTCATTCTCTTTCTGAGCGAGAGTGTGTAGTACCCGTGGGGGGGGGGTTTCAACAGGTATCAAGTGAAACCAAAAGGGGGAGGGGTTGACCGCTCAAACCTCTTTCTCTCTCCTTTGAACCCTTACATTTATTGGTGTCAGAAGTGGGATACCTGTTGAAAACCTAAGGTACATACTGCCAGAATGGGAATTCGGGACATCTTTTTTGGCAAACGTGAAAATGTACCTAACAGCCCCTTACCTGTATTCTGAATACTTAGGATACTTTTACAAATAGCAGTAGAGAGCTCTTGAAATAGATGAAAATGTCTTTTTTTATATTTTGTTCTTGCATGTATACGGTATTTCAAGGAAAAGCCAGA
The DNA here is from genome assembly GCA_020745705.1 of Hemiprocne comata. NCBI lineage: Eukaryota > Metazoa > Chordata > Aves > Apodiformes > Apodidae > Hemiprocne > Hemiprocne comata. The sequence goes on from CM036615.1 coordinate 15,787,535, forward strand.
GCTGTGTGTATCTTTTTGATGCTGGGGTAAAAATACTTTTTGAAAGAGAATAGAACTCCATTAGCTTCAATATTCCATATTCAGTATTTCAAATATTTTACTGTTTTTTATATAAGCCTGAGGTTTTGGGGGTGGTGGGGTGTTCTCCCATTACTTTCACAATAGAAAGTCTGTTACCTTAACTGAGGAAACCACCCTATTGTTTCAGATAATTTCTTATGAAATTTCAATGGAAAAAACTAGCACTCCAATGTCTGAATGATTCACACTCTTCTCCAGTGTGGCTACTGTACATAACAGGAAAGTTCAATACCTGCTTGAGCTGGGGTAATACCAATCCATCTGCAGGAGAAGGGGGAAGCAGGTACCATCTCCACAGCAGTTGCATTAGGAACCACTGTTCTCCTTTTACGGCCCACTGTATTTGACCTGATGGCAACCCAAACATTTTTCAGAAGTAGCATCTTGAGACTTTCCAGCAAGAGGGCTTAAATTGAATTTTGTCAGTTCAGGGGCCGGGGGGAGTGGGAGAATGTAACCTCACTTATTCCCAGGGCTGTCAGAGCTACCAAGTTCAGTTTTGTAGCAGAGGAGAGCCCATGGAATGACAGCAGCTGTTCCTCTGCGATTTGGCCCAGCCTAATTCCAAATTTCTGATGGTGAAAGCTATCAGAGCTGCTCCCCTCTCCTGCACCTACTCAGGTTTTGATCCAAGCACTGCCAGGGGACTGAACAAAGATAAGTCTATGTTGGTCCAGCAGTTGTCAGGGTACCTAAAATCAAGAGATACACAAAGCACTGTTTTGATAATGGAAGACAATAAATCTTATTATCATTTGATAACAAGACAAAAGGCACATACTGTTGGGTATTTCCCTTTGGTGTAAATTCATTCTCTGCTGAAGCTCTTTAAAAGACACTGAAACTCAAGCAATATGCAATAACATAACATGGTTACTTCCAAGGAGATCACAGTGTAACATCATTAGATTAAACTGCTTTTTAAGAAGTGTTAGCCCAGTGTCGTGATCCGACGGCATCAGTAGCGGGCTACCGGCAGTCAGGATGCTTCCACAACTTCCTCTTATTGAGAGGAATTTCAGGAATACTGAAACAGAGATTTAACTCATGACAAGTTCTGAAATGAGATTTTTTTCTTTCTGAAAACACAATATTTGAATAGATTTCTTTAAACATCTCTGTGTTGAGGTAGCAGGAGGTGGTGGTTATCCCATAGGGCATATATTCTTCAGGCTCAGACTGCAGTCTTTGGTAAATTTCATCCCCTATTAAACTGGGAGGTGGACCTTGTAATTGCTCTTGGAAGGCTTTCAGAGTGCTGGAATTAAGATACTGCCACAACCTGAACCTTGGAAAATTGGATGATGCTTTTTTCTTCTTCTCTTAATGTTGTTGGGGTTTTTTGCTTTTTGTGTGTGTGTGTGTTGGGGGTGGTTGTTTTTTTTCTTTCATTTTGTTTGTATGTGCTGTTTCTGGAGGGTGGGAGGGCCTCTGACTACATGAGTATCAGGAAAATTACTCCTATTATAAAGCATTTTTTTGCCATTTGAAGAGAAGGCTTCTCAGGATTGGCAATAAGAATGCATAAAGTTTTAGGTTAATCCTTCCTGTCATGCAGTATAAAAAGATACAGAGATTTATACTATATTCCATTTTTGTTATATATTCATTCTATCTACGATTAATTTGGATTTTTATTGTCGTACTAACCAGTTTGTGCCATTAATAATAAGTTAGCAAATACTGCCTTCAGTAACACTGCATCTAATAATGTTTACTAATCATGTATGCTGGTATACATGGTTGATATATGAATGAAACTTCTATGTAGCAGTACTGGTTTGGTTGAGTTAAGTATCTAGGGAGGAAAGCAGTGTGTTTCTGGAAAGTCACTAACACCTTTTGGTGCAAACTGTTGCCAAAGTCAGTGATAGTATTTTGGTTTTTCACAAGTAAAGTGAAAGTAGAATCTTGTCTTCTGGTAATGTCATTGAACTGTTCAGGCCTCTGCAGGGAACTACAAAGTTGCTGCACTGGTGTCAGGGTTAGGGATCTGAGGTAGTTGTCTTGTTCTTAGCCCTGCAAACAAAAGGACATCATCATGACATTTTTTTTGTCTCAAGAACAGATTGCCTTTTAGAGAGAAACCGGACATGCTGAATTCTGTAGTGAGTTTTAGAGGATAAATGGGTTTACTTTTTTTGAATTTGTCACATGCAATTTGTGAGACAGTCCTGCAGAAAATAAAGTAGGCACTGTTAATGGTGGATGTGTGAAAATCAGTGTGAAAGTTTGTATGGCTGATGCAAGCTACTTTATTTCTGGCAATCCAGTGAGTTGGATTTGTAGTATGGACTAAGTATATGCTTGTCCCTGTCTTGTTTCTCTTCCGCTGTGGAGAAGAAAGTATTTCTTTTATTGCTAAAGAGTTTGTTTATGCTTCTAAGTAGTGTGCATTAAAACTCTGCATGTCAAACTTCATTCATCTGTAGTTAACCCTCAGTGTGTTATTGTTGACTCTCCTGTTACTCTAGATTAGGTTGTAAGTGCTCTGGTACCACACCTCTCTTTAATTCTGTACCAGTGGTTAATGATAGTTGGGAAAGAACTAGACAACAGAGTAACTGTGTTTTAAACTGTGTAAAAAATACCTGTTCTGGAAACCTGTACTTCTGTGTACTTTCTATATTGCCAAAGTGGGTGGGGGTATTAATGTTAGTTGAAAAAATGAATTGCCATACTTCCTGTGGAGGCAAAAGTTCTGTGAAGGGCTCATCCTGAGTTAGGTTAAATTATGAAGGGATGTTGTGTTGCACTGGTCTTTCATTTTCTTTGGTGATCTCTGGATTTGTTGCTGGGTTCCCCCCATGTCATGATTTTTTGGCAAGTATTTGAGATGCAGTGTTCATTACATTCTGAGTGCTTGTTCTCTGTAACTTTCTGGGGGTGAATTCTGTTTTTTGTGTATTACTGGAAATGATGCTTTACTTCCATGTGTTCAAGACAGTCCCTTCCCAATAATGCTTTTGGAGAGCCTAGTATAGACAAAAAGAATCGGTGAATTCCCAATTTATATTTCAATGGCCCTGTAAAAAAATGCTTTGTTGTCCGGTTGCACCAATTACTATTACAAAATCATTATCAATAGGAACTAAATCTTGGTTTATTACTGAAAATGATGCACCGGTATCTACTAACTGCTATTATCTTTTGCTGGTTTAGGTAGGGGCAATCACTTTTCCAGTGACCTGTTTCTTCACTGAATACACACTCATCTGCCCCCTAGGGTGCGTCATAGTGCTGTTTCCACAGCGTCTTGCAACTCTCCTGCCCCCCACCCCCCCACCCCCCCCACCCCCACAGAATCTGTGGGGGGGTGCTGAGGTTATCCCGAACTCTCAATGCGGCTACGGTGGCTGTAGCAATTATCTTCCCCAGCTGATATCTTGCATTCACTTCTCTATTTCAGTAAGCTTTCCATGCTTCTTCAATTAACTTTTCTAAATCCCTATTGTCTGGCTCTTACTTTTTGCAGCTTCTTTCTTATAACCCCTGTCGGAGGCGACGCATGGACTTCACACAACTCTATAAGAGTTATAACTGAAGACGTTTATTGTTACAAATGGCGGCAATTTATACCCCTCTGACTCCAGATGTTCCACCCCAGTACAGACCTCGTTGGTTACATACATACACAATTAATATATGATTGGCTACGTGTCTTGTAACTTAGTGCCCGTGTCAGGATGACCCAAGGTGTCTTGCTTCCCAGACGGTGCCTCTCAGTTCTTGCTACAACATTCTTTTCCCACTACTTCATGAGATAACAACCGTGAGATAGGAAACCTGCTGTTTGCTGGTCCCGTGGGGTACCAGCCTGTGAGACATCCGATTGTTTACCAGTCCCACAGTTTTGCTTCAGAGTGCCTAACGATTTAGTTTACGGCACCTGCAATACTGTTGTTTTAATTCGGGCCTGCCAATCTTCCATAAATCCCAACAAACCCCGACAGTTTGTTCCAAGAATAAGAAAACTAACTGTTGTTGCCCCAAGTCTGAAGCAAAATCTAACTGTGCTGCTGTTCCTGTCTGTTCCGTAACAGCCAACGGAGGCCCCTTTCTCTTTTCCCCTGACTATTGTCCACAGCCAAAGTCCCAAGGCCCTATGAAGACTCCAGGCTACCAACCATAGGGCCTGCCACGGTCTCTGGCATCTCTCTCATCTGAAGTGGCTGAAGTCTAGGAGACGACCGAAGTCGTCGCCGAAATCCCGGGGCCAGCGCAATATCCCAGCCAAAGTCTCAGGGCCGGTGGAGTGCCCTGCCAGGTCGTAGCCCGAAGTCTACAGAACGAAGGAAGTCACGGCTGAAGCCCCGACGGAATGCATGGCAGACGAGATAGATATTCAGTAAGCAAGCTTTATTGCATATAACCTTGGGGTCTTAGGTATATAGGACAAGAGGCACGAGCCCAGCAAAAATGTAGAGAAATTGGGAGATCAGAAGTCATGTTCATAGCATTTGGGGTTGGCGGTATGGTGCGGTACACTACATTGTTTCTCGTAGACTCTGGTACATGGTCTTGGGCACAGAGTCCTTGAAATCACATCCTACTATAGAAGAAAAGTTACAGACACATATTTGAATGATTGTCGAGTCGCACTGTTTCATTTTCTAGTGTTAAATTGCTACAGAAAGTTCTTAAACATTGTCGCATACCGCTATTAAAGGCTATCGGATGTCACGACGCTTCCGCGACTCCCCCGCCCCCAGCGGGGAGCGGAGCCGTTTGTGCCCCTCCGGCAGTCACAGCACAGCAGTCAAGACAGACAGGTTCAGCACAGTCGACACCACTGCAGGCAGGCTCCCCTGGCACTGGCGAGCAGCAGCAGGCAGCGATCCAGACCCCGCTTCGAGCGGTGAGCAGGGAGGGCGTGAGTCCCCGGCTCCATTTCGAGCGATGAGGGCGGGGGGGGAGGGGGGAGAGCGCACCGGCCCCCCGCTCGCAGCCGCAGTACCGATAGGTGGCTCAGTAGGTCCAGCGGCTTTACTAGCACAGCCCGCCTCCCTTTAGATAACGTTCTCCTTTAGTATGTGGCCAAGTCTTTCAGAGGGAGCCTGCTATCTGTAGGCTCCCTGTAGCCAAGGCTGTTTCAGTCTGTCCGTGGCTGCAAGAGGCACTTTGCTGGCTTGAAAGGCATTCCCTTGTGTGGGGGAGACCCAGTCCGTTCCCCACAAACATACACACCCTTCCCCAGTATATACTAAGACAGATTCAGGCTTATCAACAAAGTACATTTCAAAATGACAAACACTGTTTAGTATCTAGGCAGACGGCCTATGCCCTTAGGGCATTGCCGTGGCAAAGGATCGCATACTATTCCTTTACCATGCAAGCATCAGTATCAACTGTTTGCCAATTAGTTGTGTGACTGGTTTTCTAGGCCTATGCTCACTAGGGTATAATACACTGTTGTCACTGAGCGCCATAATGGGATAGATGGTGTATATCGTGGCATCACGTATGATTAGTACAAAAACAAAGATGGTGTTGCTATTTGGACTGTAAGTAAAATTAACAAGTAGCCCCCATGATGTCTTCTCAGAGGGTGTAGCACGATTCCAGCTCACCTTTCTAATTTTCATAGTTAAAAGCCCACTTTCTCCCTCTCTAATTATTGAAAGGACTCTGAATTGTACCCATAACTGAGCTTGAATACAGCTCAGTTGCCACTGAGGTGTTGCTTTGAGCAGTTTCTAAAGCAATGGCCAATGCTGATGATTATTGTCATGGACTCTGTCCAGGTTAGAAAAGATAATTGAGGCTAACCATTGGTTAGTTCCGAAAGCTAATGATGAAGATCTCAAAGACTGAGCCATGAATTTTAAATCATTCACTATTTTGTGCAGTTTGTTGGAAAATATTTTTGCATCAATGGTGTTTAATACACCTAGTCTAGTTCCCATGACCATTGTTCTAGCTCTGAAAACTCATTTTCAGGAGGTTTGGTTGTGTTTTTTTTTAAATCTTCTTATTCATACAGTGGCCACTATTGATTACAATTTTGGTCCATCACTACTGTCCCAAATCTGGGGTTCATCACTCGGTGTGCACCGAACCAATCAAGCACACAGTGCTGAGCTATTGGTTTATTCCAACATTGAGCACGATTGCGTGCTAGTTGATAGCTGCACTTCAACTTCTGTAATTCCAAGAGTTAGTGGAATCATTATAGATAATCTGACGCCACTGGCTCTGAGCCAGACAATGAACCTCCGGAATAAGGAAGGAGCAGAATACACAGACTACAAAAGGCATTTGCCTTTGTGAAGTAATGCATAGGTATATGCCAAAGTGAAGTCCCTTGGTATAAGTGTTTGGAGGAGGTGTCCCCGCACCCTTAGTGCTGCACTAAAGAGTATCTGCTTTATAGCTTCACAGGGCTATAGAATCTTTTTCTTCACCTCAGTGTCTTCAGCGCCTTCGGCCGTCCGATAGGCTTTGTCCCTAGGATTTTGCCAGGGACGTCCGCTGGCCATGGGACATGGGCCAGGACCCATGTCACAGTATTTCGCCATCGCAGTTGGGCTGGCCCAGGGACTTCGGCCGGTCGGCAGCCCCTGGAAGGAAGTCTTACGGGACAGCCTAAGTCCCAACGCCCTAACGAGGACCGCGGGCTACGGAGGACAGTTAGGCATGCCGTGGTCTCTGCCGACATCTAGTAGCCGAAGTCAAGGAGCGGACCGAAGCCACGGACGAAAGTCCAGGGCTGGACAGAGTCCCAGCCCAAGTCTTAGCGACGGTAAGATTTGCTGCGGAGATCGTAGCTTTAAGTCTACGACCAGGGACCGGAACCAGCCCCAAGTGGTGTCTAGGGCCAAAATCTCCGGGACCGCTGAAGTCCCAGGCCTGGCCGAAGCCCCTGCAGGGGACCTGGAGCCGGATAAAATTATCTCGGACAGCTCAAGGCCGTTTGAGAGCCCGGGGGTGGAGGGGTGGGGCGTTCCAGGAGCAGCCGACTTCCCGAGACCGGCCGAAGTGCCGGGGCCAGCCGAACTCCCGACTGACAGCCGAAGTCCCAGGACCAGCAGAAGTCCCAGACGGGGTCCTGGGGCCAGATGAAAGCCCGTTCCACTTTCCACGGCTGGCTGAGATGCAGTGGGAGTACCAGGGGCCGCCAACTTCCCGAGACCGACAAGCCCAAGAGAGCCGTGTCAAGGGCCCAAGTCTCCAGGGCCGCTGAAGTTCCAGGGCCGCCCGAAGTCCCGCCGGGGACCTGGGACCGGATAAAGTGATCTCAGCTAGCTCAAGCCCCGTTGAGATCCCAGGAGAGGCGGGGGAGGGAAGGGGGGGGGGGGGGCGGAGGGGAGTGGCAAGGAGCATTCCAGGATTTGCCGACTTCCTGAAGTTCCGAGGCCAGTGGAAAACAGCCGAGGATGACCGAAGACCATGCCAGGGTCTCGGCCCATAGCCAATGGACGTCCCTGGAAAGATCACAGGGATAAAGTCTATTGGCGGCCGAAGTCCCTGAAGAACAGTGACAGGAGGAACAAAAGACTCAATAGACCTGTAAAGCAGCACTTCTTTATTGCAGCACTAAGGGTGCAGGGACAGCTTCTCCAAACACATATACCAATGGCCAAAATGTATTCACTTTGGCTATACCTAGGCATGACTTCACACAGGAATACTCAGGATTATGCAAATGATTTCTGAGAGAGTGGGCATGGACCTGAGAGCTACTGGGAGAGGGTCCTAAAAGACTGGGAAGGGGTCCTAAGGGACCTGGGTGGTGGGGGAGCCGGTGGGGTGTTTTGAGAAAAATTGGAAGGGGGGGGTGAGAGAGTGGCAGGGGGTGCTGGGGTAATGGGAGAGGTTCCTTAGAGACAAAGAGGGGGTGGTCTGATGACTATGAGGGGGTCTTGAGGGAATGGCAGAGGTTTCGAGAGGGGTTCCTGAGGGACTGAGAGGGAGCCGTCTTGGACTGCAGGAGGATCCTGAGAAGTGGGACTGTGTCCTGAGACTGGGCTAGGGTCGAGAGTTTCACTGGGAGAGGGTTCTGAGGGACTGGGAGGGGGGTCATGAGGGACCACGAGGCAGTCCATAGGGGATGGGGATGGGGGAGGGTGTCCTGGCGGCAACTGTGGGGAGGGTGTGTGAGACGGACTGTGTAATGGCCTTTAATCCAGCGACATCTACTGACTATTCCTGGTGATGCACGCCCTGCACCCGTGAGAAGAGGCGAGAGGTACCAGGCGCATGCGCGCAGGACCACAGACTACAGCTCCCAGGAGGCACAGCGGGGTCGGAACCGGACGCGGAGCCGAAAGGCGCGCGCTGGACACCCCCACTAGCCACTTCAGACATAGTCACCGCTCCGTGTGTATCGCTGCGGAGGCTGCCGTGGAACCGTGGGGGCCGTGAATCGCCTTTCCCTGTGGTTGTTGGCGTGTGCTCGTACCAAACGGACTGCTTGCCTGGAGTCGTTGGAGAAGGAGGAGGATCCCGAGCAGGGATCGGCTTCGGCCGCACCCCGGTGGTGAGACTTAGGGGTCACTGGGAGAAAATCCGGAGGGACTGGCAAGGCATTGTGAGGGTGACTGGGGGGAGGGCCACCGGTAGAGGGTGATGAGGGAGTGGGAGGGGGTCCTGAAGGCTACTTGGAGAGGGTGCAGAAATACTTTGTAGGGGTCCTGAAGGTCTTGAGAAATTGGGAGAGGGTCCTGAGGGACTGAGAGGGGTTCCTGAGGGACTGAGAGGGAGCCCTCTTGGACTGCAGGAGGGTCCTGAGAAGTGGGAGTGTGTCCTGATAGCCCCTAGGTGAAGTTCATCAGAGAAAGGGCTAGGGTCCTGAGGGACAGGGACTGGGTCCTGATGGCGCCTGGGCCAGGGTCATCAGAGAAGGGGATAGGGTCCTGAGATCCCATGGGAGAGGGTCCCTTGGGTGGTGGAGGGTGTCATGAGGGACTGGCAGGGGGTCCTGAGGTCCACTGGGAGAGGGTCCTGAGGGATGGTGGGGTGTCCTAATAGTCAGTGGGAGAGGGTGCTGAGGTAGTGGGAGAAGGTCCTTAGGGCCACTGGAGAAGGTTCTGAGGGACTGGGAGGTGGTCCAGAGGGGCACTGGGCAAGGGTGCTGAGTGTCTCAGAGGGGGTCCTGAGGGAAATTTTGAGAGGGTCCAATCGGTCTTGGAGGGGATCTTGAGTGTCAGTCCGTCCCAGTCCCTAGGAAACCTCTCCCAGTAGCCCAGGTCACCCTAATGCCATTAAATCAGGACCGTCACCCAGGACCCCCTCCAATTCACTCAGGACCCACTCCCAGTCTTTCAGGACCCCCTCCCACTCCCTCATCTCCCTCTCCAAGTCCCAAAGGACCCTCCCACAGTCGATGTCAGGACCCTCTCCCCATCCCTGAGGCCACCCTCTAAGTCCCTCAGGAACTTCTCCCAGATCCTCAAGAGCCCTCCCAGTACCTCAGGCCCCTGTCTTTGGACCTCTGCACCCCTCTCCCAGTGGCCCTCAGGACCCCCTCCCTCTCTCCAGAAAGGACCCTCTCTTCGGCACCCTCAAGAGCCCCCTCCGCCGTCCCACAGGACACTATCCCACGTGGCCCTCAGGACCCTGTCAAAGTCCCTCGAGACTCACTCCCAATGGTGCTCAGGACCCTTTCCCACTCCCTCTTGACCCTCTCCCACTCCCTCCCCACCCTCTCTCAAGTACCCAACTTACAAATCCCCAGTAGCCAACAGAACCCACTCCCAGACTCTCAGGATCCTCTCCCAGTCACCCTCAGGCCCCCCTCCCACTCCCTCAGGCTTGTTACCTTTGGCTCTCAGGACCCTCTCCTCCTAGCGCTCAGGACCCTTTCCCACTCCCTCAGGACTCTCTCCCTGTCCCTCAAGACCCCCTCTCATTTACTCAGGGCCCTCTCCCACTGGCCTTCAGGCCCTCTCCCATTACCTCCGCACCCTCTAACAGTGACACTCAAGATCCCCTCCAAGACCGATTGGACCCTGTTCTGGATTAAATATTAAAGGTGAACCCCAGACAACCAGAGGACAGAATTGCTCTCTATTACCCCCCAATTCCTTCCTCCCAAGGGAAGATTGAAAGGGGAATAAGAGAGACTTCAACTTGGGAAATTTTAACCAGAAACAAGTTTACTATAACACAACGAAAAGGGGTAAAACGGAGGGCGGGGGGCGGGGAAGTGAAAAAACAGAGGCCCGGCGGGGGAGGGGGGGAAGGGTGAGTAAATATTTATATACAAATATACAAAACCGATCTCAAGGATGGCAAGAATATGGGGAACGCAGGGCTGCTCCAGAAGAGGTCCACGGCTCCTCACAACACCCAATGTAGTTGGATTCTGGAGCGAGCACGTGGGAAGCCGAAGGAAACCAGCAGCACACCCCGCAGGGGAAGAGGAGTAGGAAGAAAAGAGAGCAGCTTCCGGTTCTGCTGGCTTTTATAGATTGTGACAGGAAGTGGGTGGGAATACTGACCCCTGCCAGCTTTTGAGAGTGTGTGTTGCTTGAACCTGTCTGACCATTCTGAGCCGATAACAGAAGAAGACCCGGGATCTTTAACATCTCACAAAGCAATTAACTCACTCAAGTGTAGGCCTTGATGGATGGCTGGCAGATTGAGGTATTACTGAATGGTTGAAAGATCTTATGGTATATGAACAATAGTACTAGTAGTACTATTGGTTGTGCTATTGTTGCACTATGTTGTTTGAAAATGCTTAACCACATGATAAAGAAAGCTGTAAAGGAGATATGGGTAGTTCACAGGAGAAAAAAAAAAAAAAAAAAGAGGGAGGAAAAAAGGGAATTGTAAATTGTAGAGTCCTTTTTGGAGGAACACGGTCACGAGTATTTGGCTATGAAATAGAAATAATGCAGGTGAATGGACATTGATGAAGAGAGTGAGACAGCTTGTGGCACATGTTGGCCCCATGTGTCACAACCTTGTTCCACTATAAATATGCATCCTGGGCAGGATGACTTGCGGCACATGTTGGCCCCATGTGTCGGAACTTTGTCCTCCTTATATAAGGTACGTGAACAAACTGTTGTCAAAGTCAGTGATAGTATTTTGGTTTTTCACAAGTAAAGTGAAAGTAGAATCTTGTCTTCTGGTAATGTCATTGAACTGTTCAGGCCTCTGCAGGGAACTACAAAGTTGCTGCACTGGTGTCAGGGTTAGGGATCTGAGGTAGTTGTCTTGTTCTTAGCCCTGCAAACAAAAGGACATACTCATGACATTTTTTTGTCTCAAGAACAGATTACCTTTTAGAGAGAAACCGGACATGCTGAATTCTGTAGTGAGTTTTAGAGGATAAATGGGTTTACTTTTTTTGAATTTGTCACATGCAATTTGTGAGACAGTCCTGCAGAAAATAAAGTAGGCACTGTTAATGGTGGATGTGTGAAAATCAGTGTGAAAGTTTGTATGGCTGTGTCGCAAACCGAGATGGGAAACTGCGACTCACTGCCCCACACAAAAGGAATCGAGGGCTGAGGACCACTCCTTGTCACACTCACAAACAATGTTTAAGAATCAATAGGTTTATTAAAGGCACTACTGTCTAGGCGGGGTTATTTCTACAGAACTACAGGGTAACAGCAATCGTAGGGAAGAATAATGCAATACAATACAATAACAATACAATATAATACAAACAATCCTATCCCCCTCCCAATCTCCGCCCCCAATCTCGGTCCCGGACAGAAAATGAGGGAGAGAACTTGGAGAGAGCCTTTGGGGAGATTAAAGGAAGTAAGTGTATAGTAGAGGTGTGTGTGAATGGGTAAATGTCTGTAAATGTTAGTAAGAAACGTCAGAGTGTAGTCAAGTTCGCAAATCTCACCACCGGGGTGCGGCCGAAGCCGATCCCTAGTCGGGACCCTTGTTCTCCAGCGATTCCAGGCGGGCAGTCCGTTCAGCGTGCTCATACACCGGCAACCACAGAGGAAAGGTACGCAGCAGCTACACGGCAGCCTCCATAGCGATGTCCTCACCGTAGAAGAAGTGTTCGCAGAGCGCGCCCGTTGCTCCCCCTCCGGTTCCGGCCTCGCCGGGCCCCCTGGGAGCTGTAGTCTGAGTCTGTGCGCATGCGCTTGCTGCCTCTATCCTCTTCTTGTGCCGGGGAGTGCATTACCAGGAATGGTCAGTAGATGTCGCTGGATTAAAGGCCATAATAGAGTCCGTCTCTCACATCTCACCCCGTGGCTTTTATGACAGCGACTTGTTCCTTGTGTGGCGTGTGTATATGTAGGTGTATATATATATATGTACATCTGTACCCTATCAGGCTCTTGTCCAAATTCTTACCTCCTTTCCTGGTATTTCCCAATATATATTTATACAATTATAACATTTATCAAACAATGCATATAGCACTCTCTGAGGGAACAATTCCCTATATGCGATACAACATATATATATATCTGTACAGATATCTTAATATTTTGGTGCACCATTAGTATCTTATTAACATACAACAACCCAAAGGGAAAGCAGTTATAGGAGACATAATGCTGCAAAGTGGGAGACATTGCGCAATCCATGGGGTGATCAAGTCCATAGAATGCACAAGGTACCCCCTCCTCAAACCAGTGTCAGGCTGATCAGACCTTGTCCTGGATTGGGATGTCTCTCTGGTTCTTTGGGTTGTTGAAGTAGCATATACACATCACTATATACACAAGTACACAGATACATATTTACACTCTACTCTTATATCCTGCTTCACTCCACATGCAGTATCCAATTTGTACTGATTTTGAGTTCTCTGTTATTCATATCAGATGCAACCCAGGTGTTCGAGTTCACAGGTGTTTGCAG
>CM036615.1:15810443-15844255 GCA_020745705.1 Hemiprocne comata
GTGGCTAGTGGGGGTGTCCAGCGCGCGCCTTTCGGCTCCGTGTCCGGTTCTGACCCCGCTGTGCCTCCTGGGAGCTGTAGTCTCTGGTCCTGTGCGCATGCGCCTGGTACCTCTCGCCTCTTCTCACGGGTGGGGGCGTGCATCACTAGGAATAGTCAGTAGATGTCGCTGGATTAAAGGTCAGTGGGAGAGGGTGCTGAGGTAGTGGGAGAGGGTCCTTAGGGCCACTGGAGAAGGTTCTGAGGGACTGGGAGGTGGTCCAGAGGGGCACTGGGCAAGGGTGCTGAGTGTCTCAGAGGGGGTCCTGAGGGCAATTGTGAGAGGGTCCAATCGGTCTTGGAGGGCATCTTGAGTGTCACTGTTAGAGGGTGCGGAGGTAATGGGAGAGGGCCTGAAGGCCAGTGGGAGAGGGTCCTGAGCAAATGAGAGGGGGTCTTGAGGGACAGGGAGAGAGTCCTGAGGGAGTGGGAAAGGGTCCTGAGCGCTAGGAGGAGAGGGTCCTGAGAGCCAAAGGTAACAAGCCTGAGGGACTGGGAGGGGGCCCTGAGGGACAAGGAGGGGTCTTGGGGGTCACGGGGAGAAAATCCGGAGGGACTGGCAAGGCATTGTGAGGGTGACTGGGGGGAGGGGTGTTATGAGGGAAATTGGGAGAGGGTGGTTAGGGACTTAGAGGGGGCCAAAAGGAACTGGAAGGGGGTCTGGAGGGCCACCGGTAGAGGGTGATGAGGGACTGGGAGGGGGTCCTGAAGGCTACTTGGAGAGGGTGCAGAAATACTTGTTAGGGGTCCTGAAGGGGTCCTGAAGGTCTTGAGAAATTGGGAGAGGGTCCTGAGGGACTGAGAGGGGTTCCTGAGGGACTGAGAGGGAACCCTCTTGGACTGCAGGAGGGTCCTGAGAAGCGGGACTGTGTCCTGATAGCCCCTAGGTGAAGTTCATCAGAGAAAGGGCTAGGGTCCTGAGGGACAGAGACTGGGTCCTGATGGCGCCTAGGCCAGGGTCATCAGAGAAGGGGATAGGGTCCTGAGATCCAATGGGAGAGGGTCCCTTGGGTGGTGGAGGGTGTCATGAGGGACTGGCAGGGGGTCCTGAGGGATGGTGGGGTGTCCTAACGGTCAGTGGGAGAGGGTGCTGAGGTAGTGGGAGAGGGTCCTTAGGGCCACTGGAGAAGGTTCTGAGGGACTGGGAGGTGGTCCAGAGGGGCACTGGGCAAGGGTGCTGAGTGTCTCAGAGGGGGTCCTGAGGGCAATTGTGAGAGGGTCCAATCGGTCTTGGAGGGCATCTTGAGTGTCACTGTTAGAGGGTGCGGAGGTAATGGGAGAGGGCCTGAAGGCCAGTGGGAGAGGGTCCTGAGCAAATGAGAGGGGGTCTTGAGGGACAGGGAGAGAGTCCTGAGGGAGTGGGAAAGGGTCCTGAGCGCTAGGAGGAGAGGGTCCTGAGAGCCAAAGGTAACAAGCCTGAGGGACTGGGAGGGGGCCCTGAGGGACAAGGAGGGGTCTTGGGGGTCACGGGGAGAAAATCCGGAGGGACTGGCAAGGCATTGTGAGGGTGACTGGGGGGAGGGGTGTTATGAGGGAAATTGGGAGAGGGTGGTTAGGGACTTAGAGGGGGCCAAAAGGAACTGGAAGGGGGTCTGGAGGGCCACCGGTAGAGGGTGATGAGGGACTGGGAGGGGGTCCTGAAGGCTACTTGGAGAGGGTGCAGAAATACTTGTTAGGGGTCCTGAAGGTCTTGAGAAATTGGGAGAGGGTCCTGAGGGACTGAGAGGGGTTCCTGAGGGACTGAGAGGGAACCCTCTTGGACTGCAGGAGGGTCCTGAGAAGCGGGACTGTGTCCTGATGCCCCTATGAAGTTCATCAGAGAAAGGGTAGGGTCCTTAGGGACAGATACTGGGTCCTGATGGCGCCTAGGCCAGGGTCATCAGAGAAGGGGATAGGGTCCTGAGATCCAATGGGAGAGGGTCCCTTGGGTGGTGGAGGGTCCTGAGGGACAGAGACTGGGTCCTGATGGCGCCTAGGCCAGGGTCATCAGAGAAGGGGATAGGGTCCTGAGATCCAATGGGAGAGGGTCCCTTGGGTGGTGGAGGGTGTCATGAGGGACTGGCAGGGGGTCCTGAGGGATGGTGGGGTGTCCTAACGGTCAGTGGGAGAGGGTGCTGAGGTAGTGGGAGAGGGTCCTTAGGGCCACTGGAGAAGGTTCTGAGGGACTGGGAGGTGGTCCAGAGGGGCACTGGGCAAGGGTGCTGAGTGTCTCAGAGGGGGTCCTGAGGGCAATTGTGAGAGGGTCCAATCGGTCTTGGAGGGCATCTTGAGTGTCACTGTTAGAGGGTGCGGAGGTAATGGGAGAGGGCCTGAAGGCCAGTGGGAGAGGGTCCTGAGCAAATAAGAGGGGGTCTTGAGGGACAGGGAGAGAGTCCTGAGGGAGTGGGAAAGGGTCCTGAGCGCTAGGAAGAGAGGGTCCTGAGAGCCAAAGGTAACAAGCCTGAGGGACTGGGAGGGGGCCCTGAGGGACAAGGAGGGGTCTTGGGGGTCACGGGGAGAAAATCCGGAGGGACTGGCAAGGCATTGTGAGGGTGACTGGGGGGAGGGGTGTTATGAGGGAAATTGGGAGAGGGTGGTTAGGGACTTAGAGGGGGCCAAAAGGAACTGGAAGGGGGTCTGGAGGGCCACCGGTAGAGGGTGATGAGGGACTGGGAGGGGGTCCTGAAGGCTACTTGGAGAGGGTGCAGAAATACTTGTTAGGGGTCCTGAAGGCTACTTGGAGAGGGTGCAGAAATACTTGTTAGGGGTCCTGAAGGTCTTGAGAAATTGGGAGAGGGTCCTGAGGGACTGAGAGGGGTTCCTGAGGGACTGGGAGGGGGCCCTGAGGGACAAGGAGGGGTCTTGGGGGTCACGGGGAGAAAATCCGGAGGGACTGGCAAGGCATTGTGAGGGTGACTGGGGGGAGGGGTGTTATGAGGGAAATTGGGAGAGGGTGGTTAGGGACTTAGAGGGGGCCAAAAGGAACTGGAAGGGGGTCTGGAGGGCCACCGGTAGAGGGTGATGAGGGACTGGGAGGGGGTCCTGAAGGCTACTTGGAGAGGGTGCAGAAATACTTGTTAGGGGTCCTGACGGTCTTGAGAAATTGGGAGAGGGTCCTGAGGGACTGAGAGGGGTTCCTGAGGGACTGAGAGGGAACCCTCTTGGACTGCAGGAGGGTCCTGAGAAGCGGGACTGTGTCCTGATAGCCCCTAGGTGAAGTTCATCAGAGAAAGGGCTAGGGTCCTGAGGGACAGAGACTGGGTCCTGATGGCGCCTAGGCCAGGGTCGTCAGAGAAGGGGATAGGGTCCTGAGATCCAATGGGAGAGGGTCCCTTGGGTGGTGGAGGGTGTCATGAGGGACTGGCAGGGGGTCCTGAGGGATGGTGGGGTGTCCTAACGGTCAGTGGGAGAGGGTGCTGAGGTAGTGGGAGAGGGTCCTTAGGGCCACTGGAGAAGGTTCTGAGGGACTGGGAGGTGGTCCAGAGGGGCACTGGGCAAGGGTGCTGAGTGTCTCAGAGGGGGTCCTGAGGGCAATTGTGAGAGGGTCCAATCGGTCTGGGAGGGCATCTTGAGTGTCAGTCTGTCCTAGTCCCTAAGAAACCTCTCCCAGCAGCCCAGGTCACCCTAAGGCCATTAAATCAGGACCTTCACCCAGGACCCCCTCCAATTAACTCAGGACCCCCTCCCAGTCCCTCATCACCCTCTCCAAGTCCCAAAGGACCCTCCCACAGTCGATGTCAGGACCCTCTCCCCGTCCCTGAGGCCACCCTCTAATCCCTCAGGAACCTCTCCCAGATCCTCACGAGCCCTCCCAGTACCTCAGGCCCCTGTCTTTGTACCGCTGCACCCCTCTCCCAGTGGCCCTCAGGACCCCCTCCCTCTCTCCAGAAAGGACCCTCTCTTCGGCATCCTCAAGAACCCCCTCCGCCGTCCCACAGGACACTATCCCATGTGGCCCTCAGGACCCTGTCAAAGTCCCTCGAGACTCATTCCCAATGGTGCTCAGGACCCTTTCCCACTCCCTCTTGACCCTCTCCCGCTCCCTCCCGACCCTCTCCCGCTCCCTCCCGACCCTCTCTCAATTACCCAACTTACAAATCCCCAGTAGCCAACAGAACCCACTCCCAGACTCTCAGGATCCTCTCCTCGTTCCCTCAGGACCTTCTCCCAATTATTCTCATGACACTCTGTCGCGGCTCGAGATGGATAAAGCCGCGACTCACACCCCCTCCGAAGAGGATTGAGGGCTGAGGACCACTCCCTGTCACACTCACAAACATTCCTCAAGAATCAACAGGTTTATTTAAGGCACTGAGGTTTTGGCAAGTGCGTTGCTACAAAACGATATCGAATATCAGAATAAATATACACAAAACACTACACAAAAGACAACTGATAAATCCCCCTTTCCCTCTGTTCTTATTCCCGGACAGGGATAAGAGGGAAGATGCCTGGAGAGAGCCTTTAGGAAATATAGGAAATCGAGTGTATGTAGAGACTTAAGAAAGTGAGTGTATGGTGTGTGTGAATGTTTATAAGCGTTAATAGGGAGTGCCAGGATGTTAAGTTCGCAAGTCTCACCACCGAGGTGCGGCCGAAGCCGATCGCTGGTCGGGATCCTCCTCCTTCTCCAACGACTCCAGGCAAGCAGTCCGTTTGGTACGCGCACACGCCAACAACCACAGGAAAAGGCGATTCACGGCCCCTACGGTTCCACGGCAGCCACCGCAGCGATACACACAGAGCCGTGACTATGTCTGAAGCCTTTCGGCTCAGCGTCCGGTTCCGGCCCCGCTGTGCCTCCTGGGAGCTGTAGTCTGTGGTCCTGTGCGCATGCGCCTGGTACCTCTCTCCTCCTCTCGCGGGTGCGGGGCGTGCATCACCAGGAATGGGCCATAGATGTCGCTGCATTAAAGGCCATTATACAGTCCGTCTCTCACACTCTCCCCACAGTTGCCGCCAGGACCTCCCCCCCCTCCCCCTCCCCCCATCCCCTGTGGACTGCCTCGTGGTCCCTCATGACCCCCTCCCAGTCCTGGAACGCCCCACCCCTCCGCTCCCGGGATCTCAAACGGCCTTGAGCTGTCCGAGATCATTTTATCCGGCTCCAGGTCCCCTGCAGGGACTTCGGCCAGCTCTGGGACTTCAGCGGTCCCGGAGATTTTGGACCTAGACACCACTGGGGACTGGTTCCGGTCCCTGATGGTAGACTTAGAGCTACGATCTCTGCAGCAACTCTACCGTCGCACTTTCGTCCGTGGCTTCGGTCCGCTCCTTGACTTCGGCCACTAGATGTCGGCAGAGACCACGGCATGCCCAACTGTCCTCCCTCCGTACCCCGCGGTCCTCGTAGGGCGCTGGGACTTCGGCTGTCCCGTAAGACTTCCTTCCAGGGGCTGCCGACCGGCCGAAGTCCCTGGGCCAGCCGAACTGCGGGGCATGGCGACATGGGTCCTGGCCCATGTCCCATGGCCAGCGGACATCCCTGGCAAGATCCTAGGGACAAAGCCTATCGGACGGCCGAAGTCCCTGAAGACACTGAGGTGAGGAAAAAGATTCTATAGCCCTGTGAAGCTGTAAAGTAGGTATTACATATAGTGCAGCCACTAAGGGTGCGGGGACAGCTCCTCCAAACACATATACCAAGGGACTTCACTTTGGCATATACCTATGCATTACTTCACAAAGGCAAATGCCTTTTGCAGTCTGTGTATTCTGATCCTTATTCCGGAGGTTCATTGTCTGGCTCAGAGCCAGTGGCGTCAGATTATCTATAATGATTCCACTAGCTCTTGGTATTACAGAAGTTGAAGTGCAGCTATCACCTAGCACGCAATCGTGCTCAATCAAAGCTCTGTGTGCTTGATTGGTTCCGTGCACACCGAGTGATGAACCCCAGATTTGGGACGGTAGTGATGGACCCAAATTGTAATCAATAGTGGCCACTGTATGAATAAGAAGATTAAAAAAACCAAAACAACAAAACCCACAAACCTCCTGAAAATGAGTTTTCAGAGCTAGAACAATGGTCATGGGAACTAGACTAGGTGTATTGATGCAAAAATATTTTCCAACAAACTGCACAAAATAGTGAATGATTTAAAATTCATGGCTCAGTCTTTGAGAGCTTCATAATTAGCTTTGGGAACTAACCAAACTAGCCGCAATTATCTTTTCTAACCTGGACAGAGTCCATGGCAATAATCATCAGCAATGGCCATTGCTTTAGAAACTGCTCAAAGCAGCACCTCATTGGCAACTGAGCTGTATTCAAGCTCAGATATGGGTACAATTCAGAGTCCTTTCAATAATTACAGAGGGAGAAAGTGGGCTTTTAGCTATGAAAAATTAGAAAGGTGAGCTGGACTCGTGCTACACCCTCTGAGAAGACATCATGGTGGCTACTTGTCAATTTTACCTTCAGGCCAAATAGCAACACCATCTTTGTTTTTGTACTAGTCATACGCGATGCCACGATATACACCCTCTATCCCATTATGGAGCTCAGTGACAACAGTGTATTATACCCTAGTGAGCATAGACCTAGAAAAACAGTCACACTAACTGGCAAACAGTTGATGCTGATGCTTGCATGGTTAAGGAATAGTATGCGCTCCTTTGCCACGGCAATGCCCTAAGGGCATAGGCCGTCTGCCTAGATACTAAACAGTGTTTGTTATTTTCACATGTACTTTGATGATAAGCCTGAATCTGTCTTAGTATATACTGGGGAAGGGTGTGTATGTTTGTGGGGAACGGACTGGGTCTCCCCCCACACACGGGAATGCCTTTCAAGTCAGCAAAGTGCCTCTTGCAGCCACGGACAGACTGAACCAGCCTTGGCAGAAGCAGGCTCCCTCGGAAAGACTTGGCCACATACTAAAGGAGACCATTATCTAAAGGGAGGTGGGCTATCCTAGTAAAGCCGCTGGACCTACTGAGCCACCTATCGGTACTGCAGCTGCGCGCGGGGGGACGGTGCTCCCCGCGGGGGAATTGGCTCTCCCCCCGACCCCCCGCCGCTCGAAATGGAGCCGGGGACCTACGCCCTCCCTGCTCGCCGCTCGCTGCCTGCTGCTGCTCGCCAGTGCCAGGGGAGCCTGCCTGCAGTGGTGTCGACTGTGCTGAGACTGTCTTGACTGCTGTGCTGTGACTGCCGGAAGGGCAGAAACGGCTCCGCTCCCCGCTGGGGGCGGGGGAGCCTCGGAAGCGTCGTGACATCCGATAGCCTTTAATAGCGGTATGCGACAATGTTTAAGAACTTTCTGCAGCAATTTAACACTAAAAAATGAAATAGTGCAACTCGACAATCATTCAAATATGTGTCTGTAACTTTTCTTCTATAGTAGGATGTGATTTCAAGGACTCTGTGCCCAAGACCATGTCCCAGAGTCTACGAGAAACAATGTAGTGTACCGCACCGTATCGCCAACCCCAAATGGTGTGAACATGACTTCTGATCTCCCAATTTCTCTACATTTTTGCTGGGCTTGTGCCTCTTGTCCTATATACTTAAGACCCCAAGGTTATACGCAATAAAGCTTGCTTACTGAATATATGTCTCGTCTGCCATGCATTCTGTCGGGGCTTCAGCCGTGATTTCCTTCGTTCTGTAGACTTCGGGCTACGACCTGGCAGGGCACTCCACCGGCCCTGAGACGTTGGCTGGGATATTACGCTGGCCCCGGAATTTCGGCGAGGACTTCGGTCGTCTCCTAGACATAGGGTAATACATTGCTTTTCGTAGTCTTGATGTGACAGCCTTGATGTTAGAAGTGAATGACAGGAACCAGCTGGGGAAGGTAATTGCTACAGCCACCGTAGCTGCATCGAGAGTTCAGGATAACCTCAGCACCTGCCCCCACAGATGCTGTCGGGGGTTGGGGGGGGAGGAGGGGGCAGGAGAATTGCAAGACGCTGTGGAAACAGCACTATGACGCCTCCTAGGGGGGCAGATCAGTGTGTATTCAATAAAGAAACAGGCCACTGGAAAAGTGATTGCCCCCACCTAAATCAGCAAAAGATAATAGCAGTTGCTGGAAGAGCAGAACAATGATGTTGACCTCGGGAATCTACCCTAGAGGATCCACTGGTTATAGTAAAGCTAGGGAAAACAGAGAAGATAACTGCATTTATGGTAGATACAGGTGCATCATTTTCAGAAATAAACCAAGATTTAGTTCCTATTGATAATGATTTTGTAATAGTAATTGGTTCAACTGGACAACAAGGCATTTTTTTTTTTACAGGACCATTGAAATATAAATTTGGTAAGCAAATTGGAATTCACCGATTTTTGTCCATACCAGGCTCTCCAAAATCATTATTGGGAAGGGACTTTCTTGAACACGTGGAAGTAAAGATTATTTTTGAAAAAGGAAAAATAACATAAAAAGTGGAGTAACAGAACTAGTATTTAGAGTCTAGCATTGATTCAAATAGAAGTAAGCCGAAAAATCCCTCAGGAAATAATGGACTGGGTTTATCCAAGAGTTTGGGCAACACAAATCCCTGGAAGGGCAAAAAATGCCTCCCCAGTAGTAGTACAACTGAAGCCAAATACAAGTCCAGTGAAAATTCGGCAATATCCTTAGAAAATGAGTTAAAAATATTATTGATAAGTTTTTAAGCCACGAACTTTGTTTGCACGTAAACCAGAATATAACACACCAAGTCTCCCAGTGATAAAAGCAGGTGGAATTATCGGTTAGTGCAATGTTTAAGATTACTAAAGAGGTTCACCCAGTTGCAAAGCCTTAGACGTTGCTGACAAAAGTAAATGCCAATCACAAATGGTTTACCACCCTGGAGTTAAAAGATGCTTTATTCTGACTCCCTTTGGAAAAAGAAAGCCAAAATTTATTTGCCTTTCAATGGGGAAATCCTGATTCAGGGAGAAACACACTTTATTGGGCTGTTTTACCCCAAGTTTTCAAGAATAGTCCCATTTTGTTTGCAAACCAATTGGCCAAAGGTCTGGAGGAATGGGCATCTCCTCCGGGAGAAGGGACAGTACTTCAGTACGTAGACGAGATTTTGCTAGCAAAGCAAACTAGAGAAGAATATGAACAATGGACTGTTAGTCTCCTTAATTTTTCTGGGCCTAAATGGGTATTGAGTCTGTCCACAGAAAGCACAGATTGTGCAGGCTACGAAGTGTCTCAAGGACAAGGAGAATTGGGACAAGAAAGGAAAGAAGCTCTCTTTCAAACTCCAGAGCCCCGGATGGTAAAAGAACTCTGTAGATTTCTGGGAATGACAGGTTGGTGTCGTCGATTTATATTTATGGGCTCTTACTAAAAACCATTGTATGAAATGATAAAATGCACCCAGGTGCATCTACAGTAGACTAAAGAGCCAAGAAAATCTTTTAAGTTCCTATTTCAAAGGATATTGACGAATTTTCACTGGCTTCAGTTTTACTACTGCCCCCCCACCGACCGCATCTGTGAGCGGGTGGTGCTGAGGTTATCCTGAACTCTCGATGTTCACTCCTCAGCGGCTGTAGCAATTACCTTCCCCAGCTTCCCAGCAGTAAATTTGTCCCAATGTTTCAGGATGCGTCCTTGAGCAACACAAGGTGTAATACTGTTTCTCTTTCCTTAATTTCCACAACATCTCAAGTCAAGCGCAGCACCTGGTGTTGCTCACTGCCTGACATCGGAGAGGAGCTCCCGGAGTCCCGCCGGGGACCTGGAACCGGATAAAGTGGAAGCCAATGCTGTTATCTTCTCTGTTTTCCCTAGCTTTACTATAACCAGTGGATCCTCTAGGGTAGATTCCCGAGGTCAACATCATTGTTCTGCTCTTCCAGCAACTGCTATTATCTTTTGCTGATTTAGGTGGGGGCAATCACTTTTCCAGTGGCCTGTTTCTTATTGAATACACACTGATCTGCCCCCTAGGAGGCGTCATAGTGCTGTTTCCACAGCGTCTTGCAATTCTCCTGCCCCCTCCTCCCCCCCAACCCCCGACAGCATCTGTGGGGGCAGGTGCTGAGGTTATCCTGAACTCTCGATGCAGCTACGGTGGCTGTAGCAATTACCTTCCCCAGCTGGTTTCTGTCATTCACTTCTAACATCAAGGCTGTCACATCAAGACTACGAAAAGCAATGTATTACCCTATGTCTAGGAGACGACCGAAGTCCTCGCCGAAATTCCGGGGCCAGCGTAATATCCCAGCCAACGTCTCAGGGCCGGTGGAGTGCCCTGCCAGGTCGTAGCCCGAAGTCTACAGAACGAAGGAAATCACGGCTGAAGCCCCGACAGAACGCATGGCAGACGAGACATATATTCAGTAAGCAAGCTTTATTGCGTATAACCTTGGGGTCTTAAGTATATAGGACAAGAGGCACAAGCCCAGCAAAAATGTAGAGAAATTGGGAGATCAGAAGTCATGTTCACACCATTTGGGGTTGGCGATACGGTGCGGTACACTACATTGTTTCTCGTAGACTCTGGGACATGGTCTTGGGCACAGAGTCCTTGAAATCACATCCTACTATAGAAGAAAAGTTACAGACACATATTTGAATGATTGTCGAGTTGCACTATTTCATTTTTTAGTGTTAAATTGCTGCAGAAAGTTCTTAAACATTGTCGCATACCGCTATTAAAGGCTATCGGATGTCACGACGCTTCCGAGGCTCCCCCGCCCCCAGCGGGGAGCGGAGCCGTTTCTGCCCTTCCGGCAGTCACAGCACAGCAGTCAAGACAGTCTCAGCACAGTCGACACCACTGCAGGCAGGCTCCCCTGGCACTGGCGAGCAGCAGCAGGCAGCGAGCGGCGAGCAGGGAGGGCGTAGGTCCCCGGCTCCATTTCGAGCGGCGGGGGGTCGGGGGGAGAGCCAATTCCCCCGCGGGGAGCACCGTCCCCCCGCGCGCAGCTGCAGTACCGATAGGTGGCTCAGTAGCTCCAGCGGCTTTACTAGGATAGCCCACCTCCCTTTAGATAATGGTCTCCTTTAGTATGTGGCCAAGTCTTTCCGAGGGAGCCTGCTTCTGCCAAGGCTGGTTCAGTCTGTCCGTGGCTGCAAGAGGCACTTTGCTGACTTGAAAGGCATTCCCGTGTGTGGGGGAGACCCAGTCCGTTCCCCACAAACATACACACCCTTCCCCAGTATATACTAAGACAGATTCAGGCTTATCATCAAAGTACATGTGAAAATAACAAACACTGTTTAGTATCTAGGCAGACGGCCTATGCCCTTAGGGCATTGCCGTGGCAAAGGAGCGCATACTATTCCTTAACCATGCAAGCCTCAGCATCAACTGTTTGCCAGTTAGTGTGACTGTTTTTCTAGGTCTATGCTCACTAGGGTATAATACACTGTTGTCACTGAGCTCCATAATGGGATAGAGGGTGTATATCGTGGCATCGCGTATGACTAGTACAAAAACAAAGATGGTGTTGCTATTTGGCCTGAAGGTAAAATTGACAAGTAGCCACCATGATGTCTTCTCAGAGGGTGTAGCACGAGTCCAGCTCACCTTTCTAATTTTTCATAGCTAAAAGCCCACTTTCTCCCTCTGTAATTATTGAAAGGACTCTGAATTGTACCCATATCTGAGCTTGAATACAGCTCAGTTGCCAATGAGGTGCTGCTTTGAGCAGTTTCTAAAGCAATGGCCATTGCTGAGGATTATTGCCATGGACTCTGTCCAGGTTCGAAAAGATAATTGCGGCTAGTTTGGTTAGTTCCCAAAGCTAATTATGAAGCTCTCAAAGACTGAGCCATGAATTTTAAATCATTCACTATTTTGTGCAGTTTGTTGGAAAATATTTCTGCATCAATACACCTAGTCTAGTTCCCATGACCATTGTTCTAGCTCTGAAAACTCATTTTCAGGAGGTTTGTGGGTTTTGTTGTTTTGGTTTTTTTAATCTTCTTATTCATACAGTGGCCACTATTGATTACAATTTGGGTCCATCACTACCGTCCCAAATCTGGGGTTCATCACTCGGTGTGCACGGAACCAATCAAGCACACAGAGCTTCGATTGAGCACGATTGCGTGCTAGGTGATAGCTGCACTTCAACTTCTGTAATACCAAGAGCTAGTGGAATCATTATAGATAATCTGCCACCACTGGCTCTGATCCAGAGAATGAACCTTCTGAATAAGGATCAGAATACACAGACTACAAAAGGCATTTGCCTTTGTGAAGTAATGCATAGGTATATGCCAAAGTGAAGTCCCTTGGTATATGTGTTTGGAGGAGCTGTCCCCGCACCCTTAGTGGCTGCACTATATGTAATACCTACTTTATAGCTTCACAGGGCTATAGAATCTTTTTCCTCACCTCAGTGTCTTCAGGGACTTCGGCCGTCCGATAGGCTTTGTCCCTAGGATCTTGCCAGGGATGTTCGCTGGCCATGGGACATGGGCCAGGACCCATGTCGCCATGCCCCGCAGTTCGGCTGGCCCAGGGACTTCGGCCGGTCGGCAGCCCCTGGAAGGAAGTCTTACGGGACAGCCGAAGTCCCAGCGCCCTACGAGGACCGCGGGGTACGGAGGGAGGACAGTTGGGCATGCCGTGGTCTCTGCCGACATCTAGTGGCCGAAGTCAAGGAGCGGACCGAAGCCACGGACGAAAGTGCGACGGTAGAGTTGCTGCAGAGATCGTAGCTCTAAGTCTACCATCAGGGACCGGAACCAGTCCCCAGTGGTGTCTAGGTCCAAAATCTCCGGGACCGCTGAAGTCCCAGAGCTGGCCGAAGTCCCTGCAGGGGACCTGGAGCCGGATAAAATGATCTCGGACAGCTCAAGGCCGTTTGAGATCCCGGGAGCGGAGGGGTGGGGCGTTCCAGGACTGGGAGGGGGTCATGAGGGACCACGAGGCAGTCCACAGGGGATGGGGGGGAGGGGGGAGGGGGGGGGAGGTCCTGGCGGCAACTGTGGGGAGAGTGTGAGAGACGGACTGTATAATGGCCTTTAATGCAGCGACATCTATGGCCCATTCCTGGTGATGCACGCCCCGCACCCGCGAGAGGAGGAGAGAGGTACCAGGCGCATGCGCACAGGACCACAGACTACAGCTCCCAGGAGGCACAGCGGGGCCGGAACCGGACGCTGAGCCGAAAGGCTTCAGACATAGTCACGGCTCTGTGTGTATCGCTGCGGAGGCTGCCGTGGAACCGTAGGGGCCGTGAATCGCCTTTTCCTGTGGTTGTTGGCGTGTGCGCGTACCAAACGGACTGCTTGCCTGGAGTCGTTGGAGAAGGAGGAGGATCCCGACCAGCGATCGGCTTCGGCCGCACCTCGGTGGTGAGACTTGCGAACTTAACATCCTGGCACTCCCTATTAACGCTTATAAACATTCACACACACCATACACTCACTTTCTTAAGTCTCTACATACACTCGATTTCCTATATTTCCTAAAGGCTCTCTCCAGGCATCTTCCCTCTTATCCCTGTCCGGGAATAAGAACAGAGGGAAAGGGGGATTTATCAGTTGTCTTTTGTGTAGTGTTTTGTGTATATTTATTCTGATATTCGATATCGTTTTGTAGCAACGCACTTGCCAAAACCTCAGTGCCTTAAATAAACCTGTTGATTCTTGAGGAATGTTTGTGAGTGTGACAGGGAGTGGTCCTCAGCCCTCAATCCTCTTCGGAGGGGGTGTGAGTCGCGGCTTTATCCATCTCGATCCGCGACAGAGTGTCATGAGAATAATTGGGAGAAGGTCCTGAGGGAACGAGGAGAGGATCCTGAGAGTCTGGGAGTGGGTTCTGTTGGCTACTGGGGATTTGTAAGTTGGGTAATTGAGAGAGGGTCGGGAGGGAGCGGGAGAGGGTCAAGAGGGAGTGGGAAAGGGTCCTGAGCACCATTGGGAATGAGTCTCGAGGGACTTTGACAGGGTCCTGAGGGCCACATGGGATAGTGTCCTGTGGGACGGCGGAGGGGGTTCTTGAGGATGCCGAAGAGAGGGTCCTTTCTGGAGAGAGGGAGGGGGTCCTGAGGGCCACTGGGAGAGGGGTGCAGCGGTACAAAGACAGGGGCCTGAGGTACTGGGAGGGCTCTTGAGGATCTGGGAGAGGTTCCTGAGGGATTAGAGGGTGGCCTCAGGGACGGGGAGAGGGTCCTGACATCGACTGTGGGAGGGTCCTTTGGGACTTGGAGAGGGTGATGAGGGACTGGGAGGGGGTCCTGAGTTAATTGGAGGGGGTCCTGGGTGAAGGTCCTGATTTAATGGCCTTAGGGTGACCTGGGCTGCTGGGAGAGGTTTCTTAGGGACTAGGACAGACTGACACTCAAGATGCCCTCCAAGGCCGATTCGACCCTCTCACAATTGCCCTCAGGACCCCCTCTGAGACACTCAGCACCCTTGCCCAGTGCCCCTCTGGACCACCTCCCAGTCCCTCAGAACCTTCTCCAGTGGCCCTAAGGACCCTCTCCCACTACCTCAGCACCCTCTCCCACTGACCGTTAGGACACCCCACCATCCCTCAGGACCCCCTGCCAGTCCCTCATGACACCCTCCACCACCCAAGGGACCCTCTCCCATTGGATCTCAGGACCCTATCCCCTTCTCTGATGACCCTGGCCTAGGCGCCATCAGGACCCAGTCTCTGTCCCTCAGGACCCTAGCCCTTTCTCTGATGAACTTCACCTAGGGGCTATCAGGACACAGTCCCGCTTCTCAGGACCCTCCTGCAGTCCAAGAGGGTTCCCTCTCAGTCCCTCAGGAACCCCTCTCAGTCCCTCAGGACCCTCTCCCAATTTCTCAAGACCTTCAGGACCCCTAACAAGTATTTCTGCACCCTCTCCAAGTAGCCTTCAGGACCCCCTCCCAGTCCCTCATCACCCTCTACCGGTGGCCCTCCAGACCCCCTTCCAGTTCCTTTTGGCCCCCTCTAAGTCCCTAACCACCCTCTCCCAATTTCCCTCATAACACCCCTCCCCCCAGTCACCCTCACAATGCCTTGCCAGTCCCTCCGGATTTTCTCCCCGTGACCCCCAAGACCCCTCCTTGTCCCTCAGGGCCCCCTCTCAGTCCCTCAGGAACCCCTCTCAGTCCCTCAGGACCCTCTCCCAATTTCTCAAGACCTTCAGGACCCCTAACAAGTATTTCTGCACCCTCTCCAAGTAGCCTTCAGGACCCCTAACAAGTATTTGTGCACCCTCTCCAAGTAGCCTTCAGGACCCCCTCCCAGTCCCTCATCACCCTCTACCGGTGGCCCTCCAGACCCCCTTCCAGTTCCTTTTGGCCCCCTCTAAGTCCCTAACCACCCTCTCCCAATTTCCCTCATAACACCCCTCCCCCCAGTCACCCTCACAATGCCTTGCCAGTCCCTCCGGATTTTCTCCCCGTGACCCCCAAGACCCCTCCTTGTCCCTCAGGGCCCCCTCCCAGTCCCTCAGGCTTGTTACCTTTGGCTCTCAGGACCCTCTCCTCCTAGCGCTCAGGACCCTTTCCCACTCCCTCAGGACTCTCTCCCTGTCCCTCAAGGCCCCCTCTCATTTGCTCAGGACCCTCTCCCACTGGCCTTCAGGCCCTCTCCCATTACCTCCGCACCCTCTAACAGTGACACTCAAGATGCCCTCCAAGACCGATTGGACCCTCTCACAATTGCCCTCAGGACCCCCTCTGAGACACTCAGCACCCTTGCCCAGTGCCCCTCTGGACCACCTCCCAGTCCCTCAGAACCTTCTCCAGTGGCCCTAAGGACCCTCTCCCACTACCTCAGCACCCTCTCCCACTGACCGTTAGGACACCCCACCATCCCTCAGGACCCTATCCCCTTCCCTCATGACACCCTGTCGCAAACCGAGATGGGAAAGTGCGACTCACTTCCCTACACAAAGTGAATCGAGGGCTGGGGACCACTCCCTGTCACACTCACAAACAGTGTTTAAGAATCAATAGGTTTATTAAAGGCACTACTGTCTAGGCGGGGTTATTGCTACAGAACTACAGAACAACAGCAATCGTAGGGAAGAATAATGCAATATAATACAATGACAATACAATATAATACAAACAATCCTATCCCCCTCTCAATCTCCCCCCCCCCCAATCTCGGTCCCGGACAGATAATGAGGGAAAGAACTTGGAGAGAGCCTTTGGGGAGATTAAAGGAAGTAAGTGTATAGTAGAGGTGTGTGTGAATGGGTAAATGTCTGTAAATGTTAGTAAGAAACGTCAGAGTGTAGTCAAGTTCGCAAATCTCACCACCGGGGTGCGGCCGAAGCCGATCCCTAGTCGGGACCCTCGTTCTTCAGCGATTTCAGGCGGGCAGTCCGTTCAGCGTGTTCATACACCAATAACCACAGAGGAAAGGTGCGCCGCGGTCTCACGGCAGCCTCCACAGCAGCAGCCTCCACACCGCAGCAGCTACACCTAAGAAGTGTTTACAGAGCGCGCCCGTTCGCTCCCCTTCCGGTTCCGGCCTCGCCGGGCCCCCTGGGAGCTGTAGTCTGTGGGCCTGTGCGCATGCGCCTGGTGTCTCTGTCCTCTTCTTGTGCCGGGGAGCACATGACCAGGAATGGTCAGTAGATGTCGCTGGATTAAAGGCCATAATAGAGTCCGTCTCTCACACACCCTCCACCACCCAAGGGACCCTCTCCCATTGGATCTCAGGACCCTATCCCCTTCTCTGATGACCCTGG
This sequence comes from Hemiprocne comata, assembly GCA_020745705.1. Lineage (NCBI taxonomy): Eukaryota > Metazoa > Chordata > Aves > Apodiformes > Apodidae > Hemiprocne > Hemiprocne comata. The sequence continues at coordinate 15,827,076 of CM036615.1, forward strand.
CCTAGGCGCCATCAGGACCCAGTCTCTGTCCCTCAGGACCCTAGCCCTTTCTCTGATGAACTTCACCTAGGGGCTATCAGGACACAGTCCCGCTTCTCAGGACCCTCCTGCAGTCCAAGAGGGTTCCCTCTCAGTCCCTCAGGAACCCCTCTCAGTCCCTCAGGACCCTCTCCCAATTTCTCAAGACCTTCAGGACCCCTAACAAGTATTTCCGCACCCTCTCCAAGTAGCCTTCAGGACCCCCTCCCAGTCCCTCATCACCCTCTACCGGTGGCCCTCCAGACCCCCTTCCAGTTCCTTTTGGCCCCCTCTAAGTCCCTAACCACCCTCTCCAAATTTCCCTCATAACACCTCTCCCCCCAGTCACCCTCACAATGCCTTGCCAGTCCCTCCGGATTTTCTCCCCGTGACCCCCAAGACCCCTCCTTGTCCCTCAGGGCCCCCTCCCAGTCCCTCAGGCTTGTTACCTTTGGCTCTCAGGACCCTCTCCTCCTAGCGCTCAGGACCCTTTCCCACTCCCTCAGGACTCTCTCCCTGTCCCTCAAGGCCCCCTCTCATTTGCTCAGGACCCTCTCCCACTGGCCTTCAGGCCCTCTCCCATTACCTCCGCACCCTCTAACAGTGACACTCAAGATGCCCTCCAAGACCGATTGGACCCTCTCACAATTGCCCTCAGGACCCCCTCTGAGACACTCAGCACCCTTGCCCAGTGCCCCTCTGGACCACCTCCCAGTCCCTCAGAACCTTCTCCAGTGGCCCTAAGGACCCTCTCCCACTACCTCAGCACCCTCTCCCACTGACCGTTAGGACACCCCACCATCCCTCAGGACCCCCTGCCAGTCCCTCATGACACCCTCCACCACCCAAGGGACCCTCTCCCATTGGATCTCAGGACCCTATCCCCTTCTCTGACGACCCTGGCCTAGGCGCCATCAGGACCCAGTCTCTGTCCCTCAGGACCCTAGCCCTTTCTCTGATGAACTTCACCTAGGGGCTATCAGGACACAGTCCCGCTTCTCAGGACCCTCCTGCAGTCCAAGAGGGTTCCCTCTCAGTCCCTCAGGAACCCCTCTCAGTCCCTCAGGACCCTCTCCCAATTTCTCAAGACCTTCAGGACCCCTAACAAGTATTTCTGCACCCTCTCCAAGTAGCCTTCAGGACCCCCTCCCAGTCCCTCATCACCCTCTACCGGTGGCCCTCCAGACCCCCTTCCAGTTCCTTTTGGCCCCCTCTAAGTCCCTAACCACCCTCTCCCAATTTCCCTCATAACACCCCTCCCCCCAGTCACCCTCACAATGCCTTGCCAGTCCCTCCGGATTTTCTCCCCGTGACCCCCAAGACCCCTCCTTGTCCCTCAGGGCCCCCTCCCAGTCCCTCAGGCTTGTTACCTTTGGCTCTCAGGACCCTCTCCTCCTAGCGCTCAGGACCCTTTCCCACTCCCTCAGGACTCTCTCCCTGTCCCTCAAGACCCCCTCTCATTTGCTCAGGACCCTCTCCCACTGGCCTTCAGGCCCTCTCCCATTACCTCCGCACCCTCTAACAGTGACACTCAAGATGCCCTCCAAGACCGATTGGACCCTCTCACAATTGCCCTCAGGACCCCCTCTGAGACACTCAGCACCCTTGCCCAGTGCCCCTCTGGACCACCTCCCAGTCCCTCAGAACCTTCTCCAGTGGCCCTAAGGACCCTCTCCCACTGACCGTTAGGACACCCCACCATCCCTCAGGACCCCCTGCCAGTCCCTCATGACACCCTCCACCACCCAAGGGACCCTCTCCCATTGGATCTCAGGACCCTATCCCCTTCTCTGATGACCCTGGCCTAGGCGCCATCAGGACCCAGTCTCTGTCCCTCAGGACCCTAGCCCTTTCTCTGATGAACTTCACCTAGGGGCTATCAGGACACAGTCCCGCTTCTCAGGACCCTCCTGCAGTCCAAGAGGGTTCCCTCTCAGTCCCTCAGGAACCCCTCTCAGTCCCTCAGGACCCTCTCCCAATTTCTCAAGACCTTCAGGACCCCTAACAAGTATTTCTGCACCCTCTCCAAGTAGCCTTCAGGACCCCCTCCCAGTCCCTCATCACCCTCTACCGGTGGCCCTCCAGACCCCCTTCCAGTTCCTTTTGGCCCCCTCTAAGTCCCTAACCACCCTCTCCCAATTTCCCTCATAACACCCCTCCCCCCAGTCACCCTCACAATGCCTTGCCAGTCCCTCCGGATTTTCTCCCCGTGACCCCCAAGACCCCTCCTTGTCCCTCAGGGCCCCCTCCCAGTCCCTCAGGCTTGTTACCTTTGGCTCTCAGGACCCTCTCCTCCTAGCGCTCAGGACCCTTTCCCACTCCCTCAGGACTCTCTCCCTGTCCCTCAAGACCCCCTCTCATTTGCTCAGGACCCTCTCCCACTGGCCTTCAGGCCCTCTCCCATTACCTCCGCACCCTCTAACAGTGACACTCAAGATGCCCTCCAAGACCGATTGGACCCTCTCACTGTTATAAATACGCCAACACGGCAACTTGGGATAGAAAGTTTTATTGGAGAGATAAAAGCAAAGCACAGCGCTGGACGGCAGGGGAGTCACCGCTCCACCAACTGCCGTACTTCTAGCCCCAATTTCCCCATATTTATAGTTCATTAGCTTCCCCCCCCCTTGCATCAGCCTTCGTTCCTTCCGCGCAGGCGTATCTTGTTGCTGAGGCTCCTTGGAATGTGCTGAATTGCGGCAGGCGTATCTTGTTACTGAGGCCCCTTGGAATGTGCTGAATTGCGGCATTTCCTTAACTGCGTTGTGGCCGTGAATGTTGCCAAATATGGTTACACCCAATGCCCAGTTACCCCCATGCTGTATTTTCCATTTCACCACTATTAATTTTACAATGAACAAACTTTAACTTTCCCATAACATTCCCCCCTTTTATTTTTGTTCATTGTAGCGGATTAATTCCTTCCTACATTACTCCAGTTCTTCGTCTCCAATTGTTCCGATCGGGTGGTACTCTTGCCGCATTATTAGGAGATGGGCAGCTTCCAGTCGATTTTTGATGAGGCCTACTATCTTGTTAAAAACACATGGTCCAAAAGTTAATGCTACAATAAAAAGGATTACTGGTCCCGCAATAGTAGATATCAAAGTAGTTAGCCAAGGAGAATAATTATACCATGATTCATACCAATTTTGTTGAGACTCCCTTTCTTTCTTTCGTCTTTCTATTTGCTTTCTTAACTCGCTCATAGCATCCACTGTGACTCCTGTGTGATCTACATATGCACAGCACTCCTCTTGTAACGCCACACATAGTCCCCCTTGTTGCCACAGGAGTAAGTCTAACCCCCTTCTGTTTTGCAAGACTACTTCTGATAGTGATCTTACCGAAGTGACTAACCCATCTATAGCTTTATCTATTCGTTGTAGATCTTCGTCTATAGCTGCTCTAAGGCTGGTCATTCCCTGCTTCTGATTAATTAGTGAAGCCACCCCTGTACCTACTCCAGCTCCCCCCAACCCCCAATATTACATCTAACAAGTTACAGTTTGTGACATAAAAAGCGGGTGCCCCTGAGGCTATAACTTCCTGGAGGACTTTACTATCATCCCATCTACCCAATATCCATCTAAACGGTTCATGACTTGTTAAACTCCCCTCTATTACCCCAATAGAAACAGTGAATGATATTACTATGTACAGGTAACATACACTGGTGGTTCCAGTAATCTCATTCCTGCGATACAAGCTTTTGTTATTACCAGCGAGGTGCCCCATGTCATTACCAGGGGGAGGTGTTGGTTCCACTGTTGCACTCCTCTGCCTCCCTCCGCCAACTAGGTTGCGTCTAGCTGCGGGGTGTTCCATCTTCTCGGCAGCAGGAATGTTCTTCAGGATCCCTCTCAACCCCTCTGAGCCACTTGGAATCCGGCTTCCAGACTTTCCCCTTCTGGGGTGGGATATCACACCTCACGTTTTTTATTCCCCTTCGGCACTTTACCTCAACGATATCGGTATCAAAAGTGCCTGACGGTTTATGAGCCAATTCGCAGTGGTAGTCTGGGTTTATTCCTCGAAAATAGGTCCGCCACCACTCTACAGACCCCAACGGAGTCCTTTGAACAGTAGTCCAATAAGTTGTCAACTTTCGCTGTTTTTCCCAGCAAGGCCTGCACACTTTGTGTGGGGCCTTCCCGTTTCTACAATGGATCCACCAGTGTTTGCTACAAATCTTACAACGAAACCTTACAAAGGGGTAACAGTCACAATCTAGCCAACTGCAGGCTACCCTAATATTCTCATAAGTTTCTTTTCGATCTCTATTATACAATTTTCCCCAATTATCCAAAAGCCTGATGTCCCTATAATATGGTTGTTTACTCAATCCTTCCAAATATCCACAATACCCTGGAGCCTCTGAGTGTCCTATTAGAGTTTTTTTGTAGGAGCCAATCGTTCCCCACCCAAATGTCATTACGGTCCATTTGAGGATCCTCTTCGTTTAAGGGTGAGCCTTAGGGCTCCGGGTTCTCCCTCTATTTCCCACGATCTGGTTGGGGTGTCTTTGTCAAACTTATCTGGATCCACTGGTCCTTTTATTCGGCTGGCATGAGTCCATCCCCTTTCAGCAGTCCGGACCGCAGAATCAGTGGTGAGCAAAACCAGGAACGGGCCTTCCCAAGCCGGGGCGAGTGGCTGGTCTTTCCAGGTGCGTATCAATACCCAGTCTCCTGGTTGTACCTGATGTAAAACAAGATCTAGAGGGGGTCGTTGAGCCAAGATCCCTTTATCCCACAATTGTTTCCGATAATTCCCTATTCCTCTAAAAGCTCCTTTTCGTCCCGCATTCGGATCCTACATTCCCTTTTAAAATGCCCCTTCTTTCCACAATAAAAACACTTCCCTTGTTCCCCTTGTCTGTCTCGGCTCATGTTCCTTTCTTTACCTTTTTCCATTCTCCAGTCCCTTCTATGTTCCTTTCCTTGCCGACCTTCCCAATCCTTTTTTCCCTGTATTGCCGCTACCATCATTCGAACCTGCCTTCTACCGCTTTCATCCATCATTTGCACTTGTCGTTTTCTGTCTTCTTCGTCTCTCCGTACATATACCTTGTGGGCTTCTCTCACTAAATCATCTAAACCCATATGTTGCCAGTCTTCTAACTTTTGTAACTTTTTCCTGATGTCATCCCATGATTAGGACACAAATTGTACTTTCAGCAAAGCCTGCCCCACCTGGTCATTTGGATCCACTCCAGAATATAACTGAAAGTTTTTGCGTAATCTTTCAAGCCAATCTGTGGGGGTCTCATCTTTCCTCTGTCTTTCATTGAAGGCCTTATTAAAATTTTGAGACCGGGGGACCGATTCTCTGATTCCTTGAATTAGGATAGTTCTTAAGTCCTGCATATGTACCCGATGAGCGGGATTTTGATGGTCCCAATTTGGGTTCTGAAGCGGCCATTTAATATCTGCTGCAGGACCCTGGGCATGTTGGTTATCCCATATCCGCATGCCCTCCCTCCTGATCATATTTTTCTCCTCAGGAGTAAAAAGAATTCCCACAATTGATTGCAATTCTTCCCAGGTATATAAACTAGGTCCCAGGAATTGATCTACCCTTTCAGCTACCCCCAGGGGATCTTCTACCAAATGTCCCATTTCCTTCTTAAATTCTCTTACCTCCCCTGAACTAAGAGGGACGGACACAAAGGCTATGCCGGGTTGTGGTCCCCCTACTGGCATTTCTCTTAAGGGGTAGAGACCCTGTCTTTGTCTGGCCCGTCCTCTAGTCATTGGTCCGGTATCCCCGTCCGATTCCTCGGACGAATCGCTAGGTGGTGCGCTTGGACCAGGGGCCGGACCGGCTGCCGGTGGGAGCACATATGGTGGTGGTGGTAAAACTTCTTCTGGTGACCTCTTTTTCTTTTGGGACTTGTCCTCCGGGAGTCGAATTGTTTCCGTCTTTAACTTATAAATTGAAACTCCCGGAGTATCTAGCCATACAGCTGCATAAGCAACTTCCTCGGGGTTCACTGGGCTTTTGTCATTTACCCACAAGTTTAACTTCTGCCTTACCCAGTCTTCCGATGACCCAAAGATTGGCCAGTATACTTGTCTATCAATTTCTTTTCCTCCCCATACTTCAACACAATAATGAATCATTTTTACTTTTTCCTTATTCCTAGCGCTAGGGTGCTGGTTCCAATTATTTAACATGACCCCCAGGGGACTATCGGGAGGTATGGGGGGCAACTTAACCTTATCCGGATTCTTACTCCTGCCCTGTCCCATTATCGTCTGGAGCGCCTTCTTTCAAGGAAATCTTTCGCTTCCCCTTTTTCGTGGCCCAAGCCCTCGCGGGTCTGTGGGAAACGCACTACCGAAGGGTCCGCACTCGCTTGGGAAATCCAGCTGCTGGTCTCCCTCTCATTCACACACCACACATTCGCGCTTCCAGGATCCCCACCCCGCCCGAACGGATTCCGCAATATACTTACGCGTCCCACGCGTCTTCGTCCGGACTTTGTGCACAAAACTTTAAAAGGGTGCTTCGGCCGGGGTACCTTCCCTTTGCTTTTAATGAATCTCTCCGGGTTTGTCGGTAAGGGCTGTCCGGTCAACAGAGAAAATTCTTGGGGCCACCAAAGAGGTGGGGCGCCTCCCCAAGACCCCTCTGCGCCACGGAGTCCCTTAACCGAGTCACGGCACCAAATTGTTATAAATACGCCAACACGGCAATTAGAAATTTCAAAGTTTTATTGGAGAGATAAAAGCAAAGCACAGCGCTGGACGGCAGGGGAGTCACCGCTCCACCAACTGCCGTACTTCTAGCCCCAATTTCCCCATATTTATAGTTCATTAGCTTCCCCCCCCCCTTGCATCAGCCTTCGTTCCTTCCGCGCAGGCGTATCTTGTTGCTGAGGCTCCTTGGAATGTGCTGAATTGCGGCAGGCGTATCTTGTTACTGAGGCCCCTTGGAATGTGCTGAATTGCGGCATTTCCTTAACTGCGTTGTGGCCGTGAATGTTGCCAAATATGGTTACACCCAATGCCCAGTTACCCCCATGCTGTACTTTCCATTTCACCACTACTAATTTTACAATGAACAAACTTTAACTTTCCCATAACAACCCTCTCACAATTGCCCTCAGGACCCCCTCTGAGACACTCAGCACCCTTGCCCAGTGCCCCTCTGGACCACCTCCCAGTCCCTCAGAACCTTCTCCAGTGGCCCTAAGGACCCTCTCCCACTACCTCAGCACCCTCTCCCACTGACCGTTAGGACACCCCACCATCCCTCAGGACCCCCTGCCAGTCCCTCATGACACCCTCCACCACCCAAGGGACCCTCTCCCATTGGATCTCAGGACCCTATCCCCTTCTCTGATGACCCTGGCCTAGGCGCCATCAGGACCCAGTCTCTGTCCCTCAGGACCCTAGCCCTTTCTCTGATGAACTTCACCTAGGGGCTATCAGGACACAGTCCCGCTTCTCAGGACCCTCCTGCAGTCCAAGAGGGTTCCCTCTCAGTCCCTCAGGACCCTCTCCCAATTTCTCAAGACCTTCAGGACCCCTAACAAGTATTTCTGCACCCTCTCCAAGTAGCCTTCAGGACCCCTAACAAGTATTTCTGCACCCTCTCCAAGTAGCCTTCAGGACCCCTAACAAGTAACAACACAATACAATACAAACAATTCTATCCCCCTCCCAATCTCCGTCCCCAATCTCGGTCCTGGACAGAAAACGAGGGAGAGAACTTGGAGAGAGCCTTTGGGAAGATTAAAGGAAGTAAGTGTATAGTAGAGGTGTGTGTGAATGGGTAAATGTCTGTAAATGTTAGTAAGAAACGTCAGAGTGTAGTCAAGTTCGCAAATCTCACCACCGGGGTGCGGCCGAAGCCGATCCCTAGTCGGGACCCTTGTTCTCCAGCGATTCCAGACGGGCAGTCCGTTCAGCGTGCTCATACACCGGCAACCACAGAGGAAAGGTACGCAGCAGCTACACGGCAGCCTCCATAGCGATGTCCTCACCGTAGAAGAAGTGTTCGCAGAGCGCGCCCGTTGCTCCCCCTCCGGTTCCGGCCTCGCCGGGCCCCCTGGGAGCTGTAGTCTGAGTCTGTGCGCATGCGCCTGCTGCCTCTGTCCTCTTCTTGTGCCGGGGAGTGCATTACCAGGAATGGTCAGTAAATGTCGCTGGATTAAAGGCCATAATAGAGTCCGTCTCTCACATCTCACCCCGTGGCTTTTATGACAGCGACTTGTTCCTTGTGTGGCGTATGTATATGTAGGTGTATATATATATATATGTACATCTGTACCCTATCAGGCTCTTGTCCAAATTCTTACCTCCTTTCCTGGTATTTCCCAATATATATATATACAATTATAACATTTATCAAACAATGCATATAGCACTTTCTGAGGGAACAATTCCCTATATGCGATACAACATATACATATATCTGTACAGATATCTTAATATTTTGGTGCACCATTAGTATCTTATTAACATACAACAACCCAAAGGGAAAGCAGTTATAGGAGACATGATGCTGCAAAGTGGGAGACATTGCGCAAACCATGGGGTGATCAAGTCCATAGAATGCACAAGGTACCCCCTCCTCAAACCAGTGTCAGGCTGATCAGACCTTGTCCTGGATTGGGATGTCTCTCTGGTTCTTTGGGTTGTTGAAGTAGCATATACACATCACTATATACACAAGTACACAGATACATATTTACACTCTACTCTTATATCCTGCTTCACTCCACATGCAGTATCCAATTTGTACTGATTTTGAGTTCTCTGTTATTCATATCAGATGCAACCCAGGTGTTCGAGTTCACAGGTGTTTGCAGGATCATCTTAACCTTCCCGATGTTTGGCAGTTGTACCAGTACGGATTGTCCAGGACGTAGGGAGACCTTTCGCTTTCCGCAGGGTTTGTTGTATTTCCCCTTCTCTGGTGTGGGTGATGTGGGAAAGAAAGCGGTTAAACGAGGACACCCGTTCACCCCCCATCTGTTATTGATAGTGGTGACTGCATATCGCAACCTTTCATCCCATCTGGAGTCCTGTGGGCGAATAAGGCTTTTTATCAATTGTGAGAGACGGACTCCTTGATGGCCTTTAAGCCAGCGACGTTTGCTGGCCCTTCCTAGTGACGTGCTCCCCGGCACTGGTGAGTACCAGGTGCATGCGCACAAGACCACAAACTACAACTCCCAGGAGGCACAGCGGGGCCGGAGCCGGAAGCAGAGTCGGAAGTGGAGCCGGCAGGCGCGGTCTCTGAACAGACACAGCTGCTACGGAGGTGCCCGCCGCCGCGTGTGCATCGCTGTGGGGGCTGCCGTGGAGCCAGAGGCGCCTTTTCCTGTGGTTGTTGGCGTGTGGACGTACCGAACGGACTGCCTGCCTGAAGTCGTTGGAGAAGGATCCCGACTAGGGATCGGCTTTGGCCGTACCCCGGTGGTGAGACTTGCGAACGTGACTACACTCTGACATTTCCTATTAACACTTACAGACATTCTTACACTCATACATACATCTTCCTATTACTACTAATCTTCCTAAAGGCTCTCTCCAAGTTCTCCCCTCCTATCCCTGTCCGGGACTGAGAACGGGGGGTGGGGGGGGGGGTAGAGGGGGTAGAATCATTCCTATCGTGTTTGTTTGTATTGTTTGTTTGTTTATTCCTATATATATGTGTATCGCTATTGTTCTGTAGAAATAACCTTGTCTAGACCGTGGTGCCTTTAATAAACCCACTGATTCTTGAGCGTTGTGTGTGAGTGCAACAGGGAGTGATAGCCCTCAATTCCTTTATGAAAGGCAGTGGGTCGCGGCTTTCCCTATCTCGGTCCGCGACATTTTGGCGTAGTCGGCAGGATTTACGAGGGTCTGTTGTAGCCCTGAACGCGCTCACTCCGACACAGAACATGGAGGGCGAAGGCAGGGACCTTTCAATTGACCTCGAGGGGGCGGCTGGCGTTGTGCCGGAAAGCACTGAGGGGGGCACAGTGAGTTCATCGGATTCCAGAGGTCCGGGACGTCCTCTGCACTCCGTGCTCCTGTCATGCACACCTCCTCATTCATCGCATGCTGGAGGTTTGGCAGGGGCAGATGTGCCACCACAGTCTGTAGACGATACACGGATGCAGGATCTGGAGCAGGAGTACGAGGTGTTGAGGCAGGAGGTGGAGGACTTATGGAAGGAGCATGCTGAGTTGACGGTACATAGGGAGTTGGAGCCGTTAAAGCAGCAAGTTGAGGAGTTGGAGCCGTTAAAGCAGCAAGTTGAGGAGTTGAAGCTGTTAAGGCAGCAGGTTGAGGAGTTGAAGCCGTTAAAGCAGCAGGTTAAGGAGTGGAAGCTGTTAAGGCAGGAGGTTGAGGAATGGCGACAAAAGCAGCCAAAAAAGAAAGAGTTAGGGGCAAGACGAAAGGAGGAGCAGAACGATGAATATGATAAGTTGCTACAGGAGCATACGCAGTATAAGCAGGAGTCTGAAAGAAAATATAGGGAGTTAAAGAAAGATCATACTGACATGCAGACAGTATATGAAAATAAGTTACATGACATGCAGAAGGAGCATACAAAGGTATTGGATGACATGGAGAGGGATGCTAGGTCAAAAAACCGAGACATCACAAGATTGCAGACAGAGATTATGACTTTACAGGAAAATATTGAACGGCTCAAACAGGGGTCATGTCCTACACCCCCTGATCCTCCTCGGGGGGAGGAGGACGCCGGTGCTTTGGAGCAGGCAATCAGCCAGGTCTTACAGAGGACTGATATGACTACCAGTGAAAAGGGAACAATGATTATGGCGTTATGTGCCGCTCAGCAGGAGCGGATCTCCACAGATCCGTCCTCCCACACTGATGTGGTGCAAAAGGTGAGGAAAGTACAGCGGGCCCCGACATTTGACCTTGGGGCTCAGTATGCAGAAGAGGCAGAGGAGGAACAGGAAGAAAAGAAAACACTCCGGCCCGTTAGGGTAACCACTTATACCCAGAGAGCAGGGGCTACACAAGGAGATACAGAAATCAAAGAAAAGCCCTATTCATCCATAGAAATGGGTAAACTTAGAGAGAAATATAGCAGACTAGAAACAGAAGCTGAATATGTCATGAGAGTGTCCCTCACAGGTGGAGACGATATTATATTAACTGAACGAGAGGCCGATGGCTATTGGGGACCTGGGATTGTCTTACAAACTGGAGATGCAACACACCCATGGTCCCTAACCCAGCGTGCAGCCTGGAGTGTAAGTGATACTGACCCGGTTGATAGAGGGGAACCGAGTGCCCTACAAGGGAATCCTAATAATATTATGGAAAATGTTCGTAGGGCTGCTGTGCTCCAGATGATCCATGATGGTGAACTGGAAGCAGAGCATGCAAGTCCTATGACCCTTCAGATAAAAGCAAAAAGGATGAATGTGTTGATAAGGGGACTTTCTGGGGCGCTCCAAACAAAAGCCATGCAGTTTCAAGAGGAGGTTGCATGTAGACGGGTACAGATGACATGGGGTGACTTAGCCCGGACTTTGATGACTTGTGCTAAGAACTGTCAGGTATATCAGGGCCCTACTAGGCCCTCTGCCCCTGCACCCAAAAAAGCTGTTCGGCTGTCATATGCTGAAGTTGCTGCCAAGCCACCCCGAGACCCCCCTTCTCCTAGGCAAGACAGATCACGGGGTGACTGGAATGTGGTGAACAGAGATAGACAGAAGAAATCACAGCAGAGGTCACCCAGGAGACAGATCTGTGATACACAGCATTCCTCAACACAAGATAACAAGGGGCCTTATGCTAGGCTTAAGGAGGAAGGCAGGCGGGCAGGAATGCCAGCATCGCTCCTAGCCAGGACTCGTCCGTATGAGGAGCTAAAGGAACTGGTTGAGTTCTTCCGTAAAGTGCTGGGACGAACCCGAGGCAGATCACAATCACGAACCCGAGCCAGATCACAAACTGGGGCCCGAGGCCGGTCACAGTCTAGAACTCGGGCTCAAGCACAGGGAAGGTCCAGTAGTTCGGGAAACTAGAATTCCCTCCTCCTGCTACTACTGGTAAATCAAAAAGGCGACGGAGGAGGGGTAAAACACAGAGTCCTAACACAGAATGTCAACATGACTCCCATATAAATCAGGAATCCAGAAACCCCTTAATCCAGAAATGTCCTAATCCCCCAAATGACTGGCAAAACATATTGAGACTTGTGTACAATAAGGATGGAGATCTGGTACTCACTTGTGCTGTTGGTCCAAAACGTTATCCTGTTACTTTTGTTGTAGACACAGGGGCCCAGATGTCCACACTGAAAGCTGAGGAGGCAAGATACTGTGGCATTACCACATCTGCAAAATCGGTTTGTGTGAGTGGAGCATTCGGTAATTCTATTTTACAGAAAACAGCCATGGTCACCATGCATCTTCCAGGAGATGACCGACCGATCCGAACTAAAATGATTGTAGGTGATGTACCTAACTTGTTAGGTTTGGATGTTTTGGCAGGTCGGGCCTGGAGAGACGAGCGAGGTCGCTACTGGACATTTTGCACACCAACACTGCAAGTAAAGTTGTTACAACGTGCCCCACGTCTGCCACGGAGCAAAACAACAAAAGTAAAACAATATTCTATTCCAGTTGCTGCCAAGGATGGTATCAGAGAGGTAATAGCTGACTTAAAACGGAAAGGCGTAATTGTGCCATGCCATTCACCATACAATGCCCCAGTCTGGCCTGTGAAGAAACCAGATGGTAAATGGAGACTGACTTTAGACTACAGAAAATTGAATGCCAATACAGAAGGCCTCACTGCAGCTGTACCAAACCTAGCTGATCTGGTGCTAGAAATCCAGGAAGCAGCACATCCTGTGCTGGCAGCACTGGATATTAAGGACATGTTTTTCCAGGTCCCTATTGATATTGAGGACCAAAAGTATTTTGCCTTCACGTGGGATGGGATCCAATACACTTTCACAAGGTTGCCACAGGGATATAAACACTCACCCACACTGGCCCATCACGCACTTGCGTGTGAACTGGAAAACATTCCAGAAATCAAAAACAATTCCAAAGTGAAAGTTTATCAGTACATAGATGATATACTGATAGGGGGCCAGAGTGAGGGAGAAGTGAAAGTCGTGTATGATGCTATAATTAAGCATCTAACTGATATTCAGCTAGAGATCCCTGAAGGGAAAAGGCAACCACCATCCCAAGAGGTAAAATTCCTGGGAATAAGGTGGAAAGGGGGAACCTGGAATATTCCGTCCGATACCGTGTCCCAATTGACTCAGATGAAGGTACCAGCTAATAAAAAAGAATTGCAACAATTGCTGGGAACCCTCCAGTATTGGAGAAAACATATCCCTGATTTCTCTGTGATAGCACGGCCTCTTTATGATCTCTTGAAAAAGAATCATCACTGGGAATGGAACAAATTCCATGACGAGGCCCTTGAACTGCTAATACTGGAAGCACAGACCTTCCAGACTCTGGGACCTCTTCACCCAGAGGATCCAATAACAATAGAATGGGGATTCTCAGCTAGTGCCTTATCATATCACTTTTGGCAAAAGGGACCTAGTGGGAGTACACGACCCATTGGCTTCTATTCACAATGTCTTAAGGACTCAGAAAAACGATACTCCACTCTGGAGAAGGGATTGCTAACAGTGTGCACAGCACTAACAGAGGTCAGTAAAATTGTTAAAAAACAAAAGGTGATACTACAGGGTCCTTTCAAAGTGGTTAATCATGTGCTGTCTGGGAAAGCCCCTCCAGAGGGAATATCCCAAAAGGGGACAATCAGGAAATGGTATAGCCAGATTGAGTGCTACTCTGGTCTTTTCAAGCTAGAGGAAGGCCCGGACAAACAGCTAAAAATCCAGGAACACATTGAGTCCATGGAGGAAAAAGAGTTAACAATGAAAACTCCCAGTCCTATTAAGGAGGCCCCAGAATACAAAAGTGAAATGATTAATGCCTGGTTCACAGACGCGTCAGCCAGAAGAGAGGGTAAAACCTGGTTCTTCAAATCTGCTGCAGTCAAACCGTCCACGGCTGAACGCATAATAAATCATGATAAGGGCAGTGCACAAGTGGGGGAGCTGGATGCTGTTCTCAATGTGTTTGTACGGGAAAAGGCCGCCAAGGACGCTGTGTACATCTACACAGATTCCTTTTCGGTCTTCAAGGGCTGTGTGGAATGGATAACTTTCTGGGAACAGAACAATTGGGAGATTAACAGGGTGCCAGTGTGGCAGAAAGAAAAATGGCAACAGATCCTAAAAATTGCCAAGAAAAATCCTAACTTTCATGTAGGGTGGATTCCTGCTCACCAGACCAGTCTGAAAAATGATGCTAGCAGGTGGAACAACTATGTTGATGAACTGGCTAAAATCAATGTAGTGGAAATCAGAACAGCTGAAGAAAATCAGGAGTTGGAGAGGTTGCTTGAATGGCTTCATTGTAAAAGGGGTCACTCAGGGATCTTTGATTTGTACAAGGAGGCACAAACCAGGGGATGGCCTGTTACCCGTGAACAGTGTAAAACAATCATTTCTGAATGTGATCTGTGTAAGATCCGGTTGGGGAAGCATCCCCTGACAGCTGACACTCTGCATATTCGAGAAGGAAAGTCCTTGTGGTCCACTTGGCAGGTGGACTACATTGGTCCTTTCCGCAAATCAGGGAACAAACAGTATATCATTGTGATGGTTGAAGTGGTATCAGGTCTAACTTGTGCTGAAGCTGTTTCTAAAGCAAATGGTGAAAATACGGTCCGCTTCCTGGAAAGGGTATTTGGGGTATTACCTAAACCTACACATATTCAGTCTGATAATGGTACTCACTTCACTTCACATCTGGTACAACAGTGGGCAAGAAGTGAAGGCATCCAATGGACATTTCATATGCCATACTATCCCCAAGCAAATGGGATAGTAGAACGTACTAACGGGTTACTCAAAAGCCTTATCCGCCCACAGGACTCCAAATGGGATGAAAGGTTGCGATATGCAGTCACCACTATAAATAACAGATGGGGGGTGAACGGGTGTCCTCGTCTAACTGCTTTCTTTCCTACATCACCCACTCAAGAAAAGGAGACACAAAGAAAACCTTGCAACAAGAAGAAAATCTCCCTACACCCAGGACAGACTGTAATGGTTCACCTGCCAAACATTGGGAAAGTCAAAATGATCCTACAAACACCCGTGAACTCGAATACGTGGGTTGCATCTGACATGAATAACAAACAACTCAAAATCAGTACAAATTGGATACTTCATGTTGAATGAGGCAGGGTTTCAGGGTTGATGGTAAATATGTATCTGTATACTTGTGTATATAGCAATGTGTATATGCTACACCAACAACCCAAAGAACCGGAGACATCCCAAGCCAGAATAGGGTCTGATCAACCCGACACTGGTTTGAGGAGGGGGTACCTTGTGCATACTATGGACTTGATCACCCCATGGTTTGCACAACACCTCCTACTATACAGCATCATGTCTCCAAGAACTGTTTCCCCTTTGGGGTTGTTGTATGTACATAAGGTACTAATGGTGCACCAATATATATATATATAGTCATAACAGGTCTTTTATTTATGTGGTATTTTCTCTTGTGTATTTCATATATATATGCATATGTGGTATCGCATATAGGGAATTGTTCCCTCAGAAACACACGTAAAGTGTCGCATATAGGGAATTGTTCCCTCAGAAACACACGTAAAGTGTCACATGTATAATTGTATATATATATATATCCAATATATATATGTGGAATTATGTGAAATTATATATATGTCTTAAATAGGGAAGGAGGTAAGACTTTGGACAAGAGCCTGATAGGGTACAGATGTACATGTACATATATACACAAACACATACCTAGACACACATCACACAGGAAACAAGTCGCTGTCATAAAAGCCACGGGGTGAGATGTGAGAGACGGACTCCTTGATGGCCTTTAAGCCAGCGACGTTTGCTGGCCCTTCCTAGTGACGTGCTCCCCGGCACTGGTGAGTACCAGGTGCATGCGCACAAGACCACAAACTACAACTCCCAGGAGGCACAGCGGGGCCGGAGCCGGAAGCAGAGTCGGAAGTGGAGCCGGCAGGCGCGGTCTCTGAACAGACACAGCTGCTACGGAGGTGCCCGCCGCCGCGTGTGCATCGCTGTGGGGGCTGCCGTGGAGCCAGAGGCGCCTTTTCCTGTGGTTGTTGGCGTGTGGACGTACTGAACGGACTGCCTGCCTGAAGTCGTTGGAGAAGGATCCCGACTAGGGATCGGCTTTGGCCGTACCCCGGTGGTGAGACTTGCGAACGTGACTACACTCTGACATTTCCTATTAACACTTACAGACATTCTTACACTCATACATACATCTTCCTATTACTACTAATCTTCCTAAAGGCTCTCTCCAAGTTCTCCCCTCCTATCCCTGTCCGGAACTGAGAACGGGGTGGGGGGGGGGGTGGAGGGGGTAGAATCATTCCTATCGTGTTTGTTTGTATTGTTTGTTTGTTTATTCCTATATATATGTGTATCGCTATTGTTCTGTAGAAATAACCTTGTCTAGACCGTGGTGCCTTTAATAAACCCACTGATTCTTGAGCGTTGTGTGTGAGTGCAACAGGGAGTGATGGCCCTCAATTCCTTTGTGAAAGGCAGTGGGTCGCGGCTTTCCCTATCTCGGTTCGCGACATCAATCCATTAGTACGCTCTACTATCCCATTTGCTTGGGGATAGTATGGCATGTGAAATGTCCATTGGATGCCTTCACTCTTTGCCCACCGTTGCACTAGATGTGAGGTGAAATGAGTACCATTATCAGATTGAATATTTGTAGGTTTAGGTAATACCCCAAATACCCTTTCCAAAAAGCGAACAGTGTTTTCTCCATTTGCTTTAGAAACAGCTTCAGCACATGTCAGACCTGATACCACTTCTATCATTACAATGATATACTGTTTGTTACCCGACCTACGGAGAGGACCAATGTAGTCCACCTGCCAGGTGGACCACAAGGCCTTTCCTTCCCGGATGTGCAAAGTATCACCTGTCAGGGGATGCTCCCCCAATCTGATCTTACACAGATCACATTCAGAAATGATTGTTTTACACTGCTCACGGGTGACAGGCCATCCCCGGGTTTGTGCCTCTTTATACAAATC
>CM036615.1:15844455-15913972 GCA_020745705.1 Hemiprocne comata
AAAGGATTCCTGCAGGAAAAAGAAAAAACCCGCAGCGGCGGCCAGACGCCGTCGGCGCTCGAGAGGTCAAAAGAATGCGGGCGGGCGGGGGGGGGGGGCCGCGGGGGGAAGGCCCTGTACCGACTCAAGCAACTCCCCCTCCCCCCAGGCAGCAGCGCACACCTCCCCCCACCTCCTGTTTCTCTTGTCCCACCCCCCGCGCGCTAGATTCACTCCCTGACTCCCCCCAGTCACTAGCAGCGCCGGGCAAGGGTGGATACAAATCTTCAGGTTCTCTTCCTTCCGGTGAGGTCGCGTTGCTGACCTTCTTCCGTGGTCCCGGCCGGTGCAGCTCCGGACCACAGGGGCAGTGATTGGTGCAGCTCTGGCAAATGGGCGGACTGTGAGAGACGGACTCTATAATGGCCTTTAATCCAGTGACATTCACTGACCAGTCCTGGCGATGCGCCCCCCCGGCACTCGTGGGGAGAGGACAGAGGTACCAGGCGCATGCGCACAGACTACAGACTACAACTCCCAGGAGGCACGGCGGGGCCAAAACCGGGAAAAAAAAGGAGGAGCAAGAAGGCGCGCGCTCTGCGAACACACACGGATCCAGCCGCCGCGGTGAGCGTACCGCTGCGGAGGCTGCCGTGCCGTTGCGGCGCTGCTCCCTGTGGTTGTTGGCGTGTGGACGTACCGAACGGACCGTTTGCCTGGAGTCTCAGGGGACAGGACGTGGATCCCGACCAGGGATTGGCTTCGGCCATACCCCCCGGTGGTGAGGATTGCGAACATCTTACTAACATTCCTACAAACATTCCTACATAATATTCACACATACCAGACACTCACTTCTCTTTTCCCATATTCTTCTATTTCCCAAAGGCTCTCTCCAGGCTTTCCCTCTTATCCCTGTCCGGGAACGGGAACAGGGGGGAAGGGGAGAGGTTCTCTCTTGTTTTCTGTGTGTGTTGTTATTGGTATATAGATGTATAGTTGTATAGCTGTTGGTATATGGATATATAGGTGTGGATATAGATATAGAGATAGACCTTGTGTGTGTTAGGTGATACTTTAATAAATCTATTGATTCCTAAGCGTTGTTTGTGAGTGTGACGGGGAGTGGTCTTCAGCCCTTGATTTCCCCTGAGGTGGGGGTGTGGGTCGCGGCTTTACCTATCTCAGTCCGCGACACGGACACTCCTTCAATATCACTTGTCGGATCTTATCTAGCAGCACATCACCTGTATCTTGCGGCTCTGATGTTCGCGTCGGCTCCTCGGTGCCGGCCTGCTCAAATTCCGCTTTCGATTTTACCACGCCATCAGCTCCGGCATCTTTTTTACTGCGCCATTAACTCTCGCTACGACTGCATTATTGCTTCCCTTAGTTGTTTGGGATACTTCGGACACTGATTTAGGCGCAGCCAACACTGCATGCTCAGGCATTTTCGCCAAAAGCGACGCGGGACGCAAAGGAATGGAAATCCGGGTAGAAAAGGCAGAAGTGGCACTATCAGGCGGCGGCGAAGCAGCAGAGGAGTTAACAATGCTGCTAGCGTGATTGGAGA
The DNA here is from genome assembly GCA_020745705.1 of Hemiprocne comata. NCBI lineage: Eukaryota > Metazoa > Chordata > Aves > Apodiformes > Apodidae > Hemiprocne > Hemiprocne comata. The sequence continues at coordinate 15,846,008 of CM036615.1, forward strand.
CATCGGGAGTCAGAGCAGCAAACGCAGACGCGGCTGCCTCACGCTCCGCTTTCAGTGAGCTCAAAGTCTCTTTCAGCAGCCTCCAAAGGGTGGAATATTTACTTGCTTCCTTGGCTGCCGCTCCCCCATAACTGATATCATCCCACAGTTCTTTCCCTATGACTTCCCAAACAGAATGTTCAAACGCGACATTTACGTCGGGAATCAGTCCCTTATTCCAAATCCACTTCATCATCCCCTTTAACGCGGGGGAATCATATTTAATTCCTCTCATGGAGAGCATATGTTGGAGGAGATTTAGGACAGCCTCTTGCTTTTTGTCCAACCCCATCTTCCTCCCCGACCGCTCACCTGATCAGGGCGAGATTCCGTAGTTCCGGGTGCGCACCCCCCTTCGGATCCCAGCTGCTCCTCTTGGCTAGCCGCTCAGTCTTCCTGCCGTCCTTTTCCCGTAACGACAAGGCTTCTTGCTAAGGTAGCAAGGATTCTCTTCTTGCCCTGCTGGCAAGACTTCTTGCCGGGGCAGCAAGGATTAATTTCGGCCGGCTTTCCCGCCCCCTTACAGTCCTACTTTCAACTGCCTGACTGCAGTAATTGAGGAATCTGAGGGTCCCTGTTCGGACGCCATTTGTTGCGGCGAGAGCTCAGACTAACGCACCACGACCAATGTGATCCAGCGAAAGCCGTTTATTGTAAACAAACGCTTTGTTATGTACCTCATTGCCCGGGACACACGCTGTAAGCCATCCTACTATTGGTTAAATGCTTTTGTCCACACGGATAATGCTTCAGTCTGATTGGTGCACTGTTACTGTCCATATACCTGCTTGTAATACATGATTGGCTACTAGCCCGAAGCACACAAAGTCCTTACATAGCATGATCTCAGCACCTTTGGTATCTCGTTCCTTCTTCTGCAGGTGGGAGTTGTTTCTCTTCTGCTAGCTTTCTTCTTTCCCAGCTATAATTATCCCTCCGTTGGCCTTGAGATAACAGTAATGCAGCTAAAGTCTCTATAACACAGTTAAGCTTTTATACCAAAGGCTGGATTGATCACATGCCCATGCTTCTGCAAGAAAATCTTCCACAGAGAACAAGAGTATCAGACAGAATTGTAGGAGGGAGTTACTTTCTGTGAAAAAAGCAGCTTTTTGTTCTACAACTGACAGCTCTTTTTCCACTTGTTTTATCTGAAAAAAAAAAAAAAAAAAAAAAAAGAGTGCTCTAGATAAAGAAAAAAGATTTCAAATAGAAAATCAACTTTTGCCTCAGATAATTTTGACTTGTTTAAGCCAGTTTAACAGTCACATTATGGCCACCTCTAAAATCCATCACAGTCCCCAGAGAGGCTCCTATAAATGGTTAAACTCCATTTATCTGGACTTGTGCTCAGCCTTGACTGCCACACACCTTTTTTCTCCTCCCACACCTCTTTTTAAAATTTTTCTTTTAGTTTTTGTTGGTTTTGTTTTGGTAGGGCTTTTTGTTTGTTTCTTTGGGTTTTGTTTTGTTGTTTGTTTGGTTTGATTTTGGTTGGGATTTTTTGTGTGGGGGGGATATCAGTAATTAAATTGTCTGCTTTCCCATTCAGAGGCTACTGTTTGGTCCTTCAAGGTGCTAAGCACTGCCAGCTCCATTTGAAGTCCAAAGAACCTACAACAGAGACCACTGCCAGAGGTTCCCTGTGTTATCAGCCCCACGCAATGATGACAGATTCAGTCCGTTCTGCTCCCAACACCAGTTTCCTTGGACATGAAAAAATGCATCGACCCAAGGCTTTCCTCAAGGCTGCACTATCTGCCCAGCACCTCTCAGAGCCATATTCCCAGCACGCCATTTCCTAAAGACAATAATTAAACATCCTATTTTACACATTTACTATTCATTTTCCACTTAAAAATTTAACGGATAAATGCTCTTAGCAAGGTGTAAATATTTATTCGATATCCAACAGGACCCCACAAAACACAAGAAAAAACTGTGTTCTCTGGGCCTTGTTACTCTTTCAGCTATTGAAAGATATCGCCACGAGTCTTTCGGATGTCTTGTTGGGAGGGAGTCCAACTGCCTCTCTCTGCCCCTCCCGTTAACGGCTCGGTTACTGGTTTGCCTTCTAAGAAAGGATCCTTTCCAGAAGGAAGCTGACGCTTAAAGTTCTCGGCAAAGGGATCACACCGCTCTTAAAGGCGGGGAGAAAAGCTCTGGTGCTTACAGAGGCGATCAACAAGCAACACCCGCCCAATGTGAAAACCGAGGAGTCCTGGTTTCTCTTCCCAGCAAGCCTTTTGAAATTCCGTTAGCAGAGGTGCGCCGAGCCGGCTTAGTTCCCCGCTCCCTGTGCCCGGCAGGGCAGCCGGCGCTGGCCAAACGGACCCGCGGTAAGCCGGCTTTTCGCAGGCAGGGGCAGCCCCCCGGTGGCACCGGAGCCGAGGGAGAACCCCGGGAGGCCCCAGGGGAGCCCCACTGCTCCGGGGGCAAAGACGGGAGCTGCTGCGGGAGCGCTGCGCAGCCTCACGGCAAGTTGAGCACGGAAGTCTTGACAGAGCCGAGCACGCAGAGCTCCTGTCAGGACAGCAAGAGATTCTCTCTTTTTAAAAAAACAAACCAACAAACAACACAATTTGATTCAGGGCATGTAACTTGTAAGCTATAAAACAAACCAGAAGAACAAACCACCCATAAAATCAAGCTCCCACATTCAAATGCACAGAAAACATCACCTTAGAAGCCTCCTGCTCCCCTCGGTCAGAGCTGCACTACTTTGCTCACCCTGCAGCTCCCAGAGGTGTCCCCACAAGAGCTCAGGACAGCACACCCCAACGGGCTGACCCCCGGGAAGGCCAGAGCCCACAGACACTGGTACAGGTTCACTTCATTTTCAGCTTGACCCGGGTTACACTGCTGGCAAGGTTTCAGTTACAGACACCCACACAGACCAGGAGGAATGAAGGGAAGAGCAAATGGACTCACATGATCTCCTTTTTTATCTCTACTCAATTGGGGCATCAACTGTATCTGCTTCCCCTTTGCAGCTGCGAGCCCCTGCTTGAGCCAGGACAAGTGCTGCTGTTTTATTGCAGAGGAGCTGTGTGAAGCTTCTCTTGTGTCTGTGTGTCAAGGTGATGACACTGAAGTGCAACCAGCTGCTCCCCATCCCTGTCTACCAGCTCAGGAGCCCAGTTGTCCTGAGGGTAGCTAGTCTTTTTGTTAAAGACTGAGGCAAAGAAGGTGTTAAGCACCTCAGCCTTTTCCTTGTTCTCCGTTACTAAGTTCCCCTCCTCATCCAATAAGGAATGAAGATTTTCCCTGACCCTCCTTTTGTTATTAATGTATTTATAAAAGCATTTTTTATTATCCTTTACAGAGATGGCTAGTTTAAGTTCTAGTTGAGCTTTTGCATCTGGAATTAGAGGGGTATAAATTGCCGCCATTTTAAATAATAAACGGCTTTCGCTTGATCATATTGGTCGTGGTGCGTTAGTCCGAGCTCTCGCCGCAACAAATGGCGCCCGAACAGGGACCCTCAGATTCCTCAATTACTGCAGTAAGGCAGTTGAAAGTAGGACTGTAAGGGGGCGGGAAAGCCGGCCGAAATTAATCCTTGCTGCCCCGGCAAGAAGTCTTGCCAGCAGGGCAAGAAGAGAATCCTTGCTACCTTAGCAAGAAGCCTTGTCGTTACGGGAAAAGGACGGCAGGAAGACTGAGCGGCTAGCCAAGAGGAGCAGCCGGGATCGGAAGGGGGTGCGCACCCGGAACTACGGAATCTCGCCCTGATCAGGTGAGCGGTCGGGGAGGAAGATGGGGTTGGACGAAAAGCAAGAGGCTGTCCTAAATCTCCTCCAACATACGCTCTCTATGAGAGGAATTAAATATGCTTCCCCCGTGTTAAAGGGGATGACGAAGTGGATCTGGAACAAAGGACTGATCCCTGAAAGAAATGTAGCGTTTGAACTCTCTGTCTGGGAAGTCATAGGGAAAGAACTATGGGATTATATCAGTAGTGGGGGAGCGGCAGCCAAGGAAGCAAGTAAATATTCCACCCTTTGGAGGCTGCTAAAAGAGACTCTGAGAGTAATAAAAGCGGAATGTGAAATGTTTGCGTCTGTGTTTGCCGCTCCGACTCCCGATGTCTCCAATCACGCTAGCGGCATTGTTAACTCCTCCGCTGCTTCGCCACCGCCTGATAGTGCCATTTCTACCTTTTCTATCCGGATTTCCATTCCTCTGCGTCCCGCGCCACCTTTACCGAAAATGCCTGAGCATGCAGTGTTGGCTGTGCCTAAATCAGTGTCCGAAGTATCCCGAACAACTAAGGGAAGCGATAATGCAGTCGTAGCGAGAGTTAATGGCGCAGTAAAAAAAGAGGAAGTTGGGCGGGGCGATCCGGGAGCTGATGGCGCAGTAAAAAAGAGAGCGGAAGTTGGACGTGGCGATGCCGGAGCTGATGGCGCGGTAAAATCAAAAGCGGAATTTGAGCAGGCCGGCACCGAGGAGCCGACGCGAACATCAGAGCCGCAAGATACAGGTGATGCGCTGCTAGATAAGATCCGACAAGTGATATTGAAGGAGTGTCCGCCCATTTGCCAGAGCTGCATCAATCACTGCCCCTGTGGTCCGGAACTGCACCGACCAGGGCCACGAAGAAGGTCAGCAACGCGACCTCACCGGAAGGAAGAGAACCTGAAGATTTGTATCCACCCTTGCCCAGCAATGCTAGTAACTGGGGGGAGTCAGGGATTGAATCTAGCGCGCGGGGGGTGGGATAACGGAAACATGCGTACGATCCGAGAAGGAGGTGGCGGGAGGTGTACTTTGCTGCCTGGGGGGTGGGAGAGTTGCTTGAGTTGGATTTGATTTCTGTGTGTATGGTATCTTTGGTAGACAAAGGTTGTAATCAATCTGCTTTAACATATGGGTTCCAAGCATCGTTTACACAAGCTCTGTTAGGTAGTGTATATGCAGGACAGGAGGCCTATGTTTCTTTCATGAATTGGCTTCAGACGGCTATTTCAAGGCAGGTATAGAATGTGCATTGTGTGTTTTTTCAGCTGGCTTTTAGATATGTAAATGCTGATTGCCAGGAGGCAATTGCCCCAATTAGGCGCTCTGCTAACTCGATTGCTGAGCTGTTAAAGGTGTCAGAATGTGAGCTCAGTCACTTAAGGTATCTACGCTGGCTGAGGCCCTTGCTCAGCAGCTTACGGTAGGCAGAGTGGGTTTGAAGTGTTTTGGTTGTGGAAAAGTGGATCAAATTAAAAAGGAATGTCCGACAGGGGGGGCGGTCAGAAAAGACTTAGTAAATGTCAGCCGATATGGATATGCAGCCCCGCACCCCCAGCCTGGAAAAGGGAGCGGCAGCTGCGGAACACCGCCCAGCCCCCCCCCCCCCCTTTTTTTCGACCTGTCGCGAGTCGGAGGCTACAGAGAAGCGCCTTCCCCCCCGGCTCGCCCCCGGCCCCGCCGCATTCTTTTAACCTCTCGAGCGCTGACGGCGTCTGGCCGCTGCTGCGGTTTGTTTTTGTTTGGGTGTTTTGTTTTTTTTTCCTTTTCCAGCAGAACTCCTTTTGTTTCTTAGTAACGACGACAGGGGACCCTTTTCGAATTTGTTTGGTGGGGCTCCCTTTGAATACTTTTACTTCCTTTGCTAGGTATGTTAAGGATAAAACTGAAAACAAATAAAAAAAAAATAAAAAAAAAGAAAGAGAAAAAGAAAAAAAGAAAAAAAAAAAAGAAACGAACGAAACGAAATAAGCTTTTTGATGAGGTAACAAGTGTTTCACGAGTAGCTTATATGATTGCAACTTTAAATGTAACTGACTGACCCACAGGAGATGGATCTGTTAGGTTCCTTTCCTAGCAATATGGCATGCTACAAGATAGAACAACTATTGATTTTTTTGTTTTGTTTTTGCTATTGGCACACGGACATGGATGTGAGGCTTTTGAGGGTATGTGTTGCATGAACCTGTCTGACCATTCTGGGCCGATAACAGAATAGAATCCGGATCTTTAACATCTCACAAAACAATTAACTCACTCGAGTGTAGGCCTTGATGGATGGCTGGCAGATTGGGGTGTTACTGAATGGTTGAAAGATTTTATGGTATATGGACTTATCATACTAGTAGTACTATTGGTTGTGCTCTCTGTTGTACCATGTATTTTAAAAATGCTTAACCACATAATAAAGAAAGCTGTAAAGGAGATATGGGTAGTTCACAGAAAAAAAAAAAAAAAAAAAAAAAAAAAGGGGGAGGAAAACAGGGAATTGTAAATTGTAGAGTTCTTTTTGGAGGAACACGGTCACGGGTATTTGGCTATGAAATGGAAATAATGAAGGTGAATGGACAATACTGAACAGAGTGAGACAGCTTGTGGCACATGTTGGCCCCATGGGTCACAACCTTGTCCCACTATAAATGTGCATCCTGGGCAGGATGGCTTGCGACACATGTTGGCCCCATGTGTCGGAACCTCATCCTCCTTATAAAAGTTATGTGGACCGAGTTTCTCTCAAACACTGTAGTTTGTAATAACAAGAGTTTATTGCACTTCATATTATGCACCTTTTATTTTGTATTGTGTGGTATTGAATAATCGATTGTATTTATGTAATCTGTGTGTATCTTGCTACCTGTATTGAATAACCTGTAGTACTGATATAATCTGTGTGTGCTTTGCTACTTATATTGACTAATTTGTTACATTGATATAACCTGTGTGTGTTTTGCCATAGTAGCAGTTTATTACTGGATAAAGAGGGTGAAAGGACCGTGGCTGGCAAAGCATCTCCTACCATCATCAAGGGCAAGCCTGGGTTGGTCTTTGTGTTTGCCACCAAGAAGAACCTCGAGCTCCGCTGCTGGCTGCAACCCAGTAGGCGTTGAGTGGTGGAGACATATGCCATACCAGACCTTGATGTGAGGGATGGCCTGCTCTATTATAAGAGGGCCATCCAGGAGAGGAGGACAGGCCACAAGGCCTGTGGTTGACAACAATTGATACCCCAAAGCCTGGATTTTGCTCACCTTATTACTAAAACAAAAAGGGGGAATTGTTGGGATTTATGGGAAATTAATATGCCTGAATTAAAACAGCAGTGTTGCAGGTACTGCTCACCAAATTGTCAGGCACCCTGAAGTAGCCCGTGAGATCAGTAAACAAGCTGGTGTCTCACAGCCTGGTACCCCACGGGACCAGCAAACAGCAGGTGTCCTATCTCACGGTTGTTATCTCATGAAGTAGTGAGAAAAGAATGTTGTAGCAAGAACTGAGAGGCACCGGCTGGGAAGCGAAACACCTTGGGTCATCATGACACGGGCAGTAAGTGACAAGACACGTAGCCAATCATATATGAACTGTGTATGTATGTAACCAACGGGGTTTGTACTGGGGTGGAACATCTGGAATTAGAGGGGTATAAATTGCCGCCATTTTAAATAATAAACGGCTTTCGCTTGATCATATTGGTCGTGGTGCGTTAGTCCGAGCTCTCGCCGCAACAACACCCCTGTGCACTAACAGGATCAGAGCCCAAACCGAGGTGGCAACAGGAACATGAAAGAGACACCAGGGACTCATCAGCATCAGGGAAAGAACTATCAGCATCGTAAGGCACAGCACCCCAGCTGCCTGCCTGGTGCCCAGTGTGTGGTTCTATGAACCCAAGGAAGAGGAACAAGGTGCCCCAGTCGTATGTTGTGTAACCATGGGCCCAGTCCTAAAAGACTTTATTCAGATATTACTCCCATTTGCTTCAGTGGGAGTTCTGCCAGAAGAATTGGGGGGGGGTCTACACAAAAGTAGGGGAGGGACTGTTTGCAAGGGCATGGAGCTTGAGGACGAGGTCATGAAATAGAGCAGGGTGGATTTAGAGTGGAGATTAGGAAGAAGCTGTTTGCTATGAGGGTGGTGAAACACTGGCACAGGCTGCCCAGAGAGGTGATGGAGGCCCCATTCCTGGAGGTGTTCAAGGTCAGGTTCCATGGTTCTGAGGTTCCATGGTTCTGAGGCTCCATGGTTCTGAGGTTCCATGGTTCTAGGTTCTCCCATTCTACCTCACAGTTTTTCCCATGGCAACAGGTCTGTGTGTGCCCAGTTGGCAGTGGGAAGGGCAGAGCTCCAGCAGTGCAGGACCCTGGGGCTGAGCCCTCAGCCAGCAGCCCGCCTGCCCAGGAAGCACTGCTTTCACTTGTTCATACTTGAGTGGTTGAAAGAAGCTTCTGGAAAGCAACGATCTGCATTGTTCCAGGTGGAGCTGGAGACACAGGCAAAGGGCTCTGTTGCCTCTTTCTTCCCAACTTGATCAGACTTCAAGTGCCGTGGACTAACACTTGGCAGTTTGCATCTCTGCATCAAGCCGGATGGTTCTGGGGAGCTTCAGCAAGAACAGCACATGGATGGAAAGGTCCTGTTACGTTTCTTTGGATGAGCTTTCCTGTGTCGAGGTCTCAGCAGTGCTGGGTGGTAGACTAAATGCTCCAATATGGAGTGTTGGTTGAATGGGATGGTTTGTGCTCCTGTGGGGAAACTTCTTTCATGTCATGTGTTGTGGCCAGAGACCTGAAAAAAGCTGTGGGGTGTGAGGTATCCCAGCAGGGGCTGTGCTGGTGAGAAGAGGCTTGTGGATGTGTTGGGGTTGAGCACTTGGCCTGTGTACCAAGAGTGGAGGGTGTAGGAACTTCCTGGGCTGGAGCAGAAGGAAGAGGTGGTCTGAGCTGTGCCAAGGGGGTCCCAGGAATGGCTGATGTACCATCCATAGCAGCGGGTCCCTCCCTGGGGAAGAAGGCACAGTTCATTAGTTGAGGACTGCTTCCCTCCAGCAGCTCTTCTAAGGGCAGGAAACGTTGGATTTGTTGTGACCTTGCTTGACTAGTCACGACAAGTTTGGGCTTGTGAAAAGCCTAAAGCACACTTGAAGGAAGACTGTTGCAATACAAGGTTTCCCCCTTGATTTTTTTTAACTCTGAAAGTACGTTGAGAGCAGGTTTTAAAAATGTCTTTGGTGCCTCCCTAGGTGTGCACATGCCCTCCCTCTGCTCATCCCAGGGGAAAGCTTGTCGTTTTTCCAAGAAATAACCCCAGGGGCTGACAGTGTGACAGTTGCAAGCAGCCCATTCTGTCCCATGTTTTCACTTGCTCCCTTTGAAATTGTACCTCGTGGTGCAGTCTCACGCAGGTCTCATTCTCGGGGTGTTGCCATGGTGCCAGACTCCACGCTCTCTCCATACCTGTGTGTCTCACTGCTGTTCTTGAGCCACCACCAGCTTCCGGTAAGATGCAGGAATGGGCTGAGTCGTCTCACCTGCTCTTCAGTGCTCGATGACACCGTTCTGCAGGGTTGTGATTCTTCTTGCTGTGCTCCCCAAGGCACTGCTGCTGTGTGACCTCCCGTGGAAATCTGTGTGCAGAAATAGTAACAGTTGGTTTACACAGTTTTCCTGTGGAAAAGTGACAGCTCCTAATTGGAGAGAAGGAAGAAAGGACTTGACTGAAGGGGACTGGCTGGGAGACAGGACTTGAGTTCAGCCCCAGGCTCAGCTAAGGGCTTCTTGAATAGTCTAGAGGTAAACTATTTAATCTGTCAGTTCCCCACCTACAAGCTCAGTGTAATAATGCTTCCTCTAGACATTCCACATCAGGGATCTGCAGGCCTCGATTTGAGGTTGGAAAGCCACAATACGGACTTCTACAGGAAAAGTGGCAAGGCAGGATTGACAGGTGGAGCACCTTGTTGCTCAGACAGATTTTGACAGCGCGAAGCTTTAGCCTGTGTGGGGACCAGGAGGAATGAAGGGAAGAGCAAATGGACTCACATGATCTCCTTTTTTATCTCTACTCAATTGGGGCATCAACTGTATCTGCTTCCCCTTTGCAGCTGCAAGCCCCTGCTTGAGCCAGGACAAGTGCTGCTCTTTTTATTGCAGAGGAGCTGTGTGAAGCTTCTCTTGTGTCTGTGTGTCAAGGTGATGACACTGAAGTGCAACCAGCTGCTCCCCATCCCTGTCTACCAGCTCAGGAGCCCAGTTGTCCTGAGGGTAGTTAGTCTTTTTGTTAAAGACTGAGGCAAAGAATGTGTTAAGCACCTCAGCCTTTTCCTTGTTCTCGGTTACTAAGTTCCCCTCCTCATCCAATAAGGAATGAAGATTTTCCCTGACCCTCCTTTTGTTAGTAATGTATTTATAAAAGCATTTTTTATTATCCTTTACAGAGATGGCTAGTTTAAGTTCTAGTTGAGCTTTTGCATCTCTGATTCTCTTCCTACATGACCTTACAATATCCCTAAATACTTCCTGATTCACCTGCCCTTTTTTCCAAAGTTGATACATTCTTCTTTTATTCCTGAGTTCTTGTAACAGTTCCCTGCTCTGTGTTTGCCACCAAGAAGAACCTTCAATGATATTCATTCCAATGGTTCAAACATATTTAGAATGGAGCATTAGACAATCAGAAGATTTACAAGTTGTCCTTGCAGGATTCATGGGTACAGTTGGAAATCAGTATCCAGCACATCGATTGATTCCTTTCCTGCAGCATCAAGTTTTGGAACAGTTTCCATGGAGGTCAGAGAACCCTGTGGAGGGTATTACAGTATTTACAGATGCAGGAAAGAAATCAAAGTTAGCAGTCTGTACCTGGAAAACTGACAGTAGTGCTTGGAAAGAGCATTTCATTCAAGGCCAACACAATGATTCTTTGCAAACCCTAGAATTGAAAGCTGTTGTTTGGGCATTACAAGATTGGCATCAGGCACCTCTCAATATCGTATCAGATTCTTTGTATGTGGTAGGGGTGGTATCTAGAATTGAAAGAGCAATGATTAGGGAAGTAAATAATCCAGTTTTATCCGACTTACTAAAATATCTCTTGAGTTTGTTGAATATGCGTGCAGAAAAGTATTTTATCACACATACCAGAAGTCATTTGGTAATTCATGGTCTAGCTATAGGGAACAATTGCACTGACCAGCTTGTAGCACCTGCATGGACTGGACCTTCTGTGGGTATTTTTGCGCAAGCTAGACAGTCTCATGACTTTTTCCATCAATCAGCAAAGATGTTGGATTGTCAGTTTCACTTACCCCTATCAGATGCACAGGGTATTCTGAAATCCTGTCCATCTTGTCAAAAGATTGGGTTTGGCCTAGGGTTGGGCACTAATCCTAGAGGATTAAAACCTTTGCAGTTGTGGCAAATGGATGTTACTCATGTAAGTGAATTCGGTAGGCAGAAATATGTGCATGTATGCATTGATACCTTTTCAGTGGTTATTTGGGCTACTGCTCAAACAGGAGAAACGACACGACATGTTGAAAAGCATTTGTATAGTTGTTTTGCTGTCATGGGAGTTCCACATCAAATCAAAACAGATGATGGGCCTGCATATGTATCAGTACGTTTCATGAATCAATGGGGAATTCAGCATATCACTGGTATCCCTCACTCCAATGGGTCAAGCAATTGTTGAACGTGTACATCAAACCCTGACACAATTGCTGTTAAAACAAAAAGGGGGAACTCCAGGAGTAATGCCAAGTGAACGATTGAGTAAAGTATTATATGTGTTAAACTATTTGCGCTTATCAGGTCAACACCAGGAACCACCTATGCCGATACATGGCTTAGCTTTAAAAGATGCTCTCACTAAAACAACAACCCAAAACCAAAACATTTTTAGTTCAGTTTAAAAATCTGTAAACTGGTCAATGGGAAGGACCTGCTGAGGTTAAACTAACTGGCAGAGGATATATGTGTTTGCTTACAGGGGACGGCATCCGATGGGTTCCTGCAAGATGGGTGAGACCGCATACCACTAACAGCCCTAAGGATTCATACTGTCAACCAAGATCATAACATTGTAAATATAGCAGACAAGAGTGATATCCATAGTATAAGGTTTGCTCAATTAGCTAATTGAAGATGAAGGGGATACTAACTTTTGTGTTAAGTGTGGCACTAATAATTGTTTATGGTTTTGCATTAACGAGTATTAATCCTAGATAAAATATGTGGGTGACTTGGGCAAATTAGACTGGACAGCAATCATTTTGTCTTTTTATGGCAATAATGGGAGCTGTGATATTGATGATAGTGTTTGAAATTTTGCTTGTAATACTTTGTCTGTTGCTATAGTAAATGGCATGATTTGAAAGGCAGTTAAACAAGTCTGGATTGCTCAAAAGAAAAAGGGGGATTTGTGGAAGATTTTCTTGCAGAGCATGGGCATGTGATCAATCCAGCCTTTGGTATAAAAGCTTAATTGTGCTATAGAGACTTTAGCTGGACTACTGTTATCTCAAGGCCGACGGAGGGATAATTATAGCTGGGAAAGAAGAAAGCTAGCAGAAGAGAAACAACTCCCGCGTGCAGAAGAAGGAACGAGATACCAAAGGTGCTGAGATCATGCTATGTAAGGACTTTGTGTGCTTCGGGCTAGTAGCCAATCATGTATTAGAAGCAGGTATATGGACAGTAGCAGTGCACCAATCAGACTGAAGCATTATTCGTGTGGACAAAAGCATTTAACCAATAATGGGGGGGCTTATTGTGTGTGTCCCGGGCAATGAGGTACATAGCAAGGCATTTGTTTACAATAAATGGCTTTCGCTGGATCACATTGGTCGTGGTGCGTTAGTCTGAGCTCCTGCCGCATATTATCAGTAAGTTTGCAGATGACACCAAGCTAGGAGGGAGTGTTGATCTGCATGAGGACAGGGAGGCTCTACAGAGAGACTTGGATAAATTAGATCGTTGGGCTAATATTAATGGTATGGGCTTCAACAAGGCCGAGTGCCAGGTCCTGCACTTGGGCCGCAACAACCCCATGCAACGCTACAGGAGAGATACCGAGGTGCTGGAGCGAGTACAGAGGAGGGCAACGAAGCTGGTGAAGGGCCTAGAGAACAAATCTTATGAAGAACGCTTGAAGGAGCTGAGAATGTTTAGTTTGAGAAAGAGGAGGCTGAGGGGAGACCTCATCAGTCTCTACAACTACCTGAAAGTCATTGTAGAGAGGTTGGTGCTGGTCTCTTTTCACAGGTAATTATCGACAGAACAAGAGGGAATGGCTTCAAGCTCCCAACAGGGGAGGTTTAGACTAGACATTAGGAAAAATTGTTTTCACAGAAAGAGTGGTTAGACACTGGAATAGGCTGTCCAGGGAGGTGGTTGAGTCCCATCCCTGGATGTGTTTAAGGGTCATTTGGATGTGGTGTTGGCGAATATGGTTTAGGGGAGAACTTTGTAGAATAGGGATGATGATCGGTGGACTCGGTGATCCCAAGGGTCTTTTCCAACCTGAATAGTTCTATGATTCTATGATTCTATGAAGCCCAGCCTTTAAACTGGTGTGTTGTTACTACCCAAAATATCCTCCCTCAGTGTGGTGGTTTGGGCCCAGCTGACAACAAAGAACCTGGCGGCCTTTCCCCCTGCCCCCAGTGTGGGATGGGGAGGAGGAAATCCAACTGGAAGCCCGTGGGTCGAGACAAGGACAGGGAGGCTTCACTCAACAATGAGGGTCACGGGCAAAGCAGATGTGACTTGGGGAACAATCAGTTTAATTTATCACTAGTCAGATGCAAATGGGACAAAGACAAAACAAAGGCCAGAGCTTAAATACCTCACCCCACCCCTTCCTTCTTCCTGGGCCCACATTCCTTTGTTCCTCATTTCTCTCTCTCCTTCCCCCCAGCGGCACAGGGGGACAGGGAAGGAGGTTTGGTGTCAGTTCCTCACATGTTGTTTTCTGCCACTTCTTCCTCCTCCTCACATTCTTCCCCTGCTCCACCGCAGGGTCCCTCCCACAGGAGAGAGTGAGTCCTTCATGAACCCCTCACACGAGTCCCTCCCACCAGGTACAGTCCCCCAGGAACAGTCTCTGGGGCTGCCCACAGAGCAGGAACAGCCACCTCCCCTGGCGCGGGGTCCTCCTTGGCTGCAGGTCCACGGCTGCCCCACCGTGGCCCTTCAGAGCTGCAGGTTCACATGAGCTCCACCATGGTCCTTCAAGGGATGCGCCACTGTACTCCTCCATGGGTTACAGGGGGACAGCTGCCATCTCACCAAGGGCTGCAGGCGAACCTCTGCTTGGGCACCTCCTCCTGCTCCTTGCTCACTGACCTTGGTGTCTCTGCTCGGCCCTGCTCTCCCCTCTGCTCCCGTGTTGCTGTCCCCTCTGCTCTCCACCTCCCCTTCTTCCATATGTTAATCACAGAGGCACTTCCATTGTCCCTGAGGCTTGGCCTTGGCCAGAGCTGTGGCCACATGTTTTGGAGTCGAGGAAGCTTTTCAGCATCTTACCGGAGCCACCTCCTGGGGCCCCTCCCCTACTACCAAACCATCGCCAGACCAGACCAGCACAGTCCCAACTGGGCCCAGCTGGTGAGGGGTGGGTGTCTCCACAGCCACCACCAGGCCTTTGTGATGTGGGGCCTGTTGCCTGGACACCATTATGACAAGGTCTCCATGGTGACCATGGGGGTATATAAGGAGCCCAAGCCCTGGGGTGCCCACTCCCAGGAGAGCATCTCCCTCAGGAGGCAGCAGCTCCCCTGGACACCCGTGGCACATCTGCAGCAGAGGACACCCAAGATGTCCAGTGAGAAGGAGGCGAAGGCCCATTCTCAGCCCGCCAAGGGGCTGCCACGCCTGCAGCTGAGGCTCCAGGTGAGGGACGGGGTGGGAGGACAGGGGAGCCCGGCCACAGGAGCTGTCCCAGCTGGGACACGGGGGCTGCGGAGACGAAAGACACACTCACACAGCCTCTCTCCTCTGCTTCTCTTGCAGTCGGACAGCCTGGCACACAGGGTGGCACTGCCCCGCAGCAGGGAGGCACAGCAGGAGACAGCCCGTCGGTCATCCCTGCCACTGCTCCCCAGGCAGGCAGCGGCACCTGGGCAGGCACCCGCAGCTCGGCCCCCAAGAGCTGCCAGCAGCTGCTGCAAGCTGCCCCCTCTGCCAGCTGCACCCACTGCACCTTCTGCCAGGCGCAGGGAAATGGCTGCCAGCAGCTGCTGCAAGCTGCCCCCTCTGCCAGCTGCACCCACTGCACCTTCTGCCAGGAGCAGGGAAATGGCTGCCAGCAGCTGCTGCAAGCTGCCCCCTCTGCCAGCTGCACCCACTGCACCTTCTGCCAGGCGCAGGGAAATGGCTGCCAGCAGCTGCTGCAAGCTGCCCCCTCTGCCAGCTGCACCCGCTGCACCTTCTGCCAGGCGCAGGGAAATGGCTGCCAGCAGCTGCTGCAAGCTGCCCCCTCTGCCAGCTGCACCCACTGCACCTTCTGCCAGGCGCAGGGAAATGGCTGCCAGCAGCTGCTGCAAGCTGCCCCCTCTGCCAGCTGCACCTGCTGCACCTTCGGCCCGAGGCAGGGGTATGTCCAGCAGCGCCGCAGGCAGCGACCACCGACAGCCCGTCCCGTCTGCTGGGGGCATCTGGGGTGAGCGGGGCAGAGCCGCCAGGGTGCAGAGCTGGAGCCCTGCCCCGCACAGCCCCGCAGCCCCTGCCCCAGCTGGGCAGGGCACAGCCCGGGCCCTCGTCCGGAAGGCCATTGGCAGCGTTGTCACCGGGCGCCGGGGACCCGGCCAGCAGCCTGCGGCACAGCAGGACCGGGCAGGCAGCTCGGCTGTGGTGACACCAGCAAGGGCAGCCGAGGGCCGGGCAGCCAAGGGCGGCCAGACCCCTGCAGCTCAGCCCCTGCCTGCTGCCCCCCGTGCACGTCAGGGCACCAGTGCTGCCAGCAGGGGCCCTGTGCCAGCTGCCCTGGGCAGGGACGCAGGACCAGGATGCCGGGGACCAGTGGCAGAACACAACTTCAAGTGTGCCATGGGCCAGCCCAGCATCAGAGTACAGATAGTGCCCCGTAGAGCCAAGGTGAGTGCCAAGAAGGGCATGGGTGGGGGCAGGACAGGGTGATGGAGCTTCCCTCTGCCTGGAGTCAGCTGCTGCTCTGTAGAGCTGCAGCCCCATCATCTCCTGCATCCAGGCTCCAGCAGCCACTGCAGGCATCTGCTGGTGGGAGCCAGGCTGCCTTTACCATCATCCCTGTGCTCTCCTTCTAGATCTGCAAGGTGAGCTTGAACCTGCGTCAGCCAGAGGTCAGACGGAGGGAAGTCCCAAAGGCTGCCATGGGCAAACGGGACATGTTGCAGTGGCAGAAAGCCTATGGACCCAGAAAGCATAAGGTGGGGGCAGCAGAGAGGAGAGTCCTGCCAGTGGACAAGACAGGGACCTTGAGCCCGATGGAGGAGGAGGAAGATAACAGAAACCAAGAGCTGTCTCAAGCAGATGATATCAATAGCTACAACATCGGGGTCAACCACTTGTCCCCAGAGTTCTTTCAGAACCCCTACACTGGCTCCCAGGAGAGACCCAGCCCACCCAGCAGCTCAAGCACAGAGTCTGCAGGAGAGGAAAATGGTGACCAGCAGAGCCCATCTTCTGACTCAGTGTGGATCATAGACGCTGAGCCAGGAGATTCTGCCCTGGCCAGAGCTCTTGAGGAAGAGGGGCACCTCGTGCCTCTGGCTTCTGCCGTGCAAGAGAAGGCCAAAGCACCATCTCCTGTATTCAACAAGCAGGACACAGCAGCAGAGGCAGAGAGTGAGGAACCTGCCCTGCACAGCCCCTCAGATGATGACCTGCCTCTGCTGGACACCAACCAGTGCACAGTGAGCGAGGTCACATGCAGGGCTGTGGTGGTGACCCAGGGACCTGGCCAGAAGGACACAGCAGCAGCAGAAGAGCACAAGGAACCTGCCCTTCACAGCCCTTCAGATAATGACCTGGCTCTCCTGGACACAGACCAGTGTAAAGTGAGTGAGGTCACAGGCAGGGCTGTGGTGGTGACCCATGAACCTGGCCAGAAGGACACAGCAGCAGAGGAAGAGCACAAGGAACCTGCCCTGCACAGCCCCTCAGATGATGACCTGGCTCTGCTGGACAGCCTGGCACGCAGGATGGCACAGCAGAACACAGTCCGCCGGTCTTTTCTGCCACTGGTGCTCAGGCCGTCGGGGCCATCCTGGGGTGAGCAGGGCAGAGCCAGCAGGGAGGAGAGCATCTACACCATCAGGGTCAACTCTGCATTTGAGAACCTACGTCAGGTCCCCCATGCTGTCTCCCAGGAGACACCCAGCAGCATGGGCACAGAGTCTGCAGGAGAGGAAGTTGGTGACCTGCAGACCCCATCTCCTGACTCAGCGTGGATCACAAACGCTGAGCCGGGAGTTTTTGCCCTGGCCAGAGCTCTTACAGCTCTTGTGGAAGGGAGACACCGTGTGCCTCTGGCTCCTGCCATCAGAGCCATCACCTCCTCGGCATCACAGGAGGATGAAGCAGCTCCTTCCTCACCTCCAAGCCCTTGGGCAGGGTTTGACTGTGACACAGACCACCCCACCCCAGCAGCCCAGCAGCAGGCAGCAGCTTGCCCGTCGCCCACCCAGCACCTCGCCCGCAGCTCTCCTGCCCCCGCAGCCATCGCCGCGCTCCCGCGGGGGGCCCCGGCCCGGCGGCACCGGCCCTCCCTCTTCAGGAGGGCGCTCAGGGCTCTGCGCAGGGCTTTCGGCTCCTCCCGCAGGGCCAGACGGCAGCACCAGGAGCCCAGCTCCTCCCCTGCCAGCGCCAGGCGGGTCCCCGGGGGTGGCCGCCAGCCCTGAGGTGCGCAGCGCCCGCAGGAGCGGCACGGGGAAGCAGGCGAGGGATGGGGGCACGGACAGTGCTCCAGGCACTCAGCTGGGGTGGACAGCCCTCATGGACATGGTGCTGCCAGCCCCTCTGCTCGGCCCTGCACACTTTGGGCACAAGAAAAGCTCACAGGTTCCCCCCAGGGACCGTCTGTGGGAGATAGGGCAGGTGCAGGCGATGCCGGTGCACCTTACCCCTTGGTGAGGTGTTCAGTGTCACCTTACCCCTTAGTGAGGTGTGTTACCCCTTAGTTAGGTGTTCAGTGTTGTTACCTTACCCCTTAGTTAGGTGTTCAGTGTTGTTACCTTACCCCTTAGTTAGGTGTTCAGTGTTGTTACCTTACCCCTTAGTTAGGTGTTCAGTGTAGTTATCTTACCTCCCTGTTAGATGTTAAGCTTTTTAGCCAGGATATCCCCTACTCCAAATTAGCCAGGCTTGTGCGGAATAAAGCCTTTTGTGACCATCTAGGAGCCATTGTCGTGACTCCCAGCCCAGGGTTCCTCGAGTGACAGGGGCTGCTAGAACGTTTCTGTCCCTCCTGAGTCCTTGTTGTGGCTCCTGGCCCTGCAACAGACTGTCTAAATGGTCACCTCCCCCAAGCCTCCCCAGTGGGACGGGACTCCCTTGACACCCAGGACCTCACACACCCCTTTACACGCTCCTCTGCCATCACACACTCCTTTGCACCTGCAAACCCTTTGCACGCCCCTTCCTTTGTGCACACGGGGCCTTCACACTCCCTTTTGCACAGGCTGATGTTGCACACCCCTTAGCCTTTACACACCCCTGTGACTGCACACCCCTTGGCACACCCAAACTCTTCGCTTCCCCAGCACAGGGGCTGCTTTTATACCCAAAACAGGAGAAAGAACTTGATCTCTAACATTTTTCTATCACTCACACACGTGATTGTTTAACTAACCCCTCGCTGCCATTGCAAGTGGCAATGCTCAAACCTCTCACCCACGCCTGCTCAAAGGGTGGGGGGCTCTTTGTTAGCAGGGGTCCCTCTAGCCTAAGGGGGGCAGGGGTATTTCGGTATGCTAATAGCTCATTAATATGTTAATGGGGTGAATCCAATTACCTAGTGTTTCCCCCCAGTGCTCCAGGCTGTCCCCAAGACAAGCGTTGGGCAGTGCTCCTCTCATCCCTCTCTTCTCTCCTGCAGGTGTCCTGCAGGCCTGTCTCAAGGGCTGGTGACTCCTTGGGACGTGTTTTTCTCTGATTGGAATCTGGTTTTGTCTCTCTTGTTGTTTCTCTGTTATCTGGGCCCTGTTTTCATTCTGTGTGTCCCCTCTTTTTTTTTTTTTTAGTAACAGACATCAGAGGAACATTCAAGATCATCTAGATCCAACCCCCCTGCATGGGCAGGGACACCTCCCAGCAGACCAGGTTGCTCCAAGCCCATCCAACCTGCCCTTGAACATTCCCAGGGATGGGGCAGCCACAGTTCTCCTGGGCAACCTGGGCCAGTGTCTCACCACCCTCACAGCCAAGAATTTCTTCCCACAATCTCATCTAAATCTCCCTCTTCCAGTTATAAGCCGTCCCCCCCTCATCCCATCCCTCCTGCCCTTGTCCAGCTTTTCTGGAGCCCCTTCAGGCACTGGAAGGTTCTCTAAGGTCTCCCTGGAGCCTTCTCTTCTCCAGGCTGAACACCCCCAACTCTCTCAGCCTGTCTCCAGAGCAGAGCTGCTCCAGTCCCCAGACCGCCTTTGTGGCCTCCTCCAACAGCTCCGTGTCCTTCTTATGTTGGGGCTCCAGAACTGGACTCAGTTCTCCAGGTGGGGTCTTACCAGAGCAGAGCAGAGGGGGACATTCCCCTCCCTGGCCCTGCTGCCCACGCTGCTGGTGACACAGCCCAGGACACAGGTGTTTTCTGGGCTCCAGCGCACGGTGCCGGCTCATGGTGAGTTTCCCATCCACCATCATCCCCAAGTCCTTCTCCTCAGGGCTGCTCTCCATCCATTCTCTTGTATTTGTGCTTGGGACTTCCCCGACCCAGGTGCAGGACCTTGCCCTTGGCCTGGTTGAACTTCATGCAGTTTGCATGATCCCAGCTCCCCAGCCTGTCCAGGTCCCTCCAGATGTCCCCCTGCCCTCCAGCCTGTCACCTCACCACACACTTTAGACCCTGGTTTATGCAGGGGAGACTTTGCTGTGGTTTGTTTCTCTCCAGAGACCTTTGGTTTTGTAGCCTAACAGAAGCAAAAGCAGCTTCACCCCCATCAGGACAGAACCTCCTGCATTAGCAGGCTCTCCTTCAGTGACCTTTGAGATGGTTTTGCTGTTGGCATTCAAACTATTCCAAGAAAATGGACAAGATTTGGCTGCTTGTGTTTGATGCTCAGACCTGAAGATGTCTTGACGTGTCCTCTTAGCGTGTTGAGACGATACAAGCGCGATGTTACGTGCAGAATTTTGCTCTTGGTCTCTGTTAAGGGTTCTCTGAAGTGCATTGCTGCTGCACATTCAGATACACTCTCCTGGAATGCCTGATGTTTCTGTCTGTATACATGTTGTTTTCAGAATACACAGATGATAATGCCCTGATCCCAAAGAACTCATCACTCATTGTTAGAAGAATCCCCCCTAGAGGAGTCCAAGCTGCCAGCAAACCATCTGCCATGTGAGTATCCATACAGCAGTGTTGTCTTTGTTGGGGGTTTCCGTGTGTGAACTGTTGTTGACACTAGTTTACAGAGACATTCAGATTGTATCTTTCCTGTTAAAGCTGCTGATAATGTTTGTTGTCATGGGGTGGATTGTAATGGCTCTGTCCCCCAGGAGACTTACATTTCTGGGCCTGCTGGGACATGGGGTTCAAGCTCCAACCATGGTAACTTTTAAGGTGATTTGATTGGGTTTGTTCTTGGGGTGGGTTGTTCTGAGAGCCAAGTTGTAGATCCTGTTTCCTCAGTGTGGAGAGGTGCGTGGCTGCGATTGTGAGCCTGGGGGTGTTCTAGCAGTGGCAGGAAGCACGAGCCTTTCTGTTTGTCCATCAATCCCACAGCAGCCCTCGAATGGCCTCTGCTGGTGGGACACTTGGGCTGATGGGTGGATTGTCTGTTCAGTGTGTCAATGGTTGCATGTCTGATTGATGAGGAGTAGCGTGCAGATGCAGGTGAAAATATCTGAGGTCTTCCTCTTGCCCTGTTGTGTTCTTAGAATGAGTTGTGACAAAGTAGACATGGGATTTTGGGGTTTCTCTTAGTTGCACTGAATGTACCCAGAGCTTAGATAGACCCAGTTTGTGTATATCAATAACTGCCCATTGGCTGGACTATCAGAACACAGTGTTTTGATGTTCAGGTTGTCTACTCTGTTTTCAGTGCTTTAGGTTGGGTGCAAGTGCTTTATCTGAAGTTCTGATCACCTTGATTTGTTCTTCTAGAAGCCAAACGGTGCCAGTGAGGGGAAGATCTTCTGGAAGCCAAACCAAGCCCGTGAGTGGCACATCAAAAGCAGTATGTAAACACACAATCTCACACTTTCTAGTACACCCTGCCCTTAATTCTAAACAGTGTAGCCTTATCTGAACTTCCCAAACATTAACTTCCTCTATTTTCCAGTAAAACACCATATAGGCTGTAAATACAGCCTAGTAAAAGTGAGTGATGCCATCATTTGCACAGTTCTAATGTGAATATTGGTATTTGTGCCCAGGGAGGCACTGTATTTCATCTTGAACATGCTAGAATATTTCCTGAACGACTGTGTGTGGTACAGTTAATGTGTGATTGTTTTTAGGTCGTGTAGGTTCAAGGTTTGCACAACTGGACGTGGTGCCATGTCCTCTCTCTGTCTACAGCTGGTAATGTGGCTGTTTGTACAGGTGGTTCTGTGCTCTTTGTTTCTTGCAACAGAAGTTGCTTAGAGTGTGGTTTTTGGTGTTTTCACATTGTATCCCTCAGCTTTTGTTTTTAAATACTCTTTTTGTCTAACAGTTGTTGATAAATGTTATCAAAGCCCCTGAGAAACCATCCTTGTTAAACTTGGTGCTGTTTCTTACTATTGACTGGGGGCTCAAACAAACACCCAAGCCAACATATCCCACCCATTTGGAGGGCAGTTCTGTGCAGCTAAACGCTTCCTTTTGGAGTCCATAGATACTTGGGTATTTCCTCCTAAACTGGATAATGGGAGTGATATTGTTTGGGCCCCTCTGAGTACATCAGTGTCTTGAATAGATTGCCCTGAATTTACATATTGTTGCTCCCCCAAGTGGTTTTCTAAAGTTCTGCATTTGATCTTTGGACTTTGGCTGATGAAACAGTTTAGTTTAATAGTTTGTCTGCCCCTGAAAATACCCAAAGCCCAGTGTACAGATTTTGGCACAAGGACAAAGCATTTGTGGGTAAAAGCCCTTCCTTTTTCTTCACTTCTGCCTGCAGTACATGTTTGGATCTGGGTGACTTCAGGGTTGGATGCTGCTTCAATTTCCCAAAGGTTCAGCATTTCTTTAGTGCACCACCACTTGGAACTGACCTTTGGAAAAGGGGCAGCATTTTCCTTCAGGTGTGGAGACACTGTCATTCTGCTGCTCAAACAGAAATAAGGAGCACAAGGAAATGCCTGACTGGTAATGGTCTGGATCTTGATTTGCCACCTGGGGTGGAATGCTGCGTGTAACTGCACATTTCAAAATAGTCCTTCTGGTGTCAAGACCACTATGTGGTGGTTTTCATTTTTCATCCTGATTTTTTAAGTATAACTGGGTTTCTTCACTGGAATGGGGTGGGGCATTCCCCTGACCCTGGGTCCTTGGGTCTGACCACTTGAGAAGCTGTTAGGAGAACTTACTCTGGGAGTTGCTGAGCTCGGGCTCTGTGTTCTGTGAGGAATACAGCCTCTGCTTCTCCTGGAGTGGTGTGCAAGCAGCTGGAAATGGAAAACTCCTTGTAGGTAGGTCTGAGAACACTGAGTGTGAATCTGAGACCCGTAATTCTATCCCTGATTGGTTTGAATTCCTTTTTGGACACGAATGCCTCTCCTTGTGAGTTGGAGTTAGTGCAGCAGGCCCAGTGACCCTGGTGGCTCATGCAAGGCATTGATGCAAACCATGTTCTTAGCACTTGGCCTAATCCAGATGGGTTTTTATTTCTTGAAAATAGGTACTTTTATTTTTGTCTACTAGCATGTGTATAAACACAAATTGAATGTTAATGTCCTGAATTCATTTTTTGTGAACAGGTTGATGACTCTTCTGCACCTCTTTCTCTGGCCCAGCTAATTGAGGTAGATACAGATTCTTGTCAAGTACTGGAAAAAAAAAGAACGTTTCATGTTGTTAAATCTTATTCTGTGATCTACAGCTGGAGAACTGTTGGGATGTGCACAAGGCTTTAATTGTTAATATTTTGGAGTATTTATGGTACCCTTAAAATGTGTGTATGTTTTGCTGCTGTCCTGTAAAGGGTAGTTCCCAGTTTGGGCAGACAGAAGGGGGTGCCTCAGCAGCCTCAGGGCAATGTTGCAGGATTACTCACCTTCAAGGCACAAAGAAGCCCTTCAGGAGCTGTTCACCGTTTTTCACACGTTTTGTTAGTTTTGCATTGGCAATGGACACCATTTTTGCATTTTCCACTTAAACTGGCTGTAAGGAGTGGACACTTGAGAAGGGCCTGTGACAGCCAAGTTAGAGGCCTTCCTGTCCCATGGACGATTGCACAGCTGCTGTTGAACTTCTGGTCATTCTGGTTCTAGCCCCAGTCTCTGGGTGCTGCGCAGCGTCACCAATTGCAGTGTCCATACAGTGGGCAGCGCCGTGTCATTGGTTTGCACACAGACTGTGTGAACTGTGCAACTGTACCTGGTTGTTGGGAGGAATATACCCATGTGTTTGTGGGGCCTATGAGCAGATGTGGCCTTCTGAAACTGTTGCCATGCCATGGTTTGCTGTGGAACTGCTGGCACGTTGGCTCAGCAAGGTGTCACTTTGCCTGGGAAAGCACCAGTGATCGCCCTTGGTGAAAAGGTGCAGTGCCTGCCAAGTAAATGACTGGTCCTTGAAGTTCCAAAGATTAGAGAAGGCAGGGCCTGATGCAGAGGAGCTGGTTCTTTCTTGTGAAGATCAAGCCTGGGGTTCATTTCCAAGAAAGAGAAATCTCATCCCCCTGGAAACTTCATCCCTCTCTCACTGCAGAAATGAAACCCTGTACATTGGGAGGGGGGAACTGCTGTCCCTACATGGTGCTTGGTGCTTGCTTGGTGCTGTAAACTCCTGTGAAGTTTGATTCTCAAATGTGCAAACTGTCCAAGTGATGTACACATTTAAGCTTTTGAGAAAATGGAACTATTTCAGAAAAAGGCAGGAACACAATGTAAGGCAGCTCAAAGCTGCTGCTGCCTCCAGCCTCTTCACTGCAGCCTGGCTCAGCACGGAGGCAATGCATTGTACAAAGCTTTCTGGTTGGTTATTACAAGGTAGGAAATGCCAGACCTGGAGTTTGGTGTGTTCCTAGCAAAGTGTTGTGGGTTTCGGGTGTGATTTGTAAACCGTTTGGCTTCCAACAAATGAGTCAAGTGTCTGTGAAGTTTTCTGTAACTGGAAATGGTTTCATAGCTGTTGATCTGGATTATGTTGAGAAAAAAACTGTGTATGAAACAACCATTAAATGAAGCATTGAAACTGGTTGGTTGCTCTTGTGAAGGAGTGCATATGAAACCAGGCTATGAGTGGCTGGCCTGAATGACAGCTGCTTGAAGGGCCAAAGAGCTTCCAGTCCCTGCCTTAGACCCTGCTTGTATCTGGAGTGGCCAAGAAAGCTCTTTTCAAGTAGGTGAGCAGGCCCATGAACACCATGTCATGGCTTGAGGACAGGGGTGTTTGATACCAGCAGCTGTTTTCATGCCAGCTGTGCTCACGTTGTGCTGCTCTGTGCAGGACTGGGTGAGTGGTGGTGTCTTTGGCTGCGTGGGCTGAAATGTGTCTCTAACGTGTGTGTCAAATCACTCCCCAACAAACAGACTGCTGATCTGGCTGGAGCCAACGCTTCTGAAGAAGAGAAGATCAAAGCTATGATGATACAGTCCTGCCGCTACTATGATCCAGCCAAGTGAGTGTTGAGGATGTCAGGGCTGGTCTTTGAAGATGGTGGGAAAATTGCAGGGATGTTTGTTTTAACAAGAAGGACACGAGCACACCCTTTTCTGTTTTCCCCCAAAACTTGCAGTTACATGAAGAAGACCTTGAGTCAGCCTCCACCATCGTACATCTGCTTTCGTTGTGGAGAACCTGGCCACTATAGAAGGGACTGCCCAACAAATGGGGTAAGATTGTGGGGGACTTCTGATGTGACTCAGCTGTTCATTTTGTACCTTGGCAGTTAGATCACAAATCCATGAACACCCCTATTAAGAGTTGTTTCTCCTGGGGTGAAATACGGAGGGTATGTGGCAATGCTGCAAAGCCCTTCACAGTGCAAGGGAAACCTGGAATTCTACCTGGAACGTTTTCTGCTTTCTAGCTGACAGACACTAAGTGTGTCCCCAGATCTCTCTCTGTCAGCTTTCATGCAGATTTGTGTCTATTTCCGTATGACAGGAAATGTTTCTGGCTTTAACTCTTTTTCAGGACAGTTCCCAGTTGGCAGTGTTTCCTGTAACACCAAGATGCTTCTGCTGACCCCATCTCTTGAATATTTGTGTGCTGTAGTTCCCCAAGCCTCTGGCTGGGTGTTCATGCCATTTAACATCAGCCCCTGAGTGTATGTGCATGAGGGATGAATTCCAGCTTCACACAGAGGGGGGGACTGTGAGTTTCCCCAGGGGCTGATTCAGAGCTCTGAATTAAGCTCCACTCTGAATTGTGCTTTGGAGGAGGGGCGGGCTTGTGTCTCTTCTCCAAGTGGATGGTGAGCTGAGGGTTGTTCTGCCCTTAAGGAACCTGCAGTTAAGCCAAAGAATGCCTGTTGAGTTCCAAAGCCTGCTCAAGCCTTTGGAACTGCCTGGCTATATTCCTTTAGGGAAAGAAGTATTTCAGTTGGGCAACCCTTACGGCAGGAGAAAGGAGAGGATGAAAGGCTTTTGCTGCTTAAAATGATCATTGATGTGTCCTTTAAAGCACGGGGGATGTGTCTGCATTTCCTTCCTGAACAGGCCAAAAATGTGGAGCCTGTCCCCAGAATGAAGAAGAGCACAGGAATCCCAAGGAGTTTGATGGTGGAGGTGAAAGATCCGCATACCAAGGGAGCGATGCTGACAAGCACTGGGCAATACGCGATACCGATCATCAGCGCGTGAGTGTGGGATGAACTGGACTGACCAGGCAGGGAATGAGTGACCCCACGTGTCAATGGCTGAGTGGCAAAGCAACCAAGCTGAGCAGTGTCTGTAACCATGGGGGAGGAAGCACTGTCACTGGATCTTCACCTGAGAATCTGGGAGACTTTCTAATGCTAAAATAGGGTGCTCCTCCTGTGGTGCCCCTACAAGTTGGCTAAACTTGTGGTGTGCTGAGAACCTGCATCTCTGCAGCACGTTTCAGTCGTGCCCACAGTGGAGTTGTTCTCTTTGAAAGCTTGTTTTGCTGCTGCTTGACCTTTCAAAGGCTTCTTGCTAAATGTAACCAATGGCTGTTGGACTGAGATTTCCTCCCCCTTGGATTTTTATCAACCCCACTGTGTGAAACAGACTGAAGTTTTCCTGTTCCTGTACACTCAGAAGATCCTCCTGTGCTGCCCAGAGGGGCTGTTGTCAAATGCACTTGGTAGCACTTCTGTTCTTCTGTCATGGATCTCCTTTTGCAGAAGCTGTAACACTGACTTCTGCCATTTCTGAAATGTAACTCCTCAGAGACAAACTTTATCCTGAGCCCCTAATGGACATTTACCCTCTGGCAAAGGAGAGGTGGGGTTCACTTCCCCTGATTTCTGTCTGTCAAAAGATGAGTTTTTTCATCTGGGCTGAATTCTTAGTCAATCCAATGAAAGGGAGAGTTCTGCAAAAGGAAAATTGTTCCCCTCCCCCTCTTCTAGTGTTGGGGTAGAGAAAAGCAGTTGAACCGAAATGCCTACATTTTAGGAGGCTAATGTGGAGTGAGAAGAATTCCATCTATTGTCTGCTTTGATAAAAAAGTTTCCCTTGACCCATCTTTCCCTTTTTTCTTTTTCCTTCCCCACCCCCCTCCAGGGAAGCTTATGCTAGAGGGAAGAAGAAGCCTCCCTTTCTCCCAGAGGAGCCGTCCTCCTCCTCCTCAGAGGGGCCTGTTCCCAAGGAGCTGCTGTGTCCCATCTGCCAAGACCTGATGACTGATGCAGCTGTTATCCCCTGCTGTGGGAACAGTTACTGTGACCAGTGTAAGTGTTCCTCTCTTGCTTGGTGATTCCCACCATCCCATCTGATCTTCTGAAAGCAGGAAGAGGAGGCAGCGACATCCCTTTCTACCAACAAGGAGGGCCTTGTTGAAGCAGTGGTGGTCAGTGGCAGCCTTGGCTGCAGTGATCACAAGATGGTGGAGTTCAGGATCCTGTGTGGAAGGAACAGAATACCCAGTAGGACCAGAACCCTGGACTTCCACAGGGCAAACTTTGGCCTCCTCAATCAAATGTTAAGGGAAATCCCATGGGACAGGGTGCTAGAAGATAAAGGGGCTCAAGATAGCTGGTCAACATTCAAGGACCACTTCTTGCAAGCACAGGATCAGAGCGTCCCAATGGTTAGGAAATCTAGTAAGGGAGCTAGGAGACCAGCATGGTTAAAAAAGGAACTGCTGGGCAAACTTAAGTGGAAACGGAAAATCTACAGATCATGGAAGGAGGGGCTGGTCACTTGGGAGGAATATAGGACTGTTGTCAGAGGATGTAGGGAGGCAATTAGGAAAGATAAGGCCTCCTTGGAACTAAACCTTGCAAGTCAGGTTAAGGATAATAGAAAGGGCTTTTTCAAATACATAGCTAACAAAGCTAACACTAGAGGCAATATTGGCCCACTGTTGAATGAGGTGGGAGCCCTGGTGACAGAGGATATAAAGAAGAAAGAGGTGCTGAATGCCTTCTTTGCCTCTGTCTTTACTCCTGCAGGATTTCCCCATGAGCCCCAGATTCATATAGCCCCAGAAGTAGTCAAGATAGATGAGGAGTTTGACATAGTAGATGAGGATTGGGTTAGGGATCAGTTGAGTAATCTGGACATCCATAAATCGATGGGTCCAGATGGAATGCATCCAAGGGTGCTGAGGGAGCTGGCAGAGGTCATTGCTAGGCCACTCTCCATCATCTTTGGTAAGTCATGGGTAACGGGAGAGGTGCCTGAGGACTGGAGGATAGCAAATGTCACACCAGTCTACAAGAAGGGCAAGAAGGAGGACCCGGGTAACTATAGACCGGTCAGCCTCACCTCCATCCCTGCAAAGGTGATGGAACAACTTGTTCTTGTCTCTATCTCTAGGCATATCAAGGACATGGGGGTCATCAAGAGCAGTCAGCATGGTTTTATCAAGGGTAAATCATGTTTGACTAACCTCATAGCCTTCTATGAGGAAATTACTAGGTGGATAGATGATGGTAGAGCGGTAGATGTGGTTTATCTGGATTTCAGTAAGGCATTTGACACCATCTCCCACAGCATCCTTGTAGATAAGTTGATCAGGTATGGGTTTGGTGATCAGGTAGTGAGGTGGATCAGGAACTGGTTGATGGGAAGGAGTCAGAGAGTTGTAGTCAATGGGGCAGAATCTGGTTGGAAGTGTGTGACTAGTGGAGTCCCTCAGGGGTCGGTACTGGGACCGGTGTTGTTCAACATCTTCATCAACGACCTGGATGAGGGTATAGAATGTACCCTCAGCAAGTTTGCTGATGACACTAAGCTGGGAGGAGTGGCTGACACACCAGAAGGCTGTGCTGCCATTCAGAGAGACTTAGACAGGCTGGAGAGTTGGGCGGGGAGAAACATGATGAAATTCAACAAGGGCAAGTGTAGAGTTTTGTATTTGGGGAAGAACAACACGATGTCCCAGTATAGGTTGGGGGCTGACCTGCTGGAGAGTAGTGTAGGTGAAAGGGACCTGGGGGTCCTGGTAGACAGGAGGATGACCATGAGCCAGCAATGTGCCCTTGTGGCCAAGAAGGCCAATGGCATCCTGGGGTGCATTAGAAAGGGTGTGGTTAGTAGGTCAAGAGAGGTTCTCCTCCCCCTCTATTCTGCATTGGTGAGGCCACATCTGGAGTATTGTGTCCAGTTCTGGGCCCCTCAGTTCAAGAAGGACAGGGAACTGCTTGAAAGAGTCCAGCGCAGAGCCACAAAGATGATTAAGGGAGTGGAACATCTCCCTTATGAGGAAAGGCTGAGGGAGCTGGGTCTCTTTAGCTTGGAAAAAAGGAGGCTGAGGGGTGACAGGCTGAGGGAACTACAGGCCTGTCAGTATGACCTCAGTGTTGGGGAAGGTTATGGAGCAGATCATCTTGAGTGCCATTATGCAGCACGTGCAGGAAAACCAGGGGATCAGGCCCAGTCAGCATGGGTTCATGAAGGGCAGGTCCTACTTGAGCAATCTGATCTCCTTCTATGAAAGGTGACCCATCTAGTGGGTGAGGGAAAGGCTGTGGATGTTGTACACCTGGACCTTAGCAAAGCCTTCAACACCATTTCCCACAGCATTG
Source organism: Hemiprocne comata (assembly GCA_020745705.1). NCBI lineage: Eukaryota > Metazoa > Chordata > Aves > Apodiformes > Apodidae > Hemiprocne > Hemiprocne comata. The sequence continues at coordinate 15,875,289 of CM036615.1, forward strand.
TCCTGGAGAAACTGGCTGCTCATGGCCATGACAAGAGTGCACTTCACTGGGAGTGGGAAAACAGAGCTTGTCTTGTGCTTGGTTTGAACTTTCCCGGAAGGAGCTGTGCAGAGGAGTCTGTGATGAGTGGTGCTGGATTGGGTGTTTGGCCTTGGACCCGACAAGTGGCTAATTCATGTCTGGGAGGTTCTGCACACACGGGTACCATACATACCATGTATACAGACAGACAGACAGACAGACCAGGCCATGCTGCTCCCCTCGTGTGATCTCAAGGCCATACGCTGCATATCAGGCTACACTGCCCCAGCCACTGTGATGTCATGGCCAGACATACAGTCCCCCAGTGTGATGTCATGGCCAGACACCCCATATAAGGCTGTACTGCCTCCCCATTGGGATTTAGGGGCCATACATACCATAGAAGGCCATATTGCCCCCTCACTATGGTCTTGGGGCCATAGTTACTGTAAAAGGCCACCCTGCCCCCACTGAGATGTCATGCCCATTAACATCACATCAGCCTTTACTGCCCCCCTTGTGATGTCATTGTGTACATACCATAGAAGGTCACACTGCCCACCCATTGGGAGCTCAAGGCCATGTCAGGGACTGGTCAAACCTTTGCCTGGTAAAAGCTTGATCACTGGCCAGTGTACCTAAAAAGTTGTTTAACCCTGAACAAAACCTAAACCACATCCAGGACCATGCTGGTTCCTAGCAATGGGACCATGAAGGTTTCAGCATCTCAAGGATCTTCAGAATTCTCAAAATTCTCAAGCACTGTTGTTATTAACCTGGCAGAGATTGGGGAGATGGGGAGTGATGTCTCCTTTATAAGTCGACTCCACGAGAACTGATAAAAGGTGTAATTATTAATAATCTCCAGGGGATGGCACCCGAAGGACCAAGATGAGGACAATGGTGACCCCAGATCCCTGGTCAGTCTCACCATCAGGGTCACACAGCACAGCCCAATGATGCCCCTGAGCCAGGCTCCAGAGCTGACAACCAGCACCACCAGGAACAAGGATGATGTGACATCCCACAGCTCTCATAACAACTCTGAGAGCAAACCAACCAACGTGGTGACCAGTGACTGCTGACAGATGAGAGTGGAAGACCTTAAGGTCACTTACAGAATCCCTGACAAAGATACCAGGAAAAGGTGATCGTAATACAGATGAATGAAAGTGTGATTAACAGAACTCGATGGCAAGGTTCAGTCTATGAGTTACTATGGGGAAGGGACATGTGGGGGTTGGAAATGGATGGGAGTGATTTATACAGGGATTAGGGGAAATGATTGATACAGGGATAGGGGTTGGAAGGGACCTAGAAGATCATCTAGTCCCACACCCCTGCATGGGCAGGGACACCTTCCACTAGACTGGGTTGCACAAATCCCTGTCCAACCTGGCCTTGAACACTTCCAGGGAGGGGACATCCACAACCTTCCTGGGCAACCTGGGCCAGTGTCTCACCACCCTTACACTAAAAAATTTCTTCCTAATGTCTAACCTAAATCTCCCCTCTTCCAGCTTAAAACCATTACCCTTCATCCTATCACTACACACCCTGGTTGAAAAGTCCCTCAATACCTTTCCTGCAGCCCCTTGAGGCACTAGAAGGTGCTCTAAGGTCTCCTAGGAGCCTTCTCTTGCCAGGCTGAAAAGCTCCAATTCTCTCAGCCTGTATTTGTAGGACAGGTGCTCCAGCCTTCTGATCATCTTCATGGCCTCCTCTGGACTTGCTCCAAGAGCTCTATGTCCTTCCAGTGTTGAAAGCTACAGAACTGGACACAGTGCACCAGAACTGGATGCAATACTCCAGGTGAGGTCTCATGAGTATGGAGTAGATGGGTAGAATCATCTCCCTTGACCTGCTGGCAACGCTTCTTCTGATGCAGCCTAGGACACAGTTGGCTTTCTGGCCTCCAGTGCATATTTCTGGCTCATGGTGAGCTTTTCATCAACCAACACCCCCAGGTCCTTTTCCTCAAGGCTGTTCTCAATCCATTCTTCCCCCATCCTGTTTTTGTGCTTGGAATATCCCTGACCCAGGTGCAGGACCTTGCACTTTGTCTGGTTGAACTTCATGAGCTTCACATGGGCCCACCTCTCCAGCCAGTCAAGGTGCCTCTGGATGGCATCCCTTCCCTCCAGGGTGTCAACCACACCACAGATTTTGGTGTCATCAGCAAACTTGCTCAAGATGCGCTCAATGCCACTGTCCATGTTGCTGACAAAGATGTTAAACAGCACCAGTCCCAGTACTGACCCTTGAGGAACACCACTTGTCACTGGTCTCCATCTGGACATCGAGCTGTTGATCACTGCTCTCTGAGTGTGACCATCCAGCCAGTTCCTTAACCAATGAGTGGTCCATCCATCGAATCCCTGTCGTTCCAGTTTTGAGACCAGGATGTCACGCAGGACAAAGCCAAATGCTTTGCACAAGTCCAGGTAGATGATGTCAGTTGCTCTTGCTTTGTCCACTGATGCTGTCACCCCATCATAAAAGGCCACCAAATTTGTCAGGCATGATTTGCCCTTTCTGAAGCCATGTTGGTTGCCACCAACCACCTCCACGTTTTCCATGTGCCTTAGCAGAGCCTTCAGGAGGACCTGCTCCATGGTCTTGCCAGGCACAGAGGTGAGACTGACTGGCCTGTAGTTCCCTGTAGTTCTTCTTCCCTTCCCTTTTTGAAAATGGGGGTTATGTTTCCCCGTTTGCAGCCAGTGGGAACTTCACAAAGGACAGGTTGGAGTGATTTGAACGAGGATCAGGGAAGAGAATGAGGAAGACCCTCTTGTTGAGTCATGAGGGTCAGAGTGGACCCCCTTGCTTTCTAAACTCCTTCTCAGAGAGGAGTCGGGGTGCAGCTGCATCCACTCCTAGTCCCAGACCTGCTCAATGGTTTACAACTAAGGGGTTTAGGTGTAGGGATTTAAGAGTAGGGCTCAGGGCAGAGCTGGGGAAGCAAGGCAGGAGAGCACTGCCAGTGGACACCATGGTCATGGCAGGGAGGCTCCCTGGGCCAAGCTCTGCAGGTCGGCATCCTGGGGCACCTTGATCTGTCCCCTGGGAGGGAACACCCCCACTTTCTGCCCATGTGTTGGCTCTACACTGAGGGAGGGTTCACCTGAGCATCATCACACTGATACACCACTGCATCTCAGCCTGGGATTTCCACAGGGGCTTATGGGACACAACTCTCCTCTGCAGGCAGAGTTCAGCTCCTCATTTCTTGACACTTCTTTGAAAATCTCAGACTTCAGTTCTCCAGCTCTTGCATAATCCCTTCAGACACAAAGACTGGAAACAGACAGCTTAATTTTTGTTCCAAACTTTGTAGAACCATCAACAGGAAACTGAAATGCCTCTGTGAAACTCTTCTGCTTAGGAACAAGCCTTCTAGTTAGTTTAGAACTTCTCCACTAAAGAGTCATGCAAATAAAGTCACCAACACCCAGAAAATTTTCTCTGAACCTACCTTAAAAAGAGATGTTTCAGCTGGATAATTTTTCCCAGACATAGCAGTTAAGCCTCTGAAGCAGCTAAATATTTTTAGGACAGGTAGCTGCAAGTCATACGATTTAAAAACTTAGGAAATGTACATGTTACCCCACACAGAATAATTCTCTAGTTGAAAGCCTGTATAGAAGAGTATTCTAGAGAGGGCTGTGATTGCCCTGTGTATTCGTGCATGACCAATACTGGCAAAGTCCTGGTCTGGAAGAGACAGGAGGAGCTCACAGGTACATCATGTCAGTGTTTACACCAAAGTGTATTGCCTCCTGATACAAAGGAAAGCCAATTTACAGCAGACACCTGTATCAAATTGTTTATTTTTAAGCTAGCAGAATTTTAGAATTGGCCTAGTTCAGTATGAATCACATGGAAATGAATGACACATTCACTCCCCAATCGAATAGTCTCTATTTTATATCCACAACTACATAAGTAATTGGACTTCACTCCAAATCAGAATTTTAAAAGATCTCTTGCATACTGGTTGAAAAAAGGACTATTCATCTAGATCACCAGCACAAAATTCTCTTCAAGTGTGTTCATAAACAAAAAGTCACGAGATGCAACATGGCAAATTCAACATGCACAACATTCTACTCCAAGGCATCAAGATGAACTGACCGAGCTGGCTGTCACAACCAAGAGTTTCACTGAGCTGGGGCACTGGGATGATTGACAGCCACGCAGGCCACCATAGGCTAGGTCACACAGGGCTATTTGAAAGCTAAAAAGCAAGTTTTGACAGAGAAATTCTTTTTCCACACCTAAATCAGCTTCCCGCCATCAAGCTTATAAAGAAAAGTACTCTCAGGCAGGCTCGATGCCCACCATTGCTCTCTAGCTCTTCCTCTGAACTCTGAGCACACAGGATGCAGGCCCAGATCCTCCATTCTCCACCCCAGTGCAGCTGCTCCATTTCCCTCAGGGTTAGCTGGCACTCCATGCCTCACCAGCATCTCCAGGGGTTTAGCCTGGCTCTGGGATCCCTCTGGGCTGGTGCTGCACAAACAGGAGATGGCAGACAGTGAACAAAGGAGCTGAAAACACTTTACAGCCTGGCCACCTCATCACTCGGTAAATCGTGGGGGTAACACACAGAACAGGATGGATATTGGATGACTCAAAGACCTCTCGATCTGGGCACTTGAGAAAAAAATCTTGGAGAAAAATGCCATGCAAGTGAGAGATCTGATTGGAGATGTCTAGAAAGCCTGAGTTCTAGTTTTGAAAAGTTTTGGATAATTGTAATGTATAAAAAAGGTCTCCTGTGTTTTGAAGACACTGAGGTTTGAGTTAATTTTCAAATATAGTGCCATGGCAGGAATTAATTATCAAGTTAAAGAATTAAGAGATAGTATTTAAAAATAAAATTGAAACCATTGCAAATAGCAGCAGAGTTCAGTGATAAATGGTCAGTCCCTGTCCTTGGTGAACAGCAGAGGCTATCAGCCTCCTACTCTGTCCACACCCCTAAAGGAACACCTGCTCTGACCCAAGCCAGTCAGCCTTTTGGACCATGAGGCATGTCAACTTCCAGTGCTGGTGGACACACAGACAGCCGTGGTGAGCTCTGTGCCACCTGTCTGCTGACCATCACCACCACCACCTCTGCCATGCACACCTGGGAACCGCATGGGAGGTAAAATGAAACTGAACTCCAAAGACCCACGTATTTCAAAGAGATCCATTTTTGGAAAGTGACAGTCCACAATGTGCAGTGCCAAGAAGAGCCATCAAGGACCATCAAACAAAGAGCACTCAGCATTCCAGGCAGGCAGGTATGTCGGGTCCACTGAGATTAACACCCAGCATCACCTGATGGACACAAGCAATTTACTGTCACGAGTTGTACCAGTTCTTACATGAGACACATTTTCAATTGTTACCACCCCGCAGAGCTAAAGAAATACTGCTCTGTAGGTGCAGCGAGCAAAGTGATAAAACATGGGCTTGGAAGAGGAAAGGTCGCTGGCAGGGGGCTGTATTCAGCGAGACACGGTCGGTCAGAGAATGTATTTGCCTCCTGTATCACTGATGAGCTCTGCTCGAGAGACACACGCCTGATGGTGGCAACAGGGATTCACGGATGCTGCAGAGAGACCCTGAGCACCGTGCCCGCTCGGAGACACCCGGGAAGAGGCCATAGAGTTTAAAATCAATAAATAAACCCTTCCTCAGTTCAGTAGAAAGGGCTGAGCCTTCAGCCAAGAGAAAAAACTGGGAAGCAGAAACAGCTGAGAAGAAGTAACAGCAACAGCAGCCCCGGCAGCTCCAAAATGCCCCAAGGGCCCAGGACAGACACGGACCAGCGGCGGCCGGACCCGCAGCAGCCCCTCTGCCCGGGGCTCCAAAAAACACCCACGGAAACCCCCAGGAAGCCGCTCGCAGCCGCCCCAGCTCCCCCCTCAGCTTAGGGGCCCCGCAAACAACGGGCGGGAGGCGAAACCCGCCCCGCGCAGCTCCGCGCAGCGCCCGGCATCCCGGCTCCGCGCCGGGCAGCGGCACGGCGGGGAGGGGGCGGCTAGAGCCCGGTGCGGGGCCGGGAAGGACGGACGGACGGACGGACGGACGGACAGGCAGACTCACCGGGGCTGGGCAGGCTGGCAGGACGCGGCAGAGCAGAGCGCGGCTCCGGGGGGGCTGGCGGCGCAGCGAACTCCGCGGCTCCGAGCGGCTCCCGGCCCGCCCCGCTTCACAGCCCGCCCGCCGCCCTGAGCTCGGCCCTGGGCACCCCCCGCCCCCCTCACTGCTCGGGGCTGCTTGGCCTGTTCCTGTTCGCTTCCCCAGCCCCGCTCTGCTCCGTGCCCCTCTCCTCGCTCCCCTCCCGCCGTTGTCCCGGGCAGCCCCCCCCCGGCTGTAACGCGCTCCCGCTCCCCCCGCGGGTACTCGCCCGGGGCCGGTACCGGAGCGCCCTGCCGGGCTGCTCGGCCGCATCTCGGGGAACCCGGCAGCCGCCGCAGCCGCCCCGGCTCCAGCCGCCAGTGCAGGTGCCCCAGCGAGCAAGAAAGAAGCCACCTGGCTCAGCTGCGGGGAAAGGCAGCGAGCAGAGAGATTTCCCTTGGAAAAGTCAATCCTTGGACTTTCCCTGCTGTGTATCCTGGCGAACTGCCCCGTTCCGTGTCAACGCGGGCTGCTTCCCTGGGCTCACCGGGCTCCCGAGGGACGGCAGGTCCTGTCCAGGCGAGGAGCTGCCGTCTGGGAAGTGCCGCTGCTCCTCTTCATCACCCGCAACAGAGTTGGAGCAGACAACTCGGGTTCACTCCCGGTGGGGTCCGAGTTCATCGAAAACAGCACTAGTGCCAAACAGAAATCCTTTGGTTTGGTTCGGTGTTACTGCAGATTTTGCAACAACGATTTTTCAGAATCCTGTCTTTCTCAGCCAACATCAGAGATAGTTTGCTTTAAAATTGAAATTTAAATATAAATTTAAGCTCATTTTTTGCAGTTTTTGTTTTGCTGCTATTGTTTATTGTAATGTCATATTTTAAAAGTTACAACATAATGACTCCTTTACGCTATCATTTTCTCTAAAGAAACAAACAAAAAACCACTAAATTGATGATTTGGGTAGTTCCACCCTGAGTTCAGGTTCAGATATTCCCTTTAGAAATAAACGGAAGCTAAAGCATACATAGAAAAAAATTACTTTGCAGCATGTTTTCAAGCATTTCCTATTAAGAAATCATCACAGCCTTCTCCAGAGACCAGTTCCTCAGATAAGGAAGGGGATTGCTAGAGCAGAAAGTGATACTTATGAGGGGATGATGATGCTTAATATATACTATTTTTTTTTCTGTTGGAAGTTGTCTTGTGACAAACATGTTTCTCAAGTTCTGCAACAGCAGCTTGGCTTCAAGCCACAAGCAGGGGAACTGACCTTCTGGTATCTCCTCCAAAATATTCGCTCCTTCCTTTCCCACCAGTGGCCCATGCAGGTCCAGCCCCTTTGTCACTCACCATTCTGAGCTCTGCCAGCCTGCCCAGAGCCCCCAGAGGGACAGTCTTTCCCACAGCCCTTCTCACTCTGTTTTGACACTCTCTTCTGTCCAAATGTGTGTTCTGGCTCAGCCTGTCCCTGTGTTCCTGCCTTTGGTGGGTAGTTTTCCCCAGCATTGTCCCTGCTTTAATTTTTCTTGGTGGCATCTCGCAAGTTTCCACACCCCATTTCTTCCCACTCTTCCCAAGGGGCTGAAGTGCTGAGGCTCCCTGTTCTGCCTCTGGTTCTGGAACTGGACTCCCTGTTGGCCACTGCTTTGAGTGGCATTTGATTTCTTGTCCCTGCTCTCCTGAGCCAGGCCCAGCTGGCAGGGCTGTGCCTGAGGTGGTGGCAGGGCTGTGCGTGGGTGCCCAGGCCGGGGGGGCCCTGCTGGCTTGCACCCCGGGCACCTCTTCCCCCACTGGCTGTGCCCACCGTGCTCAGCTGCCTTCTGCAGTTGCCTCCTCCCCCAGCTGGGCTGGGTTTGCCCCTCGGGGTCTCAGTAGCTGGGGGGCTGCAGGGCCTCCTTTGTGAGGAGAGGCCACGGCTGCCCTGGGCTGGTTCCCCGGGTTCCCCAACAGCCCCTCCAGCCACAGCTGAGCCACCAGTGAAGTTCAGGGTGTGAGGAGGTAGAGGAGTCAGGGGGAGGGGCTGCAGCCAGCCTTGGGGGAGGAGGTGTTTTTTGGCTTTGTTTCTCACAATCCAACTCTATTTCTAGTTGTCAATAAATGAAATCAGTTTTACCCAAATCAAGTCTGGTTTTCCCATGACAATAATTGGAAAATGATCTCCCTGTCCCTATCTCAACTCAAATCTTCCATCTTATTTTCTACCCTGTCCTGTTGAGGGACCTCCTAGGTTTAAGGTTCTAGGGTTAAGGGTCTGGAGTTAAGCCTCTAGGGTTAAGGGTCTATGGTCTCTGCTAAGGGTCTACTTGGTCTCTGCTGCTCCTTCCTCTTCATGCTCTTCCCTTTCTCCAGCATGGGTCCTTGCCACTAGAACACAGTCTTTCACAAACTGCTCCAGTGTGGGTCCTTCCAATGGGCTGCAGTCCTTCCTGAACTGCTGCAGCGTGGAGGCCACAGACAAACCTGTCCTGCTCCTGAGGAGGCAGCCATGTGCCTGGGGCTGCTGGAGGAGGATCTGAGCAGCAGCTCCTGCAAGGACACTGCTCAGGGAGCAAACAGTGCTCAGAGAGGGTTGTTAGAGCACAGCAGGAACAGAACATGGTGTGGAATGTACAGTACCCAGGAGCCTTGCAAAGGGAGAGAGAACTGCTGTGTTAGATCAGCTCCGAGCACAGAATGATCCTCAACACATGAGGTTTCAGTTGGGAATATAATTTAGAGGCGTTAATAGCCTTAGGCATTGCATTCCTGATCCCAAATGGACCCCTAGATTAGGGTCCCATCCATGGTCAATAGACAGGAAAGAGGCTTCCACCATTCCTGGTGTCATGGGCTGGTATCAAAAGCCACCGGCTGTCAGGATGCTTCCGTGACTTCTCCCCCCCCCAACTGAGAGATTTGTGAATGAGACCGCACGCGCGGGCACTGTGGGACCGTGTCCTAGAGTGGAGATTGGAATGCTCCCTCACCACGCTCACAAATTGTTACCCAGACCAATGTTTAACTTACAATAAAGGTTAACAGAGGGACCAAGGTTCAGGAAAGGTAGTCTAGGCATATATCAGAAAGGAAATCAGGGTTCTATGGTATTAGTAAGTGCACTCCCCGAGAGAGAGGTGTGGGATTAATGGAGGAGAGGGTAGGAATTGAGCCCGGTAAATTTATGTGTGTGTGTGTGTCTGTGTAGGCGTGTTACCCTCCTTCCGCAGCGGGGATGTGACCAGCGTCCTGGCGACTGGGTGTCGGGGCGACCCCGCGATGGGGCGACCCAGCGGCGGGTCGGCCCCTCCGGCAGGCAGGCAGGCAGGCAGGCAGGCAGGCAGGCAGGCAGAGCAAACAGGCACAGCTCCGGTCCGGGCAGCGACCCCCAGGTTCCGCTTTGGGCAGCGACTCCCAGGCTCTGCTTCGGGCAGCAGGGAGGCGGCGATCCCCCGCGAGCGAGCACAGGCCCCCCCGTGCAGAGCAGCTGCCGCAGCCGACCGGCACGGCCCGCCTCCTTTAACTTGTGGCTCAGGCTCTCAGAGGCAGCCTGCTATCTGCATTTTTGCCAAGGCTGTTTCAGTTTGTCCTTGGCTAAATCAGTCAAGAGGCACTTCGCTGGCTCGAAAGGCATTCCATCTTGTGTGGGGGGAGAAGGAGAAATAGTCTGTTCCCCACACCTGGTAAAGCATTGGAGGCAATTTGTGCTTCCAGATGGTTTTGCTGCTTTCCAAATCATATCCCATTCTGTGCTATCAAATCAAACATCCATTATGGCTTGAATCTCTCCAATCTGGGTCCTGCATCTTAACCATCGTCTCAAAAGCATTTGCCGCTTTATCTGGATTGTCCCCACAGATCTCAACAGCAATTTTCCAATTATTTAAATCTGAGATTGAGAAAGGAACCTTCTCTGTAACAGGTCTCTCCTTGCTGACTGCTGCCAAAGGGGGGCTTGAATGGCTTCCTCTTGTCTAGCCCTGTTCTTCCAGCTACTGGACTGAACTCAGGGGAACCACCATCCTCCCTGTTCCGGTCTGGTGATAACCCTGCCGAGTGGCCCATCCGATGGCGGGGGGCAACCACCAGTTCAGGATCACCCTCTCGTTCCTGCTCACACAACTTTAAACACCTCTGTCCTGTACTGCAAGCTGAACAACATCTTTTCAATACTCTTCCAGATTTATTTTCCTTCCCTTGCCTGGGGTTGTTGTGACTGAAATCCAGGACCTGGCACTTGGCCTTATTGACCCTTCTCCTGGTTTGAGCCAGGATGAAGCCAATTTTCCTTTTACTGATTTTTTTTTTTCCTTCAGTAAGCTCTCTTTTAACTAGCAGCAAGTGTTCCAGCTAGTGGACTGATAACACTGGAATGCTGATGTTTCTGCTGAGACGCAAAGGTCAGTTTGTTCTACCCAGTGAATCTGCAGCTACAGATGCTGTGAGAGCAGAAGAGTCGTATCTGTAAGTAGATGGACAGCAAAATTGGCCAGAGATATTCCAAACATCTATCTACGTAAGCGCCGAGGAAGGTCAGAGATCACAGAAGACAACTTCCTTCCTGCTGCTTCTCCCCTTCTCTCCCATCCATGGCTGGTGTCCAGGGAGGACTCCATCTGTCCATCCCCGTTGATCCCCAGGCTCGTGCATCCCTGCCCCTCATCCCTCTCCCCTCAGCTCCTCTCTGCTCTGCCGCTCCCTCCGGCAGCTCCGGGACATTTTGGGGCTGCTCACAGCTCAGGAGATGCCGGGGGAGCTGTGGGGGGAGGCAAGAGGCTTTTGCACATTCCTGAACGCATTTGTATATAATTGTACATATTTTCTTTAATCATTAGTGTTTAATTAAAGCTGTCTAGTTTCATTCCAATCCAGAAAGTCTCTCTCCTTGTTATCGCTCTCCTTTCCATAGCTGGGGAAGGGGGGGAGGGGATCGAGCGCATTGTTGTCGCTGGTTTAATTGCCGATCCTGAGTCAAACCCTGACGAACCTCATACAATTGGCCTTGGCCCATGGATCCAGCCTGTCCAGGTCCCTCTGCAGAGCCTTCCTACCCTCAAGCAGATTGACATTCCCACCCAATTTGCTGTCGTCTGCAAACTGACTGAGGGGGCACTCAGTCCCCTCATCCAGATCATTGATGAAGATGTCAAACAAGACTGGCCCCAACACTGAGCCCTGAGGGACATCACTGGTCACCAGCCCCAACTGGATTTGACCCCGTTTACCACAACTCTCTGGGCCCAGCCATCCAGCCAGTTTTGTACCCAGTGAAGAGAACACTTGTCTGTGCCATGATTCGCCAGCTTCTCCAGGAGATGCTGTGGGAGATGGTGTCAAAGACCTTACCAAAGTCCAGGTAGACAATGTCCACAGCCTTCCCCTCATCCAACAGGCAGGTCACATGGTCATAGAAAGAGATCAGGTTGGTCAAGCAAGACCTCCCTTTCCTAAACCCATGCTGGCTGGCCCTGATCCCCTGGCTGCCCTGCACTTGCCATGAGAGCTCACTCAAGATGAGCTTCTCCATGATCTTTCCAGCTACCGAGGTCAGGCTGACAGGCCTGTAGTTCCCTGGATCATCCTTACAATCATAGAATGGTTAGAGTTGGAAGGGACCTTAAAGATCATCGAGTTCCAACTCCTCTGCATGAACAGGGACACCTCCCACTAGACCAGGGTGCTCAGAGCCCCATGCAACCTCGGCTTGAACGCCCCCAGGGATGGAGCCTCCACAACTTCTCTGGGCAACTTGTTCCTGTGTCTCACCACCCTCACACTAAAGAATTTCCTTATGGTCTCTAACCTAAATCTCTTCTCCTGCAGTTTCAAACCATTGCCCCTTGTCCTATCACTATGTGCTCTTGTCAAAAGCCCCTCCCCAGCCTTTCTGTAGGCCCCCTTCAGGTACTGGAAGGCTGCTATGAGGTCCCCCCGGAGCCTTCTCTTCTTCAGGCTGAACAACCCCAACTCCCTCAGCCTTTCTTCGTAAGAGAGGTGCTCCAGCCCTTGGATCATTTTCGTGGCCTCCGCTGGACACGCTCCAGCAGGTCCATGTCTTTCTTGTGATGGGGGCTCCAGAGCTGGACACAGTATTCCAGGTGAGGTCTCCCCAGGGCAGAGTAGAGGGCCTCTGCTGGCCACACTTCTTTTGATATAGCCCAGGATGCAGTTGGCCCTCTGGGCTGCAGTTGCACATCGGTGGCTCATGTCCAGCTTTGGATCCACTAGTACCCCCAGATCTTTTTTCACAGGGCTGCTCTCTAGCCTGTCTTCCCCCACCCAGTATTGGTGTTCCTGGTTGCCCCAGCCCAGGTGCAGAACCCTGCACTTGGCCTTGTTGAACCTCATGAGGTTCACTTGCGCCCACTTGTCCAGGTCCCTCTGGATGGCATCCTGTCCCTCTGGCATATCGACTGCACTGCCCAGCTTGGTGTCATCAGCAAACTTGCTGAGGCTGCTCTCAATGCCACTGTCAATGTCATTGATGAAGATAGTAAACAACACAGGTCCATACGGATGCCTGAGGGACACCACTTGTCACTGTTCTCCATCTGGACACCGAGCCATTGACCACTACCCTCTGCATGTGACCATCCAGCCAGTTCCTCATCCACTGAACAGTCCACCCATCAAACCCATTTAGGGAGAAGGATACTGTGAGGGACCATGTCAAAGGCCTTGCAGAAATCCAGACAGATGACAGCCACTGCTTTTCCCTTGTTGACAGATGTAGATACACCATTGTAGAAAGCCACTAGGTTGGTCAGGCAGGATTTGCCCCTGGTAAAGCCATGCTGGCTGTCCTGAATCACCTTCCTGTCCTCCATGGGCCTTAGCATCTCTTCTAGGAGGATTTGTTCCATGATCTTCCCAGGCACAGAGGTGTGGCTGACAGGTCAGTAGTTCCCAGGGTCATCCTTTCTATCCTTTTTAAAGATGGGTGTGACATGTCCTTTCTTCCAGTCATTGGGGACTTCACCCGACTGCCATGACTTTTCAAATATCATGGAGAGTGGCTTGGCAACTACATGTGCCAATTCCCTCAGCACTCTGGGATGCATCTCATCAGGTCCCATGGACTTGTGTATCTTCAGGTTCCTCAGGTGGTCTCGAGCCCTATCCTCACTTACAGTGGGGGGGGCTTTGTCTCTCTGGTCTCCATCTTGTGGGCCATCAGCTTGAGAGCTGTAAGGAGAGGGGTTGCCAGTGAAGACTCAGGCAAAAAAGTCATTGAGAACCTCAGCCTTCTCCTCATCTGTTGTTACCAATTTACCACTGTTCTCATCAGGGGAGGTACGCTTTCTTTAACCTTCCTTTGCTGGTTTATGTACCTGTAGAAACCCTTTTTGTTATTCTTTACATCCCTTGCCAAGTTCAGTTCTAGCTGCACCTTGGCCTTCCTGTCCTTGTCCCTACATAACTGGGCAGTGTCCCTATACTCTTCCCAGGAAACCTGTCCCCTCTTCCACCACTTGTGTAGGTGCATCTTGTCCTTTAGTTTGACTAGCAGGTCTTGAGTCAGCCATGCTGGTCTCTTGCCTTTCTTGCCCAATTTCCCACACCTGGGGATTGAGACTTCTTGTGCCCTATGGAAAGCATCCTTAAAGATCTGCCAGCTCTCTTCTGCTCCCTTGTCCCTGCGGGCCGTTTCCCATGGGGTCCTACCTACTAACTCCCTGAAGAGCTGCAAGTTTGCTTTCCTGAAATTCAGAGTCCTGACTAAGCTTCTCATCTGCCTCATTCCCCTTAGGACAGTGAACTGCACTAGTGCATGATCCCTGCAGCCCAGGCTGCCTTCAGCTTTGATGTCCCCGATGAGTTCACCCACATTTGTGACCATCAGGTCCAATAATGCATCCCCCCGGGTAGGACTGTCCATTTCTTGACTGAAGAAGTTGTCGTCGAGGCATTCCAGGAATCTCCTGGATTGCTTACAGCTACTTTTCCAGCAGATGTCGGGGTGGTTGAAATCCCCCAGCAGGACGAGAGCCTGTGATCATGATGTCTCCTTGAGCTGGAGTAAGAAGGCTTCATCAATAGGCTCCACTTGATCGAGTGGCCTGTAGTAGACTCCAACCACAAGGCTCCCTTTGTTGTCCTGATCCCTAATTCCTACCCATAAACTTTCAACCTGCTCATGGCTATTTTTTTAGGGACAACTCTTCACACATAGAAGGCATAGAGGGCAACACCTCCACCCCCTTCTTCCTCTCCTGTCCCTTCTGAACAGCCTGTAGCCTTCAATAGCCACACTCCAGTCACAGGATTCATCCCACCAAGTTTCTGTAATTGAGACTCTGTCACAGCTTTCCTGTAGCACAGTAGCTTCCAGCTCCTCCTGTTTGTTGCCCATGCTACGTGCATTAGTGTAGAGGCACTTCAGCTGGGCTTCTCAGAGGGACACCCTTTAATACCCCCAAGGTGTTTCATGGATGCTATCTTCTTGTTTCCCATTACCTCAGTGACTTCCAGACCTGCAAACCCCATCATGCATACCCCAGGTTTGTTTGAAGTGGCTTCAGTTATATCCCCTCCCCCCTTCAAATCTAGTTTCAAGCCCTGTCAATGAGTCCTGCTAACTCCTGCCCAAGGGTCGTTTTCCCCCTCTGGGACAACTGCATTCCATTATGTGTCAGCAGGCCTGGTGTCTTGTGTATTAATTCATTATCAAAGAACCCAAAGCCCTGCCGCAGGCACCAGTCCCGGAGCCATGAGTTAACCTGTTGGCCCTTCCTGTTAGTTCCCTCGTCTGTCACTGCCATTAGAGGGATGGAAGAGAAGACAGCTTGTGCTCCTGATCCCTTCACCAGTTGCCCTAGAGCCCTGAAATCTCTCTTAATCTCTCTTTGACGTTCTCTTTGCCACTTCATCACTACCCACTTGAAAGACCAAAAGTGAGTAGTTGTCCGAAGGCCTGACGAGGGTGGGAAGTTTACTCACTACATCCTTTACCCGGGCCCCAGGGAGGCAGCAGACTTCCCTAGGAAGTGGGTCTGGTCTGCATATTGGGCCCTCTGCACCCCTCAAGAGGGAACCACCCACAACTAGGACCCTTCTATTTTTCTTTTTGGCCTGAGTTGTGATGGTTCGCCTAGGGAGAGTTGGTCCTGGTGGCACTTCTGGCCTGCGTGAGGTGCTCTCACCACTATCTGGCATTTCCTCCTGCAGGGCCCCATACCTCTTCTGTAAGGGCACTGAAGGCAGTGTAGTTCTTAAGGGGACACGCCTGCCCCGTTTCTGTCGTCGGCCAGTGACCTGTTCCCATTGTCCCTGCTCCTGTACGTTTGGTGGGGGAGGCTGGGAAGCTTGTTGAGATGAAGAGGAAGCCTGTGTTTGAGCTGTTTGTGCAGCCAGCAGGCTATGAAAACACTTGTCTAATTCTCTGTCACTTTCCCTGATGCTCCTCAGCCTGCTCACCTCCTCCCCCAGCTCCATCACTTCGTCCTGCAGCTGTGCCACCTGGCAGAGCAGGTCATCAACCTGCTCCCACCGGACACAGCCATGGTCAGAGCTGCCCCTTGCTGCCAGGGAAAGGCTGGGGCATTCCCAACAGTCTGTGACCTGGATAGCCACCTCCTTCCATGGCGGCATCCTCTGAGGACCTGCGTCCATTTTGGTGGTTGCTGGTGGCACGGTCTTCCTCTGCCGAGTGGACACCATTACTCCTGGGCTGAGCTGGCAGTTCTCAGAGCCCTGCCTGCACAAACTGCCCCTTGCAAACTGCCTCACCGCAGCCCTGACTGCCCGTCCCTGTTCACCGCGCGCCCCAGGGGTGTTGAAATCTCCCACCTGGCTCCTGGCTGTTAACCTGTTTTTGAGAGTTGTTCTGTTCAGAAAAAAAGATAAAATAATTGAAAAGAAAGTGAAATTAATCCTACCAGGCAGGACGAGATCAGAGTGACTGGCCTCGGGTAGATTCTAATTGGGATCACAACCATCAAACAGATAGAAACAATTGCCAGGCTGTGGTAAGAGATCTGATAAATGCAACTAGAGGTGACAAGGAAAAAGTACAGGAATGTAAAAAGAGGCCAGATGACCACCCCAGTGATTATTGGGGAAGACTAAAACAAGCTTTGTCAAAATATGGAGGGATGAGCCTTCAAAATCTTAATGAAGCACTGGCTGTCAGGGTAGTTGTGGATCAGGCAGCCCCAGACATGTAGAAAAGTACAGTCAGACGAGCCCAGATGTGAGGCTGCTAAAGTCAGCACAGCCCGTGTGGATAAAATCAAAGGGGGTGCTCCCCAGCAGGAAAACAGTATCCCATCTGTCCTGGGTTAGTGGTCAGGGTGAACCACAAGCCAGAGGGCAGAACTGCTCTCTGTTACCCTCCCAAGAGAAGAGAAGAGGAGAAGAAGAAAGAGAGACTGAAAGGTTGGAAATAAAACTGGAACAGGTTTACTGGAACAGGGAAAGGGGAGTAACACATGGGGTGAGGAACAGATCTATAAACTTTACTGGAACAGGGAAAGGGGAGTAACACATGGGGGGAGGAACAGATCTATAAACTTTACTGGAACAGGGAAAGGGGAGTAACACATGGGGGGAGGAACAGATCTATAAACTTTACTGGAACAGGGAAAGGGGAGTAACACATGGGGGGAGGAACAGATCTATAAACTTATACACAGATATATACAAAACAGATCTCCATAATCACAGGAACAGGTGGCTGAGGGTCCCTTGTGGCAAGGCTGCCTCAGGAGAGGGGTCCATGGCTCTTCACAGCACCCAGCAGAGTTGTATTCCACAATTACAGAAGAAGCTCCAGGTTGGGCAGTTTCAAGTCCAGCAGAGGCTGGGGAGAAAAGAGACAAGATTCCTGGTGTTACTTTGACAGCAGACAGGGGCAAACAGATCTCTGTAAAAACATAACATAATGACACCTTACCTCTCCACCAGGACACCTCTCCACCAGGACACCTCTCCACCAGGACACCTCTCCACTGGGACACCTCTCCAGGATCAGCAGGTGCCCCAGGGCTGTGCCCCCCTCCCTGGCTGTCCCTGCCACACGGGGTGACAAGCTCTGCAGACCCTGGCACGTGGCAGGGGGTCTGTGCCCCACGGGAGCCACAGCCTGGGCCTGGGCACCCCCTGGATTGGCCCCTTCCCAGCCCCAGAGATTTCCCTTCAGTTCATCCTCGGGTTTGTGTTTCTCCCCTTGACTCGGTTTCTCTCACTGGGAATTTTTCTTTCAATCAGAAAAAAAAAGACTCTTTTCTAACAGTCATGTTACATTTTTTTAAAGTTATATTTTTATTGTATATGTTTTGTTATTCTATTTCATGATGCTATATTTTATTATATTATTTACATGTTGTATAATTGCATTCGTGCACCAGCAGTTTTAACACTGTTTCGTTTTTTGAGCATCTTAAAACAGTATTAAAAACAGTATTTTTTTTAAGTTCTATCTTTATTGTGTATGTTTTATTATATTACATTCTGTTATGTTTCATTATATTCCTATGTTGTATTTCATTATATTTTTCTTATATTTTGTTATATTTTTATGTTAATCTTTTACTGTATTTTATGTTATATTTTATTATATGTTTGTTATATTTTGCAATATTTTATGTTATATTTATTATAATTTTATCTTCTTTTTTATTATATTTTTTATGTTACATCTGCTTATATTTTTATGTTATATGTTGTCTAATTGCATTTGTGCAGCATCACTTTTAAACTGTTTTGGTTTTTAGGTGCCTTAAAACAGCACCAAACAACATCAACACCATTAACAAACACTTCTTGTTGTTTTATAATTGCATTTGTGTCATCACTTTGAAAACTGCATTTATGGAGCATGAGTGTTAGAAAGAGTCTTTTTTTTTCTGATTAAAAGAAAAATTCCCAGTGAGAGAAACCGAGTCAAGGGGAGAAATGAAACCACAAGGATGAACTGAAGGGAAATCTCTGGGGCTGGGAAGGGGCCAATCCAGGGGGTGCCCAGGCCCAGGCTGTGGCTCCCGTGGGGCACAGACCCCCTGCCACGTGCCAGGGTCTGCAGAGCTTGTCACCCCGTGTGGCAGGGACAGCCAGGGAGGGGGGCACAGCCCTGGGGCACCTGCTGATCCTGGAGAGGTGTCCTGGGGAGGGCTGTCCTGCTGGAGAGGTGTCCTGGTGGAGAGGTGTCCTGGTGGAGAGGTGTCCCAGAGGAGAGGTGTCCCGCTGGAGAGGTGTCCCTTTCTGCTTCAGAGATGACTGAAGAATCCCAGTTCCCGCTAGACCTTGAATTAAACAGAGAACAGACAATTGATATTATTGTCATACTAAACTTCTAAAATTGCTTCAAATCCACACAACAGTGTGATTGAAAACTAAAAATATCATCCCAAATGGAGAAGTGATGGCTGGAGTCTATAAAAAACTGTCCTAGGGCTTCTTTTATGTTTGTGTTTGAGGAGTAACTCTAGTGAAAGACGCCTTCAGCCTCAGCCATGTGGACCTGTGTGGAGGAAATGGGGCACTTTTCTTCACCCTGGTTTCTTTTTCAGGCAACTGCAAAACATGCTACACAATATTTGGTAAGCAGGAAGCTTTCACAGTCAAGTCTAAACTGGAAAGTGAGCAGAAAAGCCCTGTGCTGAGCACAGGGACTTGCCAGCTCTCAAGCCATGATTTCCAAGAGCTGGGAGCTCTCATCTTGGTCCTTAAAAACCCTCCTCACATAACGACACGTCACCTCAGTCAAGTTCTTTAGAGATTCTTTCCTCCGCTTCCCGCCAGGCCTGGAATGAAACAGAGAACAGACAATATTATTGTCATAGTAAACTTCTACATGCTTACAATCCACACAACAATGTGATAAAAACTGAAAATGTCATCCCAGATGGAGACATCTGGGTTTGGGGGTTAATCTGAATGAAGAGCAGCTCTTGGCCAGCCAGGCTGTAGCTCTCTCTGCTCAGCCACATGAACTGCAGCACAAACCCACCTGCAACTCACCAGCTGGACTAGAACCAGCAGGTACAAACACACAGCAGGAAGCACAGAGGAGTCACTGCAGGGAAGGTCTGGCTAAAGTCTGTGCCCACAGGCATGAGCAGAATGGCAGCTACATGCTGAGACACACACACATGCCTTCCATGGGGACACCTTCCATGGAGGCTTCTGCAGCTCCATGGAAGAGGAGCTGCCCCAGCAGCTGCTGCAGGACTGACATGCACCCTGGGACAGAGAAAAGGAGGAGCCAATATTCTTACTTTCTCCACCTTCAGATGGAAAAGTGGAAAAGATCCTGCAGATGATGCCAAGGTTTCTCTTTATGGTTATTGCAAATACCATGACACACATATATCAAAATATAAAAACAGACACAACTCTTTCTTGTGAACTTTGTACTTGGAAAAGATTGCAACAGCAGCAGCTTCTACACAGCAAGTGCTGTGGGTTTGACTGTGTGACCCACGTCAGTTGGTCACACAAAAAGACTTTCTCCCCGAGTAGGTGGTTATTGCTGCCAATTCAGTGATTCTCACTGACAACTCTGACTTCCAAAGCTCCCTAAGGAGAAATCAGATGGCCAGCAAGGTGCTGAAGGGCTTGGAGCACATGAGCTCCGTGGAGAGGCTGAGAGAGCTGGGACTGGTTCTTTCCTGGAGTAGAGAAAGCCCAGGGGGACCTGAGCTTGTCCAAGTCTGGTCTGAGGTTTCCAGCTCCAGGGTTCAGCTGCTCTCTCTGTGGCTCATGGCAACGGGCTCTGATTTGCTCTGATCTGTCCCAGGGGGCTGCCTGCTCCTGAAGCAGATCAAACACTGTCACCCACCACCAAGGAAAAGAGAACATTCCTGCCCCTCAGCTGCCCAATTCCAAGGGCCCAGCTGGACTCAGCCAGGCAGCTCTGCCCCCTCCCTCCCAGCAGCAACCAAGGCAGAACCCCAGAACCCCTGGGGGTGGTTCTTTTCATAGTTCTTGTCATACTTCTGTTCTGAAGTTCTTTTCTAAATAGTTCTTGTCATTCAGAAAGAATCCCTCCCTCTCAGCACCACTTTCATCAACGCTGCTACTGAAAGAACAGGGTCTCTGTAGGACAGGGCCCATGGGAAAGGATTCCTCAAGGAAAGCAGGAGGATCCCCCACCTCCACCCCTCCCTGCCACTTGGCTGACTGCTTTCCTGAGCACTTTCCCCTGCACAGGGATGGAGCAGGACCTGTCTGGCCATGACAACCACCAGCTGCAGGGCCCATCCCAGGAGGAACAGCGAGAACAAGGACAGAGGGACCCGCAGGATGGAAACCCACCTTGGGAGGCTTTGGGCTCAGGGGCCTGCAGGCACATCACACACACCCCAGCCCTCTCCCCCAGCATCACCCTTCTCCCCCTGCCCTTCGGGAAGGACACAAGTACAGCACTAACACAGCAGCAGCACCCAAAAGAAAATACTAACAAATGACAACCACAGCAAAGTGTGTAACAGAGACGCCAGAAATTCTCTTGCCTGCAAACACAGACTGCCTTCCTGCACTTGCCTTACTTCTTGCCCATCTCCTTCTTCCCCCTCTCTTTTATCTTGTTCTACCTGGCTGTGACTGACCATGTCAGTCTCCAAATGATGGTCAATGTTACTCACCTCTTCTTGCAGCTGGTGTTTGCTCTTCTCCAGCTGTTCCTGCTTCCCACACGTGGTGGAGAGCTCTCCTCGTGAACCCCGAGTTTGTGCTCCTGCCCACCTGCCTCTCTTGGCCTCTGTCTCCAGCCTCTGAGAGAGTTGATCAATCTGTAGACAGCACAAACAAAGAGGAACTCAGAGGGATCTACAATGAGTCCGTTTGTGAGAAAATGGTAAAGGCTTGGCCACTGAGACTGTGCTTGTCATCTGCTGCCTCAGTGTGCAAGTGGAACCAGGCTCTTCCTTTAAAACAAGAGCAGCTTCCACACCCTTTCTGGTAGGATCCCTCCCATCCCATCCCTTCTCAGCTTTCTGCAGCAGGTCACACCCCAAGAGGCACCAAAGCAGCAGCATCCCAGCCAGGGGGCTGGGTGGAAAAGCACTAGGGCTGCTCTTCTGTGAGGTGCTCCCATGCTCATGGGAAGCCACACACCCCACAGCTCACCACCTTCTGGTCCCACCAGCAACACCAGGGATCCTGCTGTAGAGGAATTTTTACACACTCTCAACACAACCAAAGCTGCAGAACAGAGCTGGCAAGACAAGGAACTGGAAGACTTGTGGTTCAGAACGTGGCTTTTGCAGCAGGGGTGGAGAAGACTTATCCTCTTTGGGTCAAAGCTGCAGTTTATTTTAACAACTTGCAGGAACTACCAGGCTTTCAGTAGCTCCCAATGGTCACTACAGCTCTGTCCTTCTCTTCCCCCCTCCAGAAACATCCTTTTTCTGTACTTCTTGAGCATAAAACATGATGTCCTGTCGTTTCTTAAAAGAGGAGGAAACCAGCACAAGGGAACACTTTGGAGAGTCTTGAGCAGAAAGTAGAAACTTTAGACTTACTTAAAACTGCCTAAATGCAAAGCCCTCCCCTGTCCTTCACAATAACTCTTCCAACAGCAGCACAAAACTGCTACCAACTTTTGGACTGAAAGTGAGCCACTGCAAAGGCAGGTGACTCGTTCTACACCACCTCCTAAACCCAAACGTGGCTCTGAACCACGGCTGCTTTAGCAACAAACCTGAGCAATGGGTGGAGAAGCAGAGAAAAGGGTACATGCTACTGAACAGCCAGAGCAACCTCAAAAGCACATCTGGGAACTCAGCTTCTGGGTCCCCATGACAAGGGGAAGATGGGCTGAGACAGCTCCTAGTGAGCAAGAAGCATTTTCAGCATCATCTCACAGCATCGTGCCCTGGGAAGCAACAACACCTCTTGTCACTTGTGCCCTGGGATAGGACGAGTTTCCTGTGAGGGTGACAGAGCCCTGGGACAGCCTGCCCAGAGAGGCTGTGGAGTCTCCTTCTCTGGAGACTTTCAAGAGCCCTCTGGATGCATTTCTGAGTGACCTGCCCTAGATTTGGTCCTGCTCTGGCAGGGGGTTGGACTCGATGATCTCCAGAGGTCCCTTCCAACCCCCACCATTCTGTGATTCTGTCATTTAGAAAAGCAAAATCTGCATTTTCTCCTGCTCAAGCTGTGCCTAAGATGGGGCCCGAGGGGTGATCTTGGACACAGCCAGCTCCATACAGTTGCTCTGAGCTGTGGTGGTGTTACTTCCCTCTCTGCCAGAGGAGGAATTCATCTGTCAGACCTAGAAGATGCTGCCACGGCCTCGAGCTGCAGCCAGGCCTGTGCTGGGCCTCCCTGCTCTCTGCCCTCACCCATGGACATGCTGTCCTGGTGGGGATGCAGCTCAGCCTGTCCCATGGCCTGGCCTGGTGATCTGCACTCTTGGCTCATCCCACTGACTGTCCCTGCAGCTCTTCTGCTCCTCTTGGAGAGGGCAGGTAGGACTGTGCCTGCCCTTGAGCTGATGGACCCTGCCAGCCTTGCTGCCATTCCTGGGCTCTCCCTTCCTCTGCAGAACAGCCTGTCCTTGATGTGACCTTGCAGACACTGCTTTGCACGTCAGGTTTTCATCTCTGCCCCTAATGATAACTACATCAGTGTCAGCTGAAGTCACCTACTACTGAACAGCAGAATGAGCATCACAAAAAGTCAAAGGACACTGGAACAGGCTGCCCAGGGAGGTGGTGGAGTCCCCATCCCTGGAGGTGTTCACAAGAAATAGAGCTGTGGTGCTTAGGGACAGGATTTCAGCACTGAACGGGTACATGAGGTTCTGTTTTCCCAGCCAAACCAGAGAGGAGCTGGCAGCTCCTTTTGACTTTGTACCCACATTTTTCCTCTGCAGAAGAGGAAAAAAGGGAAAGAGTGCCCCTTGGAAACTGGCAGCCACCTCTTGTTTCCCAAGCACAACCAGCCAAGCTCACTTGCCCTGCATTCCTTCCTTCAGGAGGTTTTTCTGCCAGGCTTTTAAGCTCCCACGACTCTGAGCACCTGCAGCAGCTCCTCCACACATTGAACTGGAACCACAAAGCATTTCAACCCCACCCAGAAACCAAGGGGTCAGAAGAGGACCAGAAGGAAGCCAAGAATGAACTGCAGCCTTGCTCGAGGTGCTCAGCTGATAGCAAACCACACTGGGAGCTCTTCCCAGTAGAACCACTCCAGAATTCACACAGAGGTACCCAGCCAGCTTTGCTTTGCTTCCTGGATGGTCCCTAAACCACCCGAAGGTCAGACCCTGAACAGCAGGAATGCTAGAAAAAGCTGAATGTGTATGAATATGTCCAAAAGGGGAACAAGGTTCTCCTGGGTATTGGCAAGTCATCTGGAGAACCTCCTGGGCTCACCTGTTCCAAGAGTTGAGCCTCTTTCCTGTCAGGCTGAGCTCCGTGCCCTTTAAGGTGTGATCTCTGCTCTCCCCTCGTGCTGTGCAAGTCTTTGGTGTCTGCACCTTCTGCTTTGGCATCTGTGGAAGCAACGGTGGCAAAAGGATAAAACTGAGGGGACTGGAAAGGGAACACTGCCATGGAGAGCAGGCACTGCCATGGGAACAGGCCTAAGCTCTCCTCTCCCCATTCAGGATCTGTGGGTAAGGGGAATGCAGAGTGTCAACATCACCTCAGGAAACAAAACCAACAACAGCAACTGAAGCTGGTGGGAAGAACGAACACTCCAGAAGTGACCAGATGAGGCTGCAACTTTGAGGGATAAGGAGACACCTGCACCTACACAAAATCACCCTAAAACTTTCTTCCAAAGGTCCTCTGGAGCTCATAATGATGTAAGATAAAAATTCCTCTAGTGCCCACCACAGAAAATACCCTCAGTGCTTCTGTAGCAGCTCTGCATCTCCTGGGAGGAAGGAGATGTTTTCAGATCAGCAATGCTACTGATGCTGCTACCCAAAGGGACAAAGATCTGCCTGGCAGATGCATTGAAGTGGAACAGACCCTGCTGGTTCAGTTCAGCTCTATGGAATGCACATTTACTAGATGCTTTTCTCATAGAATCATGGAATGGTTCAGGTTGGAAAAGACCTGGAAGATCATCCAGTCCAACCTGTAACTTAACTCTACTAACCCAGCTCTACAAGCCCACTGCTAAACCATGTCCCTAACCCCATATCCCTGTGATTGTTACACCCTTTCAGGGATGGTGATTCAACCACCTCCCTGGCAGCCCATTCCAGTGCTCAACAACCCTTCCTGTACAGACGTTTTTCCCAACATCCAACCTCAACCTGCCCTGGCATAACCTGAGGCCACTTCCTCTCATCCTGTTGCTAGTTCCTAGTGAGCACAGACCGACCTCCCCCTCACTACAACCTCCTTTCAGGTACTTGTAGAGAGCAACAAGGTCTCCCCTCAGCCTCCTCCTCTTCAGACTAAACAGCCACAGTTCTCTTGGCCACTCCTCATGAGGTTTGTTTTCCAGACCCTTCACCAGCTTTGCTGCCCTTCTTTGGACCCGCTCCAGCACCTCCAGCTCTTGCCCATATTGAGGTGCCCAACTTGGTGTTGTCTGCAAACTGACTGAGGCTGCACTCGATCCCCTCCTCCAGATCACTGATAAAGACACTGAGCAGGAGTGGCCCCAGTACTGAGCCCTGGGGAACCCCACTAGTGACCCACCAACTGGATTGCCCTCCAGTCCCCACCACCCTGTGGGCCCAGCTGTCCAGCCAGTGTTTGACCCAGCAGCGCGTGTGCCCGTCCAAGCCTTGGGCAGACAGTTTCTTCAGGAGCGTGTTGTGGGCAACAGTGTCAAAGGCTTTACTGAAGCCCAGGGAGACTCCATCCACAGCCTTTCCCTCAGCCAACAGGCAGGTCACCTTGTTGTTAAAGGAGATCAGGTTTATCAAGCAGGGCCTTCCTTTCATGAACCCCTGCTGACTGGGCCTGATGGCCTGGTTGTCCTCTAAGTGGTGTGTCATGGCACTCAAGATGATCTGTTCCATAACCTTACTGGAGGGACACACCTGCCACACCTCTTGTGCCAGGCAGGAACTCGTCCCCACTGCTCCCTCACCTCCAGGTGATCACGTTCAGCCCGGCAGAGGGAGGACAGTCGTGAGCCTTGTCTGACTGTTGGGCCTGTCTCAGGGAGGCTCAGTCCTGGCACCAACAGTCTATCTCACTCCCACACTCCCTGATGCTCCTCAGCCCACTCACCTCTTCCTGGAGCTCAGTCACCTCCATCTGGACACCCGTCCCACAGGTGTGCTCACAGCTGCCAGCAGGTCCTGTCCAGAGAGCAGGACACTCCCTGCAGCCCCACACCTGGGTGGCAGCATCTTCCCTCTGGAGCTCTGGCTGGGAAGCTGCCTCAGTCCTGGTGGGCACAGAGCTTTGAGTGCCATTCTGCAAGGAAACACAAACAAACAAAACAACACCAATAAAAAGATGTCTACTGATGGACAGCAAGGCATGAAAACCTGAGCACAAAGGCTTCGATCAAAGAGTCCTTAGGGTGTGCAACCTTCCCAAGGGTCCTCACAGAGCAGGCTGGGTGAGACACTGGGGCTCAGGACAGGAGCCAACCTGCCCTCAAGGGGAAGCTGTGACAAAGCTGCCAAGACAGTACGGGTCTCCCAGGTCCAGCCTCCTCTCTCATCTCGCAACCACAGATCTCCTCCCAGCCCACAACTTCCATCCTATCCATCACCTGCCATGGTCCCACTCCAGTAGGCAGCCAGAGCACCACACAACCACCTGCTCACTCCCCCCTGCTGCTGAGATGAACCAAGCTGATGGACACAAGTATCTTGCTCTCCACAACACACACAAAACACAGCAGCAGGGAACAAGGGAGTTTGCAGCCCTTTCCCCTGAGGGTGCCTTGCCCCAAACCCAGAACTGAACTCTGCTGGTTTCTTGCCCTGAAACCAGAAGGGTCCTTGTGGGCTGAACTCTGCCTGCACAGCCCACCTGGGCTTTTCATCAGTTCTCTGCACCCACACAATTCCAAGCCCCCCCAGCAGTTGGTAACCAGGCTCAGGAGCTCACAACAAGGGAGGTTCATGAGCAGCTTACTGAGGCAAGGGCTTGCAGGTCCCTCTGAAGGCCTTCAATCCTATCGCTCTGTTGCTGGACTGTAGCCTTCAATCTGGCATTTTCCATCTCAAGGCTGAAAAAGAAATACAGGGCTTATGACAGAAATCCAACAGAGAACCAGTTCTTAGAGAACAGCAGGGAATAAACAAACAAAATCATCTTCAAAATCATGTGTTAGCTTGCTGGGATGCAACAAGGCCACCCTGTGGTTTCCACACCATCCCAGAAAGTGACAGACACCTTGGTTCCCTGGGCTCTTCTCTCACCGTTGCACTCGTTCCTCCAGCTGTTTCATTGCAGTGTCAGTCCCAGAAGATGCCAACTGCAGGTCTTGCAGTTTCTGGGAAGCTCTTAGTCCCTTTTCCTTGTCATCCCAGGCCATCTTCAATCCATGAACACAACGCTCAGACTGACAATGCTGTTCTTCCAACTCCTGCAACTGTGAAACCACAGCAGTCAGGGGAGCTTTTCTCTAGAAGAGCCAGCTGCTGCTGAAGAATTCAAGTGGTGCCTGTGTCTGCACCCAAAGAGCTGTCATCATTTCCAGCACACTCAAACCTTCACTTCCACCAGCAAATGAACACACACTGGGCTACTTCACCACCTTGTAGACTGGCCTCTCCCACCCCACTGATCTCCTCTAGCCTGGCTCTAAGCACCAGCACTGACCCTCCCACCCTGCCAGGGACTCGTCACACTCTCTTTCTATTTCAGAACTCCAAGGCCTCTGTACTGCAGTTCTGGTGAGAACACAGCAAGAGCTGCTCCCCACCTCGGAAAGTAGCTTAAAATTCACTGGCAAGAAGGCCCCTTAAGGATGGGAAATGTCAGTGGTGCCAAACAAGGGGGGAAATAAATAAAATACATATATCTGCAGAGTAAGTTAAAAAAGCATTCAGAATTGGCAATATGCTGGTGAATGGAGTTAAATCCATGTGGCCACCGGTGACCAGGGGTGTCCCCAGGGCTCAGTGTTGGGGCCAGTTCTCTTTAATATCTTTAGCAACAATCTGGACGAGGGGATCGGGTGCACCCTCAGGCAGTTTGCAAATGACACTGAGCTGGGTGGGAGTGTTGATCTGCCTGAAGGCAGGAAGGCTCTGCAGAGGGACCTGGACAGGCTGGATCCATGGGCCAAGGCCAATTGCATGAGGTTCAACAAGGCCAAGTGCCAGGTCCTGCACTTGGGTCACACCAGCCCCAGGCAACGCTCCAGGTTTGGGGAAGAGCAGCTGGAAAGTGCCTGGGGGAAAAGGACCTGGGGGGGTTGGTCGACAGGGGCTGAAGATGAGCCAGCATGTGCCCAGGTGGCCAAGCAGGCCAGTGGCATCCTGGCTTGTGTCAGCACTAGTGTGGCCAGCAGGAGCAGGGCAGGGATCGTGCTCCTTTGCTGGGCACTGCTGAGGCTGCACCTGGAACCCTGGGGCCAGTTCTGGGCCCCTCACAACAAGAAGGACATTGAGGGGCTGCAGCTTGTCCAGAGAAGGGCAATGGAGCTGGGGAAGGGGCTGGAGCACAAGTCCTAGAATTAGAAGCAGCTGAGGGACCTGGGGATGTTCAGCCTGGAGAAAAGAAGGTTCAGGGGACACCTTACTGCTCTCTACAACTACTGAAAGCAAGAGGGGTGTTGGCCTCTCCTCCCAAGTCCCAAGCAATAGGACAAGACAAAATGGCCACAAGTTAATACAGGGGAGGTTTAGGCTGGATATTAGGAAAAATGTTTTCACCGAGAGGGTTGTCAGGCACTGGAAGCAGCAGATGAGCAGATGTGGTGCTGAGGGACATGATTTAACGGTGGACTTGGCAGTGCTGGGGTAATGGTTGGCTTGATCTTAAAGGTCTCTTTCCAATTCTCTGATTCTGTGTTACATGGGGGGTGTGAGGGGAAGCCTCCAGCCCAGCCAGTCTCCTCACACCCCTGACCCCAGGCTCTGCTGCCCAACAGTTCTGACTGCTCCCCATGGCTCCCAGTCCTCCCAGTGGCTCCCTCCCCACCAGCCCCCTCAGCTCCTGGTGCCTTCTAAACAGGGCCTGCAGCCTTGGGGTCCCCAGGGACTACGACCATCCAGCTCCTCGCTCTTTTCTCCTTAGCCAGGCCCTTGTCTCCCTCTGCAAAACCTCCTCCTTCCAGAGCATGAAGGAGCACCTCAGCCACCCACCAGCTGTCCCAGCCTCTCCATTCCCAAGCCCATGGCCCAGCTACTCCCACCTTCCAACAGCCTTCAGGTCTGTGCTCTGCCTGTTAAAATCAAGCCTGTCCCTCTTCCCTGGTGCCTGGGTGTGGGGTGGAAACCGTTTGCTCCACCCTCCCTTGAGGTGTTACAGGAGACTCCAGAGCCCTCTGACCAGCCCTGTTCTGGATGCCCAGCACAAACAGGATGCTGCCTCTTCCCCCTCATCAACACCCTCTGAGAAACCCCTCTTCAAACACTCATTAACAAGGCCAAACAAGCACATGTTCTGCAGAGGCAGGGAAAGCATCAGAGAGCTCCCCAAAAGTCAAGATTTTGTGCATGATCTTTCTCTTACAAAGAGGCAGCCCAGGCCTGGTCAGTCAAACACAGCAGCAGGTCACAGACACATCTCCCTCCCCACTTGAAGATGCATTTTGCACAGGCAACAAAATGCCCTTCCCTGCCTTGTTTCTCTGCACAGCACAAGGGGAAAACCAGTGGGTTTTTAACCAACTTGAAGCAAACCAGCTGGAAACCAAGCAGTAGAGCAGCAAACATCCAACCTAACGGCAAGGATTTTAGCCCAGCCTAAGAAGACTGTGTCCAACTTTAGTTCAGACCGTAACACAACCTTCATCTCCAGGAGCCTCCCTTCAGCATTATTCACTTACTGGTTAGTTTTCTGTGCCTCAGTGTCTAATACCATTTACCAATTCAGACTCTAATTCCAAATATTTGGTTTTATGTACCTGCACCCCTGAGCTCTCCATGGCATCCTTGCTGTCTGTTGGTTCAGCTGGTGTTGACGTGTGCCGGGTAGATCCCGAGTGCTTTCTGATATTCAGAAACTTTCTGAATATCACCGTAAATGGCCACAAATACATCATTCCTGTCTCTTCAAGGTCTGTGATCTCTCTCTCTGATGAACAAAAAGGAAGAAGAGCTGCTCTCCTGCTCTGCCACTGCCCACGAGGATTCACAGGCGACAGAAAAAAGAGCTGTCTCAGCAGCCAATCACCATCTTCGTTCATTTACCGTGCATTAATATTCATAGAGGAAGAATTTGGATCAGTAGTTACTGACTCATTGCTCTCACCAGAGTTGTCTTCTGAAGTTGACTTGTGGCCTGGAGGGCTGCCATTACAAGTAGATTTCCCAGGTCTTCGTTTGAGCCTTTTCTTTGGCGATTCAGGACTTTCCATCCGAGAACCATCACCATCATCTGGAAGCACAGGGAAAGGAAAAACGCATGTGAACAAAAGGAGTTCTTCATTTAAACTGCAATTGGTGTGTTTCCAGACTAATGCACTGGAGAGGAGTTGTCTGGGAATGTCTGGAAAAGGAGCCAGGCAAGGGAGGAGCAGGATGGAGGAAGGACTTGACCAGGGACAAAGGCTTAGCAGGGGATTAATATCTTCATGTAACGACAGGGCTTATTTGTTCCTCAAGTGACTAAGTGCTGTGGTTTCAAAATTGGCTTTTCTCATTTACTACAGAAAAAAAATGCAAACCCTACTTAGCAAGTCTACTTTTAGAGATCAGTAGATCATGGAATCTTTTCCAGATAGCTTACTGGTCTTCCTGTGCTGCTGGGAAGCATCCAAGCCTCTCAAGTTTGGCATCTGCTGCTTCTGTAAAGAAAGATTCATTGTAAACATACATCCCGATTTTATATTTTTTTAAAGCAGTAACAACAACAACTACTTTGTTCCCATCCAATCTTGAACAGTAAATACAACCAGGCTGTCCTTTTGATCGTGCTCAGGTGCTGGCTCCATCCTGCACTCCTAACTACACAAACACTCCTCACACACCCAACTCCGTGGGTGCTGCACCCCAAAACACTCGGCAGGCACCTCTGCCAGTTATGGCCAAAACTACATTGACATGCAGCACAGTTCTAAAAATCTGGTTTTATTCTTTCTAATACTTAGTAACATTCAGCTGTCTTTAAGATCAGTTTCAGAATGCTTACTTGCAAATGTGCACAGGGCAACTGTTCAGATCCCCAGACTTAATGCAGAAATTAGTCCCTGCACCTACACTCACCAAAATATCCCTAAGTTTCCAGATCAAGCCAGAAAAAAAATGCATCACTTCTATTTAAATCAGGGCAAGAAAATGAAATCATGTCAAAACTAAAGATCCTGGCATCTCCAGCCTTGCAGAGTGGGTTGAACCACCACACTCGGGTTCCTCAGCCCTGCAGGATCCCAGTGCCACAGAACAGCTGCTCCAGACACCACTGCACAGGGTGGGGATCCTGCAGAGCAGCAGGAAAAGGAGCAGGGCTGAGAGCCTGGAGCTGACACCAAGGACACTGCCCCACGTTCCAAAGAGGGGAATCCTGCAGGGGGAGGTGACAGGCAAGCACGGAATGGCACCTCAGAGAGGAGAAAAGAACCCACAATATTGGCTGCAACTGCAGGTTCTTTCCATCCTGGAGAAAACTCACCTGCAAATCATTTCTTTTGAAAGGACATGATTCCTGTAAACACACCCTACCTTGGGGGTTAAACAGAGTTCTCCTTCAGAAAGATTCCAACCCTCCTCATCCTCCTCTTCCTCAGAGCTTCTGGAAAAGCAAAGCACTATGAGTCCAGTGTCTCTCCAATCATCCCTCAAGTCAGTGTGAGGTATTTTGAAAGTCTCACCTTATTGAGTCTCCTTTGGACGAGTCATCTGTTGCTGTTCAGACATGAAATGACATGTTGACATTAGATGTGGCAGCTAAAAACTAACCAGTACAAGAAACACTTCATATGGACAACTCTACAGGTCACAACAATGAAACTTGGGGTAGCCAAGGCAACACAAGGCAGCAGGAATGGTTGTATCTCCAGAACAACTGCTCCTTCAAGCTGTGCTGAACGAAAAACAAACCAACAGACCAGAGCTCTAGTCTTACACCTACAAGTTTAAGAAACATCTCTAGATTGCAAGAAAGAGCCCAGCATGAATACGCTCTGTTAGCAAAGAGCTGACCAAATGGTGGTGGTTGAGGAAGACAGTCAGCCAAGGAACCTCCCAAGCACCCATGCCACACGAGTGCACATCACCTGCAGAGATGTCACTGTCTGATGTAACCTTCTGTACAACGTCCTGCTCTGCACTGCACCAGCTGCTGCTCTGCCCAGGTACAGAGGGTTCTGAAAAGGTACAGAAAATCCAAAAGCAGGATCAAGATCTAAAGCTGAACCTCAGACAGAAGAATCACCAGCATTTTCCACACTGCACCAACAGGCACACGGGGCACAACCAGGGCATTCTGTGCCACACTCCAGCTTTCACCAGCGTTATGAAGGAGCTCAGCCTGTTCCCCCAGGGCTACAGGGCAGCCCCAGCTGCACCAAGACGGGTGCTTTGGCTGCTGCCAGAGTCAGCCCGTGGGCTTGTGTGCCATGTCTGTGTGCTGGGGAACACCAGGGTTAGCATAGAAATCACCATCCACCTGCTCTACACACCCTACTGACTGACACTGGATTTTCACCATCTGAACGGCCATCTGGGGGTAAAAGTGCACACCTGAAAAACAAGAACACTCTTGCCTAGTTCCTTCCCTGTCCCCCTTCTCTCTCTCTGTAGGAAAACCTATCCAGGGGGGCCACCTGACAGGGAGGAGGCAACACCCCTGCAAGTGGACAGGTAGCACACAGACCACAAGGCCCTTCACAGCCTGACAAGAAGCGTCTCCAACCAGCAACCAAGAAGCACATCCACAAAACTGCCTGTGCTGCTCCACCTGATGCCTGCACTACAGTCAGCAGCGAGTACAGTCAGTGCTGACAATACAAACCACCTCAAGAAAAGGACACAGTGACTTTCCTCCTGAGCTCCCCCATAGTTAAGGATCCTACCTCCTCTGTCCACAGCAGCTGAACCCAATGTGCAGCCAGCAGGTTCTGCCTGGTGAGGAGTGCTGGATGCTGCGCAGCCCTGGGCACTACGCACAGAAACTTCTCCTATGCTCTTCTGGTCTGCACCTTCTGCCAGTTGTCTCCCAAGACTATGAGAAAGAGAGGAAATGTGTTTGGTAAAGACAGCCACCTACTTGCATGTGCCATTGAGCACAGTAGTTACCAGCCACTTATTATCCATCCCACACGTGTTCAGACACTCTCATATACTCGTAAGTATTGGTGAAGGGTGATACACACAGAGCCTGCTGCAGGGCTACTCCAAACTGGAGCCCTCAGCACAGGAAGGACATGGAGCTCTTGGAGCAAGTCCAGAGAAGGGCCACAAAGATGATCCAAGGGCTGGAGCACCTCTGCTGTGAAGACAGGCTGAGAGAGTTGGGGCTCTTCAGCCTGGAGGACAGAAGGCTCCAGGGAGACCTTATAGCGACCTTCCAGTGCCTGAGGGGGCTCCAGGAAAGCTGGGGAGGGGCTTTTTACCAGGGTGTGTAGTGAGAAGACAAGGGGTAATGGTTTAAAACTGGAAGAGGGGAGATTTTGGTTAGACGTTAGGAAGAAATTCTTTCCTGTGAGGGTGGTGAGACCCTGGAACAGGTTGCCCAGGGAGGCTGTGGATGCCCCCTCCCTGGAGGTGTTCAAGGCCAGGTTGGACAGGGCTTTGTGCAACATGGTCTAGTGGGAGGTGTCCCTGCCCTTGCAGGGGGGTTGGAACTAGATGACCTTCTAGGTCCCTTCCAACCCAAACCATTCTATGATTCTATGACTCTATGAACTGCAGCCACCTTCATCCTGAAGATGCACATTCACACCTTCCAAGTTATTAACTCCTGCTTGGCACATTTCTTCAGCCTGGCTTTCAAGCACACAGAACCACCTTAGAGAAGCAACAGCCACAGCTACAGAGCTGTGCATAAGAGGAATGAAACTGCTTCAGGTTTTCACAGCAGGGATGTCAGTTGGATCTCCTCTGAAACAACAGGCTGGCAGTGCCTGGGCACTGCAGTGCAGGGCAGTAAGGACCATGGTGCTGGGCTGGGGAGAGGCTTTCCATGCACTTCAGTTTGCCAAGTTCCACCTCTGGCTGCAGACACATTTTAGAGTGTATATTGGGCAGATGTGAGCTTAGCAATGAAACTTGACAGGTGATTGAGAATCCTGGGTAGAAGTTTTCTCAACTTCCAAACTAAGACGAGACACAGGAACGATGCACATCAGAAGGCAGCACTGAGCACAGCTTCAGGACAGGTCTAAACACACCACTCAACCTTGGGGCTGTTACCAAAAATATTCAAAAGCCACACTGATAACTGACCACTTATTCTAATTATAAAGTTAAAAGTTTACCCATAGTATCCATAAAGAAGAGCATAATCCTGAGCTGTCCATCCATCAGTGTCTTTGTGGGAAACATCAGCACCGAAACGAAGGAGAACGTTGATCAAATTCAGCTGCCCATCAGAAGCAGCAACCATAAGTGGGGTTCTGAAAGATCCAAAATATTATATGAAACAGACATTGTGATTATTTTCATTCCTGTTTGCTTTCAGAAAAACTATTCCCCCCATTACTTTAAAACGAAGGCAAGAAAAAGCAGTTTCCATTAAAAGCAACAACAAAATGGGAGAGGGAATCAAACCCAATTCAAAGTTCAAAGCTCCCACACACACAAGGCTGGAGCAGGCTATCCTGCTGTGCAGGAGATGGTTTGTAGAACTGAGGCCTTGCTGCTGAGCTCCTGACACAGCTCCTGCCAGACAGGGCCTCCCTGCAACCCTCAGTGCAGAAAGCACCCAGGAGGTCTGACAGCAGCCAAGGGCAGAGCTGCTTCCCAAGGCACAAGGAAACAGCTCCTCTGTGTGTGCCTCCCTGCTCCTTTGCAGAGCTCATCCCCAGGCCTCTCATCAGCCCAAGCTCAAGAGAACTAAAGGGACCCACTTTGATAAACCCCTCACCTTTTATACAGATCTGGAGCATGCACATCAGCTCCTATTTTAAGGAGAACCTCTGCTATCTCTTCGTGACGTTCAGAGACAGCCAGCATCAGTGGGGTACATCCCTCCTGACAGGACAGAGAAAGAAACCGAGGGAAAAATCAAAGTAAAAAAAACAAACTTCAAGAAGAATATTAATGCAACTTTCTGAAAAAACTTCCGTAACAAACAGAAACATTTACCTTATTCTTCCTATCAATAAAGGTGTAAAACTCCAGTAACTGCAACACCATATTTATACTGTTAGACAGCACAGCCAGGTGAAGGGCGGTGTTGCCGTCAGTGTCTTGGAGGTTGACGCTGGCCCCGTACTGCAGCAGAACAGCCACACACTCTTCCTGCTGGCTCTGCACTGCCTGGGAACAACACACACACAAAGCAAAGACTTCCAGAGCTGACCTTGCACTGTCCTAGCTCGCCCAGCTTCTGAGCCCTGGGGAAGAAGAACATCTGCAAAGAGGAGCTCCCATTTGCCTGTTCCACCCCGAGTACAAGGGGCATGTCTCTGCACAGGCCTGTGTAAAGAATCCTGCCAGACACCCCTCCATTCCTGCACAGGCAAGAAGCCCCTCTCCAAGAGCAGGACATATTCCACATACCATCATCAGGGGTGATCTCCTCCAATTGTCACAGACGTTCAGCTGGCAGTTCTGTCTTACTAGAAATCTCACCACATCCACATGGCCATTGGCACAGGCGAGATGCAGAGCTGTCCTAGAAGTTCAACATAGGAGCTTAACATAGACAACAAAAGGACCAAAGCTGTGTCCCCACCCAGCCCTGGGGACCCTGCCCAGACCCTGCTCCTTCCCAGGGCTGCTGCTGCAATCCTGCACTCACCCCCCCAGGCCAGAAGAGAACTGCTGATGCCTCAGCAGCTGCACAACAGCCCTGCAGGGAGACCAGGGCCAAGGGGCAGGGCAGGGGCAGCACTTCCCACAGCACCTCAGCCCACCCACCCCTGCAAGCAATGGAAAGCTCCAAAGTTCCCCCTCCCGGCTGACACGGAGTCTTGCTTCTTAAGCAATGAGCTTGGATGGGAGCCCCAAAAAGCCCACAGGGTGGACGCTTCCACCTGGCACCCAAAAGCTGCTGGGGGGCTGGTGGTGCCGTGCTAGTGCTCCCCCTGGCTCAGTGGGCTCAGTGTCCCAGCACAGTCCTTGTGCTTGAGACAGGGCTGCTGGGGACCAGTGGAGCTTGGCTCAGGACCTGCTGCAGCAACGCCTGCCAGAAGCAGCCCAGGTGTCCCCTCAGCAGCCCCACAGCCCCTCACCGCTTCTCCTGGTCTCGCCTGTTGATGCCAACCAGCCTCAGCCACCAGCGCCAGCGCCTCAGCCAGGCCAGGTTGCCGCGGGCAGCTGCGCTGTGCAGGTCTTCCTTCTGGGGCTCACGGCCACCGGTGGCACTGGTGGTACTGGTGGCACTGGTGGGGGCAGCGCAGGGCTGCCCAGGAGCGCAGCCGGAGGGTGAACACTGCCGCTTCTTCCTGAAGAGCCCCATCTCCCTCTGCTGCGGGGCGGGAGCAGCAGGAGGCACCGGCGGGCTCTGCCGGGCCCGGGGCGAGGCCAAGGGAGGCAAAGGACAAAGCCAAGGGCCACGGAGAGGAGGGACAAGCGAGGACGAGGACGAGGACGAGGACGAGGACGAGGACGAGGACGAGGACGAGGACGAGGACGAGGAGAGGCGCAGGGCAAGGCGAGCTCGCAGAGAAACAGCGACCGACGCCGCCGGACCCGGAGCTGCTGCTGCCGCGGCCTCAGTAACGGCGACAGCGCGAGCGCCAACGGCGCCGCCAGGGGGCGTCACGGAGCGCGGGCCGGGCCGGGCCAGCTCGGGGGGGCCGGGCCCGCCGCGCTCGGAAGGGGCCGCCGGTCGCTCCCGGGAGCACAGGCCAGAGCTCCGGGACCAGGGGCTCTCCTGCAGCACCAGGGGCCGGAGCTCCCTGCAGCCTGGGAAAGGCAGGGGCTGCATCCCGGGGGCTGCGGCTGCTGCTCCCCCGGGCCAGAGGCACCGAGCGGGGCAGGGCCTGGGGAGGTCGCTTATTAATAGAAATCAGGAAAATCGGAGGGGGGGGGGGGATCACATGTGGGGAAAAATCACATAGAAGAGAACACAAGGGACACACAGAGGCAGCAGTGAAACAGTCAGAATGGGACAAAACCAGAGTGCAGTTAGAGACAAACACTCCCCAAGAGTCACCAGCCCGGCCTGGAGACAGGCCTGCAGGACAGGGGGAAGGGATGGACAGGAGCTCTGCCCACAGCCTGGCCTGGGGACAGCCTGGAGCACTGGGGAAAAACACCCTGAGTCATTGAAATCACCGTATGAATATATTAATGAGCCATTAGCATAGTGAAATTCACACCCACAGGCTGGAGGGACCCCTGCTAACAACAACCCCCCACTCTTGGAGCAGGTGCAGTGACATTCCTGAGCATTGCCCCTTGGAATGGAAGGGAGGGATTAGTGACCCATCGTGTGTGCCAGTGAGAGAACAATGTTAGAGACAAGTTCTTTCTCAGGTTTTTAGGTATAAAAGTAGCACTTGTGTTTCGGGGAGCTGAGCTGGCTGTGTGGAACACCCCCTGCTCCCTGCTCTGCACAGAACAAATAACACATTTATTACACCAGGAGAAGTTAATATTGAACAACCTTTTTAACAAAAACCACCCACGTATCTTTTGAGCAAGGAAAAGGGGATAAAAAGAAAAAGAGGGAAGACAATAAAGAGAGAGAGTGAGGACAGGAAAATCACTGGTCCTGGATGCAGTGTGGGGGTTTTTAGGGTCCCTCAGGTAGGTGCTGGGGTCCCCAGGGGAGTGTTGGGATCCCTGAGGGGATGCCAGGGGGTCCCCAGGTGAGTGTTGAGGTCCCTTAGGGGGTTGTTCTGGTCCTGGGGGGGTTTAGTGTCTCCAGGGGCTTGTTGGGGTCCCCAAGGGGGTGCCGGGGTCTTTGGGGGGGTTGTTGTGGCCCCAGGGAGGGTCTCACCCCATCGTCCCCCCCAGGTGCACGAGGAGCAGGAGCTGCTGACCTACGAGGTCTCTGTGCACGACCCCTGGCAGGGGCAGAGCCCCCTCAAGGTGTGCTTTGAAAAGGGGACTGGGGGCTGGGGGGGTGGTCCCTGAGCACTCCTGGCCCCACCAGAGCCCTCCCCGCCTCACCACCTCCCCCTGAGTCCCCCCCCCCCAGGTCCCCCCCAACACCAGTTTTTGGGAGAAGCTGAAACCATCCAAGAAGAAGCCGGAGAGTGGGGGGAGGGGGCAGTGAGGAGCTGGGGGGGCCCCACGGCCACGTTGCCCGATTCTGGTACTTCAAGAACATCTACGGGTACTCGGGGGTGGGGGGCAGGCCCCCCCCCCTTGCCCTGGGGACCCCCTCCCTTTGCTGTGGGACCCCCCCCTCACCCAAGGGAACGCCCCTTACCCAGGGTGACCATCTTTGTCCAAGGGACCACCCCTCTGTTGTGGGACCCCCCCTTTGCCCAGGGTTCCTCCCTTTCACCCAGGGTCTCCCCATTTGTCCAAGGGACCCCCCCTTTGCTGAGGGACCCCCCCCCCCACCAGAGGACCCTCTGTTTGCCAAGGGCCGCCCCCTTTCCCCCGGGGGTCCGCTTGTTTTCCCAGGGTTCCCCCCTTTTCCCAGGGCTCTCCCCCTTTCCCCCAGAGTTCTCCCCCTTTCCCCAGGGTCCCCCCCCTTTTCCCAGCCCCCATCTTTCCCCCAGAACCCCCCTTTTCCCCCAGGGTCCCCCTATTTTCCCAGCCCCCATCTTTCCCCCAGTTCAACCAGTCCCCCTGTACCCCCAGTCCTCCCAGTGCCTTCCAGTATCCCCCCAATCCTCCCAGTGCTTCCCAGTATCCCCTTAGTGCCCCCCGTGTCCCCAGTTCCCCAGTCTCCCTGTAGCCCCAATTCTCCCCAACTCCTCCCAGTGCCTCCCAGTTCTCCCAGGTTGCCCAGTCCCCCTGTACCCCTCAACCCCTCAGTCCTCCCAGTGCCTCCCAGTATCCCACCAATCCTCCCAACTCCCATCCCCAGTGCCCCCCAGTCACTTCAATGTCCCCAGTGCTCCCAGTTTCCCCAGTTCCCCTGTAACCCCCTTCCCCTCCTGGCCCCTCCCAGTATCCCACCCCAGCACCCCCCCAGTGCGCTCTCAGTGCCCCCCAGCCCCTCCCAGTCTTCTCAGTGCCTCCCAGTGTCCCCAGTGCTCCCAATTCCCCCAGTCTCCCTGTACCATCCATCTCCCCATCCCCTCCCACTCTATCCGAGTGTCCCCCAGTTCCCTCCCAGTGCCCCCAGTCTGCACCCAGTTCCTCTCAGTCCACTCCCAGTGCCTCCCAATCCACCTCCAGTTCCACGCAGTCCCTCCCATTCCACTCCCAGTGCCTCCCAATCCACCTCCAGTCCCTCCCAGTATTCCCCCTCAGCCCCTCACAGTATTCCCCCTCAGCCCCTCCCAGTATT